>OW818030.2:53871171-54103671 GCA_942486065.2 Calliphora vomitoria | reverse complement strand
GCAAAATTTTATTTTCTTGTGTGTACTTATCTGAATTCGGGTACGTGTCGGCTTACCCAGACCTGGCTTTTTTTTATGATCTTTTAATTCGATGTACTGTGTGATGAAAATTGTCCACTATTGCGAACACACTATAAGTGTATGTGGCTCCGCTTTTTTTCTGCAGATTTCAAATACCCGTCAATAGATGGCACTAATTTGACTTCCTCTTTAGACTTTGTCTATTAACAAAAAGGTACAATTAAAAACAGAAAGAAAAACAACCCTATCATCACATATAGCATTCATTATGTTCAATATTGAATCCAATTATGCATGGAAAAGTAATTATAATTGAAACTTGATTTTTTTTTTTTTTTTATGAAAAAAATTACTAAGAAAAAAAATAACAAATTTCTTTGTATCTCTAGATTTCCTAATGAATTTTAAGCTATTCTTACCTTATTTATTAAGTTATTTTCCAAAGAAAACAGAATTTGGAGTTTGAATTTAAATTTTTCCTTCAATCATTGTGTTTAAATCAGTGGACAAGCACATACTTTCTTGATTCACTCTTAACAACACTTAAGCTGACAATGATCATAGTGATCTTAAAAAGTGCGTGTTGAAGCTTCGGTATTTTGGCATTACCCCCAACTCCCCTCGGCTTTTTTATATTAATTTCCATTAGTTTTCAATGTCACTGTAAGGTCATTCCAAGATTTTCTCGTTCTGTTTTTTTATTGTGAATGACCCTTTTTATTATTACAAAAACGCCACTGCCATCTGTACGTCACTATCATTTCATAACAGCTGACAGTACAAAGCAAAAGAGGTAACAAAAGGGACAAAGAAACATAAACAAACAAAACGTCTTCACATTAAGTGGGTTTTTAGAAAAATGAGAAAATCTTGGAAATGTGTGAAATTCTTATATATAATGAATTGTGTCCAGTGCATAATGTCAGTGACGCAAATATATGTGTGTGTGGACGTGGTGACCGTCACAATTTATTTATTTTAGAATAAATGTTTTTATATTTTTTAGGGTTTAAGTATGAGTATTATTTCAGATATATATTTCACTTCACTGGTATATATATTATTCCAAAAATATGCAACTTTTATTAATTATGGTTGTCACTTCACTTTTAAGCAGGCGCACTGACGTTTGTATGCAAAAAAAGTTGGCTGCAGTTTTGTGTGGGTGTAGATGGACATCAGGGATGGATAATAATGTGTGTTCACTGATGTGAACATTCTCCCGGGCCTGGCAACCTGTGAAGAGAAAAGGACAATTATTTTTATTTATTCAATAAAAATGGTGCAGGGTAATAGGGTAAAGGGTGTATATAAAATACTTCATTATGTGTGTTTATTGGGTAGATGATCCCATGACCAGCCAACCAAGTGTGGAATCCTGTGCAATGAGAGATCCTCCATCGATGTGGATTACATTGGGTTGCAGGATTGTGGTATAAAGGTCTCCACCAATCTCCATAGAGACTGGTTTGTTGGAGTAAAACTCAGGATCAGCCAGTGCTATGCGACAAACTTTATTTTTGATCACTTCGTCCATGGCATTTGGATATGGCGTTTTAGGAAGATCCTTAACTACCTCCATGCAGACTTCATATCTGAGGTTGGAAGTTAGATTGGGCGCAATTAGCACCTTGACAAAAACCTCGTTGTCCACTTTAAAGGGTGTTAGGGTACTCTCGCTTACCAACACAGATGCAATTCTGGATTTTGTTAAGCTCGGGTTTAATATTGCCCTTTCAATCCGATCGCCTACCTTTACAACTGCCGTAGGTACAAACATTCTAGTCATAGACGTTGTTATAGGTGTGGTAACTTTAGCGACGGCTAATAATCGTCGAGGAATGGGTGTGGGTTGATTTCTGGGTGCTGGAGTTGGTGGCGGTGATTGATCTTGGGTCAAATTCTTTAGAAGTCTGTTAGGACCATGCAATGTGGAGTGGTGTTTACCACCGCTTTGTTGGCAACGAGCCTTACTCGTGCAGGTGGCGATGAGATGGTTCCTAGCCAAGCAATTGATGCAATAGTGAAGGCTGACCGCAGTTTTATATTTTTGGGCCAAATTCATCTTATTGAATTTGTGGCAGTTTTTTAACCGGTGGTCAGCCTTACAAATGCCGCAACCAAAATAATGTTTTGTTGTTGGCTTAGAGTGGCGTTGTTGGGTTCGGTTTCCTTGATGGTTACGCGTATGGCGACGACCAGAGCGTCCAGAATTAGATCCACGGTTGTTAGGTGCCATTCTGTATAAAAAATAAAAATGGGTTATGAAATTAAATATTATGAATGAGTTAGTGGGTTAGGGTGAAGGGTTAAATGATTCATAATAAATTTGGGTTAGTGTATGGGTTAGTTGAAATAATTAACGATATTGTCATATTGGGTTAGGGTTTGAGTAAAGGTATTAGACTAATTAGCGGGTAAAACAACAATTTTAGTAATTGGTCGGGTTAGAGTTCCAGTTGAAGTTTGTAAGTCAACTACTCTATTTCTACCATCAGAACCGGGATATGTTTTGGTCACACGTCCAAGTAACCATTCATTGGGTGCTAAATTGTCTTGTCTAATTACTACAATATCATCTACATCAACTTCTCGTGTAGGGTTTTCCACTTATATATTTATGGAATTCTTTAAGATCTTTCCATCTTTTACAAAAGTTGTGATGTTGTATCTTTAATTTTTGCCATCTCTTTGCCAGAGTTATATTATCACTGTTTGTGTCGGGTTCTGCAGGGGTAAGTATGGGTGAGCCAATTAAAAAGTGTCCAGGAGTTAACGGGTTGAGATCTTGTGGGTTTTCACTTGACGGGCGTAAGGGTCTCGAGTTTAGGCATCCTTCTATTCTGGCAAGGAGTGTAGCTAGCTCTTCAAAAGTGTACTTAAGAGTATTTATTTTCTTCAAATGTGCTTTAAAGCTTTTAACTCCTGCCTCCCATAAACCGCCAATGTGTGGTGCACCTGGGGGTATAAAATGCCACGTCAAATTCTGAAAACTGCTGGTAGATATAACAGATCCTTTCAATTGACTGATGAATTCCTGTCGCTCTTTTTTCAACAGCTTGCTAGCTCCAATGAAATTTGTCCCATTGTCAGAGTAAATAGCGACAGGGCATCCCCGCCTCGAAAAAAATCGAGCGAAGGCTGCCATAAAGGCTTGGGTAGACAAATCAGATGTTGGCTCCAAGTGGATAGCTTTTGTTGCAAAGCAAACAAAAACACAAACGTAACCTTTCGTTATTCTACAAGTTCTGCCATTGTATGCTTTGACGTCAAATGGTCCTGCAAAATCAACTCCAACATTTGTAAAAGCTTTATCTATTGGGTTCTTTCTGGTGGCAACGCCGCCATAAATTGGGTTGTTTGTCTATTCCTATATCTTATGCAGGGTGAGCATTTGTTAACAACACTACTAATTAGATTCTTAAGTTTAGGAATCCAATATCCAGATCGGATTATTCTCAACATAAGTTGATTTCCACCATGCAGGGTTACCAGGTGGACGTGTTGTACTAGTAGTTTAGCAAATGCATTTTTATAGGGTAATAATATTGGGTGTCTTTCGGAATAGGACAAACTGTTGGAATTTGCTAGTCGACCATTTGCACGCATTATCTTCGCAGAATCTAAAAATGGTGTTAGGGTAAGCAGGTTACATTTGTTGGGTATACGGTATTTTCTCTTCAAACAGTTATATTCGTTATTAAAATATTCTGTCTGACAAAGAATGATAAGGGTAGATTTGATCTCTGTCGCATCAAGTTCAATACTTGGGTGGGTTATTAACAAACGTAGTCTATCATTGACTAGTTGTGGGTTATTTCGATCAAGAATAACTCTATCATTTCGAATTGCATTTCTTCGGGTATATGATGCGCGATCACAAAATCGATAGACATATGTCATTACTCTAAGAGCCTTTGACAATTTTGAAAATCGTGTATTCGTATTATCCAAGGAAGGGTGGGTATTAACTGTCGTAGTAAACGACTGACTAACTTTAGCTTCAGCTTGAGTTATAAAGTGTTTCTTTGTTGTTGGCCACTGCGAAGGAGATTCTTTCAACCATGCTGGTCCATTCCACCATAAAGTGTCATCCTTCAACTCATCAGCATTACATCCTCGGCTAGCAACATCGGCAGGGTTATCGTGTGAAGCGACATGGTTCCAATTTTCCTTTGTATTGGAAATCCACTTTCTTAAAGGAAAATCAGCAGAGTCAAGAGCCGTGATCAATTGAGTTTGAGCTTCTCTAGCTTCCTCAATAGTATGACCACCGGCTAAGACATCGTCAACATACATGTTGTTTCGCAATATTTGCGAAGCTATAGGGTGGGTATTTTGAATGTCATCGGCTAATTTGTGTAGGGTTCTAATAGCCAAATATGGCGCACAGTTGACACCAAATGTAACTGTTTGCAGTTCAAAATCTTGAACGGGTTCGTTGACGCTTTTACGGAATAATATTCGTTGGAAGGTGTGTGGGTAGGATTTTGCATAATTTGCCGGTATATTTTAGTAATGTCGGCATTATAAACTATCTTGTAAAAGCGCCAATTCAAGATAACTACAACTAAATCTTGTTGTAGGGTAGGACTGTTGCTGTTCGAGGTTTTGCTAGATGCATTAAATACAACTCGAACTTTTGTCGTAACACGATCAAGTTTCACAACAGCATGATGGGGTAAATAATAATGGGTATTTGAAGGAGTGTTTGGGCTATATTTAATGGGTTTCATATGACCAAAGTCGATATACTCTTGTAGCACGTTATCATATTCCATTTTCAGCTCTGGCTTTTTCATTAAACTCTTTTCATTTCTTAGAAATTGAGCCATTGCAACATGTCTAGAGTTTCCTAACTCGACAGGAGGGTATTTAAATGGTAAATTAACCTGATAACGGCCATTTGGTAATCGACGGGTAGTGGTCATAAAAGTTTCTTCACATAAAGAACTTTCTTCTGACACTTTGGGTTTGGCGGGTACATCTTCAATTTCCCAAAATTTGGTCAAAACTTTATCAAGCGTGACTGAACTAAAGTAAGAAACTAAGGGTTGGGTATTATGCGAATTCTGAGCTATTACTCTTGATTTTAAAATCTGTGGGTAAAAATCGCTGCCAATAATAAAGTCAATAGGTCGGCTTTCGTAGAATTTTTGGTCAGCTAATTGAATATTTTCCAAGTCTTGTATTAGGGTGGGGTTTAAATTTTGGGTGGGTAAGTTTTTAGTGAGTGTTTTTACAACAATTGCTTGGATATTCAATTTAAATTAATTTTGGGTATTCGAGCGCAATAAAACTTGGCATAGTTTATTTGAACGAGCTGAAACTATTTCGTTTATACCTGAAATTTCAGCAACTATGGGTGTAGTGGGTAAGTGTAGCTTCTTTCTTAGTTTATCTGTGATAAACGAGAAGTCTGAAGCTGGGTCAATAAGCGCTCTAGCTGGAAATAATTCACCTTGAACTTCAACATTCAGTACTGCAGTTCCTAATAACTTTGTTCTGTCATCTAATATGGGTTTGTTTGATTGGGTATGTGTCGAGACGGTTGATTATCGTCAATTATTGGGTTCGGGTTTGAATTCGGTTTGTGTAATAGTGTATTGTGTCTACCACCGCAATATCTACATGTAAATGTGCTACGGCAGTCTTTTATGACGTGAGCATTAGCTAAACAATTGTAACATATTCCATTCTTTTTTACAAATTCTATCCTCTCGTTTACTCCTAAAGACGTAAACGATGAACATTCTCTTAGCGTATGACTATTTTTGCATAGTTTGCAAATAGACCCATCGGGTTTATTTTGGGTGTTTAGGGTATTTGGGTTATTTTGGGTTGGGTTTGAGAAATTTCGTTCACGAGGATTATTTTTTGGGTGAGTATCATTTTTCGAATGTGTTACATTGTGAAAAGCTTTGCCTCTTCTGTCAAATTGATTTTTGTTTTCATGAAACTGTTTGGGTTTTGGGTGTGTGTTAGGGTTAGAATTCAATTCTAGAACATCAATTACAGATGTAAGTTCTTTAAACGTGTTCGTTAAGAACACATCTAACTCTATCCAAGAAGGCATTTCCGCACAATCTTGAAGGGATTTCTCAAACTCTCTTTGGGTTTCTCTGGGTAATTTCATTGAACAAAGATATACGAAGATAGGATCCCAATTGTCCGTATCAATATCTAATGAGTTCAAATTCGCAATACAACAATTTATCTTTCTCTGAAGCTTTCTTATAGAAGCACTACACATGGTGCTTACTAAGGGTAAATTTAATAGGGTCTTTAATTGCGCGTTAATTTGCATCCTACGATTCTCATACTGAGAAGATAGCTGATTCCACGCAATAAGAAAGCCATCATTTGTTAAAGGTGCATTGTCTACTATTTCTTTGGCTTCGCCGCTTGTTTTTTGTTTAAGGTGAAAAAGCTTTTCAACTCCACTTAAACGGGTATTGTTGCCATAAATGGCCTTGAAAAGATCCCTAAATGAAGCCCAGCTTTTAAAATCTCCGCTGAATGTCGGCATATCGCAAGGGGGTACAGTAAAACCTACAGAACTGCTGGGTTGTGGGGGTTCGGGTAATGATGGTCGGGTTTCATTCTGTTTCGTAATCTCCTCAATCGATTCGTCGATCGAGATCAAGCTTGACCTATAAAAACCTTTAGCAGATCTAACTTGCCTAACGACTTCATTTAAATTTATGGCTTCAGCCTTCTTAGGGTCAAGAATATCGCCAGATTCTCTAATTTGAGTGAATTTACGGTCAATTTTGGCCCATAATTCACTTAATTCTCGTTTTTGGAATTTAAGAGCGGGTAGAGATTGGAAATTTTGCGGGGTAGCGCGATAATCCTCATCAAACAACTTTAAATCTGTTTGGATATATCTTAATAAATCGGCGGCCACAGATTCCAAAGTAGACATATTGGGTAATTTATTTAAAAAATTTACAAACAAATTTGTAACAGCAAACTTAAATTTCCGACAGGGTCTTTTTATGTGTGTATGGGTACGCTACACAAATCGGGTGGTAATCTTAGCTTATATCAAGCAATATATAAAAATATTTCAAAAAAGCTTTTAAAGGGTGGGTGGGTGAGTGATTATTTAATTTGAAAATATTTTTATATTATATTGCCTGATAAATAATGCCAATTTATTACAAAAAAAAATGGAAATTTAAAATTTTTTAGTAAGATGTACAAAATAACACTTACCTTGTTTGCTGGGGGTAGGGTACAAACCTTCACAAGAGAGAAACAAAAAAAATCTCTTGTGTTGTTGATTCTTCTTTAAACCTTCTTCCCGCTATGATGTGTGTTGATTTTGTGTGTAGTGTTGTTGTAATATGTAAGCGGGGTCTAGTATGTATGTTTAAGCGTGTTTTGTGTGTGTTTTATTTATTTATTTTTGCGTATTAATGCTTTTAAATACTTTTGTTTTTTTTTTACAGTGTGTGTTCTTAATTATTTAAATTATGTGTAATTGTTATTTATTTCTGTTTTAATAAATGTTGTGTGTATTAAATAAACCAATGTTTATTTAGGGGTTAGAGGGAGATAGATAGATGGGTTTACTTACGCGGGAATTAGGAATTGGGTAAATAAGAAGATTTAGGTTTTGGGTAAACGTTATAAATCTTATATGTTTATTGAACTTTGGGTAAGTATATATGGTAAGTAAATAGGGTAAGTATTTAATAAATTATTAGGTTATGGGTTTATACAATGTTAAGGTAAGTATTTTAGGTTAGATTTAAGTATTTATTTATTTATTTTAGAATAAATGTTTTTATATTTTTTAGGGTTTAAGTATGAGTATTATTTCAGATATATATTTCACTTCACTGGTATATATATTATTCCAAAAATATGCAACTTTTATTAATTATGGTTGTCACTTCACTTTTAAGCAGGCGCACTTGTTGTTCTTAAGATTGTTTTCCAAGAATTAATGTAAAAAAGCAAAAGCTGCAGCTGACGTTTGTATGCAAAAAAAGTTGGCTGCAGTTTTGTGTGGGTGTTGATGGACATCAGGGATGGATAATAATGTGTGTTCACTGATGTGAACACAAACGGAATGACAAACTTATATATATATACCCTTCTCACGAAGGTGAAGGGTATAAAAATAGAAGTTAGTGTCATTCTCTCATTATTTTTTGAAATTCTATACCTGACATGCTTAAGGATTTTTAAGTTTTCGGAACAAATCAGTTCATATTTTTATAATTTTTTTTTCTGTTAATATTCCTATTTTCTGTATTGCCGGCCTTCGACCAGGCGAAGAGACTTTAAATCAGGGAAAGGCAAATGATGAGCGCCGCGTTTTTCATTTACTCTTCTCCTACATACGTTTGTACGCGCATTGTAGAGAAATAAATATCTTTAATAAGACTAGGTTAATGCATTAAACACATTGAAGACAGCAAGATACCGACTGCAATCTGTCAAAAATAAAATACACACGTTTATGTGAAGATGATTCTTTTGACGACAGAGCAGCTACACTGCCACTCGACTACTTTTGCCGAAGCAGCCGAATTAAGTTAATTTCTATTTTTATCAACCACAAAACAGAAATAGTGCTGCTAATATAATAAAAAATTTAAAAAATGTTAGTGCTTAAAAAATATAATTTTTTTACTTTATAGAGAAGTTCTGATAAACAAATCAATAAAAATTGGGAATTTAGCATAAGAAGCTCTTACTAAAATATTAACTTTGTATTCCCGAATAACCTTTTAATGATAAATTTGCAGGTGCCCGTGCATCAAGACTAAACTGGCAGCTCGCTTTATATTGATTTTCTTGCGAAAACAATAAAGCAAGTTGTTTTATTTTTTCTTTACTCACTTACACACTACAGTGTCGGCAAGAAACCAACCAATTGTAGTAGAGAATGTAAGAAAAGATAAAATCACTGTTTATTGTTGGTGTTTTGTTTAAACTTTGATATTTTTACAAATAAAGCTTGAGTGTCTGTAATTCTGATTCACTCTATCGTTTTATTTGTATAATATCTTTAGTTTTTCTAAAGCCTTTTGGGAAAAGGTTTCCTGATGATCTGGCCTAAGCAACCAGTGAAATGCGTAAGGAACTAGCTTATCCCCCAACAATAAATTTCAGTGAATTTATCAATAAAAATTGGGAATTTAGCATAAGAAGCTCTTACTAAAATATTAACTTTGTATTCCCGAATAACGTTTTAATGATAAAAGGTACATAAATTATTACCACATACATATTTTTTACTCAAAATAATAGTTTAAATCTTAATTACTTTGGAATTTTGTACGGTTATATTATATTAAAGTAAAAACAAAAAAAAAAAGTGTCACTACTGAATTATAAATCAGCTGTTTGCTTTGTAGCTGTCGTACTTAAAATAATTCAGTAGCTGCCACATGACTACAACTGCAGCCAGCAGCATTTGTGTTCGTGTAGCCTGCTGTCTTCAATGTGTTTAATGCATAAGCATTCAAACAAGCAGGTTGCGTATCGCACAATTTAAGAATCAGCGTTGCCAGAAAAAAATTGTCCCAGGAAAAGATCCTCTGTGCATGGGCATGTCCTTCTGGCAGATTTACAAAGGGTGTGGCGACTTTAAAGGAGTATATTAACTAAAGGTTACTCATCTTGTCAAGATATTAGGGCGATAGTGCATCACATTGCTGTCGCATCTAATATTACGACATATAGCTCTTCGTGATATCCAGATCTGTGTTCGCCACTTGTATAGTAGAGCCTTTACCAAGGTTGTTACGATTCAGTTACACTTTTAAGGTCAAGGTGAGTGGTAGCAGTTCTGATGACCTGGATAGTTAGTTAATGTATAAACAAACTAGCCGCTGACAGCTCCCCTCAGCGTCAGGGCAATACGCTGTTGTAAAGCAGTTGCCCAGTTCACGCATGCCGTCAGTGCGCGGATGGTCCGTTTTTTACGAGCCTACTCGTGGGAACAAAATTGAAAATTTAAATAACAACAATTCTGCTAAGAAAACTTCCGCTTTCAGGGATACTAGAGAGTCGGAAGGGGGTAACGCAAAGCACCCAAGAAGGTGAGTTTACCCTAACGGACGTTCATGCCAGGATCTTGGAGCATGAAGGACAGGTTTTACAACTTGATGTGGACGGTCTTCTGGGGTTGTCGAAAGAGTCCTTTGGGGAAACTTGCGCCACTCAGAGAGAATCTACGGCCCTGTGAGTGTTCTCTTGGGAGATCCTTCTCCTATTGAGCAACAGGTGGGGGTTGCTGTCGGTCTGGCTAAAACCCATAAGGGTATAGGGTCGACAGCTCCAACCACCAGCAGTGCGGGCACATCTAAGGAGGGTTGCTCTTCTACCATCAAACTTTTCAGGGCTTCGGCTGGAACTGTGGATGGTAATGAGAAATCACCTACAAAGGTGCCAGATGCGAAGGTAGGAAGGAATACTCCGGCTGTTCCCCTTAAGGGTGCCCGTACATGTAACATTAAGGGAAGCGGTTCTGGTGGTTCCCAACCCTCGTCATCAAAGACAACAGAACACAACATGGCTGCGGGTAATGCTGGTACAACTCCATCTACCACTCCTAAAGGTCCCCATAAGGAGACCAATAAGAGGGCTAGATCGCGAGATGACCAGCCCACCTCGTCAATGAAGAAGGTGAAGAAGTCCTTGAGTCATGATGTATACCTTCAGACAGCTATCATTGATCGGAATGGGAAGATCAGTACCGATCAATGGCAACTGCTTAAAAGTAGACTCGTGGACGAGATCGACATGTATAGTGGCAACTCGGAGGATGTATCTTTCAAAGGTGCGGATTGGGCTATAAAAGGTGCGGGAATAAAAGTTCTTTTGAATTTTTAAGAACCGCAGTTGGGAAACTTGGCGATCTTAATCCAGCCCTTAAACTAGAAGTGATACGCGCCTCGGAGCTACCACAAAGGTCAATAGTGACAGTATGGATTCATCCCCCCGTAAGACCGGTGGAAATCATACTGGCAATATTGAAAAAGCAGAACGGTAATCTCCCTCTAGACCAATGGAAGGCTGTGGCATCGATGGTGTGTAAGGAGAATAACGGGGGGGATTTCCAATTCGCAGTGAGTCGTAAATCCCTTGAAACCCTGGATAAGGTGAGAGGGGTTGTCAATTTTGAATTTGGCGTCTTTGATTTTATAACTACCAATGATCTATTTGCAACAAGGGCACGTTCAGGAACAAGGATAGGCAGGCGGTTATAGATATTACATTGACGAACCACAATGATAATTTCGTTAGAGATTGGAGGGTATCCACAGACTGCTCCTTTTCGGAACACAGTCGGATTACCGAATTACGAATTGGGGAACCTTCTATGATAAGGTTCGTATTGGGATAGAACTGTTGACTTCACGTGAACTGTTTCCATCTGAAATTGACTATGCTGTGAATAAATTCACTAGTGTACTCAATGAGAGCTACGAATCATCATGCCCAATGAAATAGTCACTAGGGAGAAACTAGCCTGGGCGGTGAACACTTTCGACCCGTATAAATCACCGGGTCCGGACGGAGTATTTCCGACGATGCTATGTAATATCCCGGATACAGCGCTATTTCTTTTGGTGGATATCTTCAAGAGTTGTCTCAGCAGAAGATATTTGCCCAGACGGTGGAGGGAGGTTAAGGTGGTCTTCATACCTAAGGCCGGTAAAGCCAGCCACTAGAAGCCAAAGGATTTTATACCTATTAGCCTATCGTCTTTTTTTTTAAAGACATTAGAACGACTGATAGATCTACATCTCAGGAGCAATATAGATACTCAACTCATCAGCAACGCTCAGCATGCATATCTTAAGGGTAAGTCTGTTGAGAGTGCGCTCCATGAGGTGGTCGGTTGTATTGAGCACAACTTGGAGCATAGGGAATATACCTAAGCTGCGTTTCTGAATATAGAAGGCGCCTTTAATAACATAAGGATAGAGGCAATTAGGGATTCGTTGGTGAAACTTGGGGTAAACGACTTCCTGGTAAATTGGATAGTCTTAATGCTTTAAAGCAGGATTATCAACTCAACCCTAGGGGACGATTTGATCAGAAGACGGATCACCAGGGGCACACCACAGGGGGGAGTTCTCTCTCCTCACCGGTGGTTACTGGCGGTAAACTCTATTCTTAAAATCTAAGGGTAGGAAGATAGTCGCCTATGCGGATGACGTGGTGATACTGATCAAGGGAAAGTTTCTATCCACTATCAGCGATATCATGCAGGTATCGCTTGGCGAACTCTCGTCCTGGGCAAAAACTAACGGGCTGGGGGTAAACCCATCGAAAACGGAGCTGGTGCTATTTACCATAAAATATAAGGTGGAGAGCTTCAGTTTGCCGTAATTAGACGGCGTTGAGCTGAGTTTATTAGGGGGAGCCAAGTATTTAGGAACCTTCCTTGACAGTAATTTGACTTGGAAAATAAATACTCAGGAAAGATTAAAGAAGGGCGTCAATGCCTACTATACATGCAGGAACTCAAATTGGGGTCTGCGACCAAGTACGGTTAATTGGATCTACACATCGGTGGTTAGACCTATTATTACTTATGGTTGTACGGTATGGTGGGAGGCAATGAGGAAACGTAGCTTTAAGGTTATACTCAACAAAGCTCAAAGGTGTGCATGTCTGGGCATTACAGGTGCCATTGGCAATACTCCGCAGGCGGCCTTGGACATAATCTTAAACCTACTACCCATTGAAAACTATGTTGAGAGTGTGGCAGCAAGGAATTTACTCAGACTACTCGAGTCTTCCTTAGTAAAACCCTTGCGGGTAGGTCATACTAAGATATTGTATGAGGTAGGCCTTATCGATCAGGAAAGAGTTCCATCTGGAATCTGTGACTATAGAGTCGCGACCTTCAATTTCGGGGCATCACCCCCAGTAGAGATAACTGGGTTGGATCCGCTGATGGTGCAGTTTTCACTGACGGATCCAAGATGGACTCTGGTACGGGGGCCGGAGCTTATCTGGTCGATACTAATATCAAGCACTCAGAGCTGCAGTCGCGTCTTCCAGGCAGAGATCTTCGCGATCTGGAAAGCCACAGAGTTGATAATGTCTCACGTACAGGAGGGGTCTACGGTGAATATATACGTGGATAGTCAGGCGTCACTAAAGGCTTGGATTGTCATTTAATTCATTCCAGCCTAGTGGAGGACTGTAGGAGAGTTCTTATGGAGTTATTGGTACACTACTCAATAAGATTGTGTATGGTGCCGTGGCACTGTGATATACAGGGAAATGAGGTAGCGGATGAATTGGCTAGACATGGTTCTGATCTAGATCATGATACCAGGGAAAGGTGTGTTAAACCACCTATTTGTCACTACTACAGGTTAATTTATGAAAGATTCCGGAATTATACCGACCAATCCTGGAGCAGTAGGACGGATTGTAAGTGTCCAGGGCCATTTGGCCAAAACTGAATGCTAAAGCAACCAGAGCACTGTTAGGTATAATCTAAGGATTTTAGTAGGAGTGATAACCGGCCATTACGCAATTGGGGTCTTCAAGGGCAAATGGGATAACGACACAGGATTTTTGTAGGGTGTTTGGGGATGTAGAGGAACTAGAGACCGTGGAGCACATCATATGCAACTGCCCTAGGTTACAGAGTCTTAGACATAAATGGCTAGGAAACAGATTTCTGGACGAGCTCAGTAATGTCGCTGGCTGTGAACTGTGCAACATACTGGGTTTCATTAAGGGAATAGGGAGGCTATTTAAGGAACAATCTACGGCAAATCCGAACCCGCAATGAAAATCTTATTCTTAATCTTCTTCTCTTTCTGTTTTATCTTAGGCGGTTTTCGGACTCAACTCTTCTCTATCAATTTAACAACTAACTACCTATTGAAGGGAATCACAATGGACCTTATGGTCTCCGAGTGGAAGTACACAGAGTGTACTCCTCTTCCTAACCTAACCTAAGGATGTTCCAATAGAGAAATTGGTCGTAAAATTAAACGTTCTGAAAGTGTGGTGCATAATTTCTTTAAGAAAGGACAGAATTATGGTGTTCGGAATCCTACCAAGGGAAATACAAAATTAACAAAAAGACAGATTAATCTTATAAAACAAGAAGCAACCCATAACAAATTGAATTCTACACAAATAAAGTACAAACTCACATTTAAGCCAAAATAGAAGAAGCCAAAGTGTAATAGAAGAAGCCAAAGTGTAAGCATAAAGAAAATCGTCTAAAATTCCCACGAAAATACATAAAATGGGCAGAGGTGTAGAAAAAGGTAATTTTCTCTGACGAAAAAAAATTTAATTTAGACGGTCCTGACTCATACTCATGTTATTGACACGATTTGAGATCAAACGATGATCGGAGGTCAAAACGTAATTTCGGCGGTGGTAGTGTTATGGTTTGAGCAGCATTTTCTGCAGTTAGCAATTCTAAAAATAGTTTTGCTCCAACAAAAAATTGCTGGAAGATTCTCTTCTCTTTTTTAAGTTCCAACAAAAATTGCTGGAAGATGCTCTTCTCTCTTTTATGGATGAAAAAATTTATGAAGATTGCATATTCCAGCAAGATAATGCTGCGGTACATGTTTCAAAGCAGTCTAAATCATGGTTTAACGAACACAGCATACCTCTGTTGGACTGGCCGGTTTGCAGTCCGGACTTAAACCCAATGGAGAACTTGTGGGGATACATAGCCCGTAAAGTTTATTCAAATAATGCCCAAAACAAAAGCATAATGACTTTAACAGAGCTAAAACTAAAAATAAAGCAAGTTTGGGAGGAAATTGATTCCGATCTTCTTAAAAAATTAGTGGAATCAATGCCAGACCGTATTTTTGGGGTAATTCACAACAAAGGATCATCCACCCATTATTAATAATGCTATAGATACTCATAAACTTAAGTGCCTTTATAGAAAGATTACATTAAAAATGGCAGTTAAACTCCAAAATTAACAGCCTGGCCCACTATGTCAAACGTTGTCGTTTCAAACGACAAACAGCTGTTTTGAGGCTCACTAATATTCTTATTCGAAAGAAAACAAATACGAAGGCTCACTATTTACATTTTCTAATATTTGTACGAACTAAAATGTCAAATTCATTCTCTTTTTATTTATTGTCGTCTGTGTAAGAATCTAGTACAAAACGGATGCGTACTTATTTATTATTATACATTTGTGCATAATATAACATAATTACATATATTTTCACTCATACATACTGGTTTGTGGTAGAAAAATAAGTAGAATTTGACGAAAAGTCTACTTATTTTTGTTCGAGATGTCCCAAAAGTAATCTTTTATATTCCTTAGGAGAGTTATTTATAGAATTATGTATTTACAATAATAAAAAATATAAAAAAAATAAAGAAAAAAATAAGTCGCAGCCACGAGTTGTTCCGGTTGCTAGTCAAGGGCTGTACCTACTACACCACTGCTCAATTATTTTATTTTGTGTCAAATAATGGTTTTCAATATATTGTCGATTATTTCTCAATTATATTTGGATTACGTTACGATAAGTCGTAAGATAGTGGGCCATTGTTTCGAATGAAAGTGAGTGACTGACTTTCGTTCGCTTAAGTTTTCTTTCGACATCGTGGGCCAGGCTGTAAGTTTACACAAAAAAAAAAGAATCGAGGCTATATTAACTAAGCTTAAATAGTTAATTCCTTTTTATATGAAAACTAAAAACTAAGTTTTTTTATCTATGCCAATAGGTAATTCAAACAATACACTTTATCTAAAAACTATGTTAATATAACTATTGGAATTAGTAATTTGATGTTTGGTATCTTTTTCGAAGTTTTTTGTTTATTTTATTGTCAATTTAAAATATTTTTGGTGCAAAAGGGCATTTATGAAATAATCTAAAATTTTAGTTATATTAACTAAGGAACTTTGTAAATGCCATTCTACCCTTGCGCTTAGTTAAATTTATACTATATTTTTAGGAAATATAAACAATGGATTTTTTTGTGTGTAGTTAACAATATTTTAAATGAAGTCTTAGTTGATTTAATAAAAGTATTATTTGCCCACTAAATATTTTCTTGTTTAATTTTTTATAATTCTTTAAAAAAAGATATGTGCGTTTATAGGAATATGCATCAGTGCTTGGTACTGTGAACCAAACATTCCTTTTTGAATTTATGACAGTAATTCAGAAAATTTTTATATACAGAATGATTTTAGCGAAGCCGGTGTTCGATATGCCCCAGAATTTAAAGCAGGAAAAGGCAACCTATACTATTAAATTTTACGATTGTATTAGTTATACACTCTATCCGCACTCACCACGAATAGGTGTTGCCAGTAAACTTTCGTTTTCTTTTCCCAATTAAAAATGTAAAATATCATACACCTTAAACAGTTGGGACAATTTTTTTTTCTCTGGCAACGCTGATTCTTAAATTGTACGATACGCAACCTGCTTGTTTGAATGCTTATGCATTAAACACATTGAAGACAGCAGGCTACACGAACACAAATGCAGCATGCTGCTAGCTGCAGTTTTAGTCATGTGGCATCTACTGAATTATTTTAAGGACGACAGCTACAAAGCAAACAGCTGATTTATAATTCAGTGGCGTCACTTTTTTTTTTTTTTGTTTTTATTTAATATAATATAACCGTACAAAATTCCAAAGTAATTAAGATTTAAACTATTATTTTGAGTAAAAATATATATGTGGTAATAATTTATGTACCTTTTGTTTATCAGAACTTCTCTTTAAAGTAAAAAAAATATATATATTTTAAGCACCAACATTTTTTAAATTTTTTATTATATTAGCAGCACTATTTTTGTTTTGTGGTTGACAAAAATAGAAATTAACTTAATTCGGCTGCAGCGGCAAAAGTAGTCGAGTGGCCGTGTAGCTGCTCTGTCGTCAAAAGAATCATCTTCATATAAACGTGTGTATTTTTGACAGATTGCAGTCGGTATTTGTATTTCATTTTATTTTTTTAAACTTAATTTTAGAGTTTAACTGTCATTTTTAATGGTATTTTTCTATAAACGCACTTAAGTTTATCAGTCTCTATAGCATTATTAATAATGGGTGGATGATCCTTTGTTGTGAATTACCCCCAAAAATACGGTCTGGCATTGATTCCACTAATTTTTTAAGAAGATCGGAATCAATTTCCTCCCAAACTTGCTTTATTTTTAGTTTTAGCTCTGTTAAAGTCATTATGGTTTCGTTTTGGGCAGACCCCAATTTTTGCCAATTGAGTTCCTGCATGTATACTAGGCATTGAGGCCCTTCTTTAATCTTTCCTGAGTATTTATTTTCCTAGTCAATTTACTGTCAAGGAAGGTTCCTAAATACTTGGCTCTCCCTAATAAACTCAGCTCAACGCCGTCTAATTACGGCAAACTGAAGCTCTCCACCTTATATTTCCTGGTAAATAGCACCAGTTCCGTTTTCGATGGGTTTACCCCCAGCCCGTTAGTTTTTGCCCAGGACGAGAGTTCGCCAAGCGATACCATGATGTCGCTGATAGTGGATAGAAACTTTCCCTTGATCAGTATCACCACGTCATCCGCATAGGCGACTATCTTCCTACCCTTAGAATTTAAGAATAGAGTTTACCGCCAGTAACCACCGGTGAGGAGAGAGAACTCCCCCCTGTGGTGTGCCCCTGGTGATCCGTCTTCTGATCAAATCGTCCCCTAGGGTTGAGTTGATAATCCTGCTTTAAAGCATTAAGACTATCCAATTTACCAGGAAGTCGTTTACCCCAAGTTTCACCAACGAATCCCTAATTGCCTCTATCCTTATGTTATTAAAGGCGCCTTCTATATTCAGAAACGCAGCTTAGGTATATTCCCTATGCTCCAAGTTGTGCTCAATACAACCGACCACCTCATGGAGCGCACTCTCAACAGACTTACCCTTAAGATATGCATGCTGAGCGTTGCTGATGAGTTGAGTATCTATATTGCTCCTGAGATGTAGATCTATCAGTCGTTCTAATGTCTTTAAAAAAAAGACGATAGGCTAATAGGTATAAAATCATTTGGTTTCTAGTGGCTGGCTTTACCGGCCTTAGGTATGAAGACCACCTTAACCTCCCTCCACCGTCTGGGCAAATATCTTCTGCTGAGACAACTCTTAAAGATATCCACCAAAAGAAATAGCGCTGTATCCGGGATATTACATAGCATCGTCGGAAATACTCCGTCCGGACCCGGTGATTTATACGGGTCGAAAGTGTTCACCGCCCAGGCTAGTTTCTCCCTAGTGACTATTTCATTGGGCATGATGATTCGTAGCTCTCATTGAGTACACTAGTGAATTTATTCACAGCATAGTCAATTTCAGATGGAAACAGTTCACGTGAAGTCAACAGTTCTATCCCAATACGAACCTTATCATAGACGGTTCCCCAATTCGTAATTCGGTAATCCGACTGTGATCCGAAAAGGAGCAGTCTGTGGATACCCTCCAATCTCTAACGAAATTATCATTGTGGTTCGTCAATGTAATATCTATAACCGCCTGCCTATCCTTGTTCCTGAACGTGCCCTTGTTGCAAATTACTAGATCATTGGTAGTTATAAAATCAAAGACGCCAAATTCAAAATTGACAACCCCTCTCACCTTATCCAGGGTTTCAAGGGATTTACGACTCACTGCGAATTGGAAATCCCCCCCGTTATTCTCCTTACACACCATCGATGCCACAGCCTTCCATTGGTCTATAGGGAGATTACCGTTCTGCTTTTTCAATATTGCCAGTATGATTTCCACCGGTCTTACGGGGGGATGAATCCATACTGTCACTATTGACCTTTGTGGTAGCTCCGAGGCGCGTATCACTTCTAGTTTAAGGGCTGGATTAAGATCGCCAAGTTTCCCAACTGCGGTTCTTAAAAATTCAAAAGAACTTTTATTCCCGCACCTTTTATAGCCCAATCCGCACCTTTGAAAGATACATCCTCCGAGTTGCCACTATACATGTCGATCTCGTCCACGAGTCTACTTTTAAGCAGTTGCCATTGATCGGTACTGATCTTCCCATCCGGATCATTCCGATCAATGATAGCTGTCTGAAGGTATACATCATGACTCAAGGACTTCTTCACCTTCTTCATTGACGAGGTGGGCTGGTCATCTCGCGATCTAGCCCTCTTAATGGTCTCCTTATGGGGAACTTTAGGAGTGGTAGATGGAGTTGTACCAGCATTACCCGCAGCCATGTTGTGTTCTGTTGTCTTTGATGACGAGGGTTGGGAACCACCAGAACCGCTTCCCTTAATGTTACCTGTACGGGCACCCTTAAGGGGAACAGCCGGAGTATTCCTTCCTACCTTCGCATCTGGCACCTTTGTAGGTGATTTCTCATTACCATCCACAGTTCCAGCCGAAGCCCTGAAAAGTTTGATGGTAGAAGAGCCACCCTCCTTAGATGTGCCCGCACTGCTGGTGGTTGGAGCTGTCGACCCTATACCCTTATGGGTTTTAGCCAGACCGACAGCAACCCCCACCTGTTGCTCAATAGGAGAAGGATCTCCCAAGAGAACACTCACAGGGCCGTAGATTCTCTCGAATCTAGCGACGTCCTGCCTGTGTTTCTTGATGAGGTACTTCTCCTTTGCGGTTAATGACACGGGATCTCTCTGTCCCATCTTTGCCAGAAAGGCCAGAGATTTCCTGGTTCCATTTTTTCCCCTATCTTCCTTCGTTCGGCTGGTTTTTTCAATGACAGGTGGAGTGGCACTAGGCGACCTGCCGAACTAGATTGGCGACATTATCGCCATGTGGACAACCTTTTGCCGATTGTCTCTTTTGGTTAACCTTGTACTCCAAAACGTGGGGGGATACCTCTGCAGTCTGATTCTGAGCAGATATCACAGTGATATCATGTTCATCATCAGAGAGCAGAACCATCTCCTCCAGCTTCTGAGTGGCGCAAGTTTCCCCAAAGGACTCTTTCGACAACCCCAGAAGACCGTCCACATCAAGTTGTAAAACCTGTCCTTCATGCTCCAAGATCCTGGCATGAACGTCCGATAGGGTAAACTCACCTTCTTGGGTGCTTTGCGTTACCCCCCCTTCCGACTCTCTAGTATCCCTGAAAGCGGAAGTTTTCTTAGCAGAATTGTTGTTATTTAAATTTTCAATTTTGTTCCCACGAGTAGGCTCGTAAAAAACGGACCATCCGCGCACTGACGGCATGCGTGGACTGGGCAACTGCTTTACAACAGCGTATTGCCCTGACGCTGAGGGGAGCTGTCAGCGGCTAGTTTGTTTATAGATTAACTACCTATCCAGGTCATCAGAACTGCTACCACTCACCTTGACCTTAAAAGTGTAACTGAATCGTAACAACCTTGGTAAAGGCTCTACTATACAAGTGGCGAACACAGATCTGGATATCACGAAGAGCTATATGTCGTAATATTAGATGCGACAGCAATGTGATGCACTATCGCCCTAATATCTTGACAAGATGAGTAACCTTTAGTTAATATACTCCTTTAAAGTCGCCACACCCTTTGTGAATGTGCCAGAAGAACATGCCCATCCACACATGATATTTTCTTGATCGCACAGAAAAGTGCCCTTGGGCATCTTTAAACGTTATGAAATTTATCGATTAAATTAGAAAATTCTGCAGTAAAATTGAGACATTGTCATTTAAAACATACCTTTATTTATCAGAAACAGAAATTTGTATTTTATTTTTTGGTAATTTTTTTAAAAGCAATTTTCACGTCTCCGTTTATAGAAATATTCCACATAAAATAGCACCAAGAACATTTGATCGCATGAATAAGGCAAACAACAAGACTAAGAAAAAAAAATCTTGTTTACTTTAAAAAACTACCTTAAGTTGCCTGTCATTAGAAAACTTCAACTTTACTATTGGATGAGAAGAACAAAGATAAAACAAAAATAGAGAAAAAAATTAAATGCGTTTATAGGAATATACATCAGTGTATTATATATCATATTAAAGATATTTTGAAGCACTATTCAATGATACCCATAATGACCAGATTATTTTCCAAATATATGAGAAACTACAACTGCAGCCAGCAGCATTTGTGTTCGTGTAGCATGCTGTCTTCAATGTGTTTAATAAAAAAAGACCTATTATGTATAATCACTAAAATGTTTTGCCTGTTCTTTTTTAGTTTAGGAGATATAGGACTTTTAGGACGTTATATATAATAGTAAATTTATTCTATATTTATTATCTAAAAATTATGGATATCAGTGAATAGTGCTTCAAAATTCTTCTTATATGTTGTAAATGGTCATCCAATAGGGACTTCCGAACTTTGACAGTTGTTTTCTTGAAATATTTCTCGAAAATATCGGTTTAAAAAAAATAAAAACACAAAATTAGATTTTTGGGGTTTTTAATTAAAAATGGGGTTTTATTAAGGTTTTCTTCGGGGTTTATATTTTTTCTTAGTACGTATCGTACGATCGGGGTGTACAAGAGTAAGTGATCATAATTACAAAAATTGAGAGTAAAGTGAAATGAAAAAGCGCCAAAGAATAAAAACATAGAACGGCCAGTGAACACTAACTGCCGTTCTACACTGTGCGCATAAACATCCCGCCCCCTTGCTATACTGCAACAAGGAAGGCTGAGGATTCTGCGGGGTAAAATCAGCTTAAAACAGAGTAAATAAAAAATATACAAAATGGGTAATTTCATTTTTCAAAAAACAATTCATTTCATTATAAAAAAAAAATAAAAAAATAGCATATAAAAATTTAAACAATACGCCCAGAACTCACGTTGATAATTATCGTGGCCGGGGCTTGTTGTTGACTATTATATGGTAGGGGTTGTTGTTGCTGATACTGCAGTTGTTGTTGTGGGTGATTGGGTTGTTGGTTGTTGTTGGGGTTGTGCACAGCAAATATGTTGTTTTTGGGGTGTGCCAGGTTTTTTAATAGTGCCACGTTTCTAATTTTTTATCCTGCTGGAGGACCTTTGATCCTTGGGACCGTCGCTATGTTGAGGTTGTCGGGTTGCATGGTTGAGCCCTTGCTTTACCTTCTTATGCCGGTTGAGAAGGATGTGGTGTTCGGACAAACTCTCAATGCACCTCTGGTGCATTTGTCCTTCATGTGAGTGTGTGCCAGGCAATTGAAGCAGTAACGGTATTTTTCACCGTTTCCCATCGTTTCCCAACCGACATCTTTCTAAATGCTGGGCATTTACGCAAAGCATGCTCACTCTTACATAAGCGACAGTCCCGAAGGGTCTCGTCTAGAGGGGCTTTCGAGTCCTTAGACGTTCCGGGGGCTTCTGCGGGTTTACGGTGGACTTCGAGGCGGCGTTTCACACTTGACATCTTGCTATATGGGTTAAATAAAGAAAAAAGGGAGAAAGAGAAGAAAAAATTAGTTAGTTTCTGACTTTGGCAAGAGAACAAGCTTCACTATGGGCCGGGTAAAAATGCCCGAAGCTGTTCTCACGTCCGCAGAGCGGACCTTACTGTCATGCCCTACATGAGTCTTCTCTATCCTACCTAAGCGCCATTCATTCGGGGGTAAATTATCCTGTCGGATCACAACTGAATCTCCTACTTTTAAGTCCCTTTGTGAATATTTCCACTTAGTTCGCCGATGGAGTTCTTTGAGGTATTCCTCTTTCCATCGCTGAGCAAACTGATGATGGAGCACTTTGAGTTTTTGCCATCTATTAGCAATACTCAAAGCAAGATCGGAATGATTGGGTTCAGGGGGTGCCAAATGAGGCGCTCCAATAAAAAATGACCAGGGGTTAATGGGACTAAATCGAGGGGATCATCGCTCATTGCAGTTAATGGTCTTGAGTTCAGGCAAGCTATAATACGGCTTAACATTGTTGAAAACTCTTAAAATTTTTGCATTCCAGCAATTTTTCGAAAATGAGTTTTTACACTCTTAACGCCGGCTTCCCATAAGCCGCCCATATGAGGAGCACCAGGGGGAATAAAATGCCATTCAACTGGCTGAAAACTATTTCGTACAAGTATTTTTGTCTCAATTGCAGTAAAAACTGCTTTCGGTCAACTTTGAGTAAATTAGCAGCACCGACAAATTCAGTTCCGTTGTCTGAGTAAATATGAGCAGGACAACCTCGACGTGAGAAAAATCGGGCAAAAGCTGCAAGAAATGTTTCGGTCGATATATCACCGGTTGCCTCTAAATGAATCGCCTTTGTGGCGAAACAAACAAAAACGAGAACATAACCTTTCGTTATTCGGCAACCTCTACCAATGTAGGATTTTATGACGAATGGACCTGCGAAATCTAAACCAGTATGGGTAAACGGTCTCGATAGAGATGCACGTTCAGGGGGTAAAGCAGCCATAATCTGCTGATCGGTTTTCTTTCGGTAAATAGTACATTCCTTACAATTGAAAATAACTGTACGAATTAGATTTTTTAATTTCGGGACCCAAAACTCATTTCTAACTAATCTGAGCACTAAAGAATGGCCACATGGACGGAGCACTTGTGAACATGTTCAACAAACAAACGGGTAAAACGGGCTGCATAAGGCAGAATTTTTGGGTAACGCTCATCGTAAGTTAAGCCAGGGGATCGAACTAATCGACCATTGATCCTGACAAAATCATTCGAGTCAATAAACGGGTTCAAAATGAGTAAATTACTCTTGGAAGACATGGGTTTACCTTTTGAGAGTAAAGAATATTCGGGTATATAATTCTTTTGACATACTAGAACTAATCGATCACGAGTAAATCTCATTTCTGATTGGGTTAAATCTAAGGTGTTGTACAAACATTTTTGGGTTTTCAAATACACCTGAACCAATACGAAATAATTCGCATTGCACGGGGTAAATCTGAAAAACGTTCCAGTATGTCAAATTTTTGTTCAGTCTGAACAGAAAAATATTGAACTTCTAAATGTTGATGTTCGGTAACGGTATGTTGTGGCCAGTATTCTCGCGGTTGTCGTAACCACGAGGGACCATGCCACCATAAGGGGTTGTCTACTAAATCTCGAGCAAGAGTTCCGCGACTTGCGTGATCTGCGGGTTTATCTTTGGAGTCAACATGAAACCAATTATCGTTACCTACTTTTTTTACTATGAGTGAAACTCTGTTCTTGACAAAGTTTGGCAAATGACACGGGGGTTTTTTGAGCCAAGATAAAACTATAGTAGAATCAGTCCACATATAAATCTTTCTCTTGTCTAGATTTAATTGACTACACAAAGATTCAATTTCATGACTCGGGTGAAAATTAACCCATCTTGGAATGTTAATTTTCTCAATACTCGGGTAATCATTTAAAATGCGCGCCATTGCACAAGGGTTAAGGGTTTTAAACTTTCATCCCAATCTGTCTTGTCCATATTTGTTGCATTATATTTTCGTAACAATAATTTTTGGGGAAAGCCAATCGGCGGGGTCAAATAGCTTAGCTATTTCTGACAAGACAGCACGTTTTGTCACAATATCCCGGCGTGGCTGCGATATGAGTCGGAAGAAGAAACTGTCAGTATCAGCATTCTATCGCAATACATTTTCTCAATGTCAGCGTTAAAAACGTAACGAAGAGTCGCCACTGAAGGATTAAGACCATAAGGTCTGTCTGTAAAACAGGACCGGGGTATAATATATTATTAAGACTTACGCCATTGGAGAATGGGTGTGAGGCGTTAAATACCACACGGAGTTTGGTGGTCAAACTATCGGGTTTAAATACTGCATGATGCGGTAAATAATAATTAGTCGCTTTTGAATCAGAGGGATTAACTGCTTTGATATGTCCCATTTCAAAATACTCGCTAATCACAGTGTCATACTGTGATTTCAATTCGGGGTTTGTTAAAAGTCGAGTTTCATTTCTCATGAACTGGGAAAAAGCACTATGTCGAGAATCTCCTAATGTCACTTCATTATAAAATTCTCGACGAAAGGGGAGTGAAACTACATAGCGACAATCAGGGTTTCTATAGGTTGTAATCCGATAAAGCTCCTCACAAATTTCTTCGCTTTCGGACCATCGTGTCGCTTGTGAACTTCTTCAAGTTTCCAAAAACGAGCAAGTTGGGCGTTCAGCTCCACTTGGTTGCAAAACGTTGCAAGGGTATACATGGGTTCCGATTGAAATACTTCACCAGTTACTATACAACCGAAAACAGTTCTTTGGGCGATCAGGTTGCCATTCGGATACTTTCTAACATCCGAAGTTAAGATTTTTGGATAAACTTTTCCTCCAAATAGGATATCCATACGGGTACACATGACGTCGGTCATGGTAATATCGGGAAAACTAGAGTTTACAATATTTGTAAGGGTACACGAGGGCAACCGACCGGTAATTTTCTCAACTACATATGTGCAAATTTTAAGTTTGAAATTGGGGTTTATCGGGGATCCGACAGAAAGAACACACATAGTCGAGGAATTTCCAGCCAAGCAATCCATCATACCAGTAACATTTGTCGATGGTACCGAAAATGTTGGTATAGAAAGCTTCCTTTGTAATCTCCTAGAGATAAAGGTGCCTTGTGAACCAGGGTTAACTAGCGCTCAAGCCGCACATCTGAGATCGTTTACATGGACTATACAAATTGCCGAGTCAAACAGGACTGTGGAATGGGGGTTAGGGCTCAAATGTGCGGCATACATATGAACGTTTTGAGCAGCTGCAGAAGTTGAAGGGGTAAAATTAAGAGGGGGTTGATTTTGGTTGCTTGCTGGAATCGGGTTAACATTACAATGGGTTTGTTGTAATGGTACATTAGTACCTGAAGCTATAGGAAGCTGGGTTGAAATTTGGGAATTTTGACCTAGTGATCTTATATCCCTATGAAGCAAAGAGTGATGCTTCTGTCCACACAAAGAACAAACATGCGTACTTCTACAATTCTTATAATCGTAAGAAGTCGCCAAACAATTTGAACAACATCTAAGTCTCTTTACTGTTGACATCCTTTCATATACTGTCTGACTCAAGAAATTAGGACAAAGTTTTAGGGGGTGTGAACCTTGACAAAGGAAACAACGACAAACTGTGGAACTAGGGTTAGTTTTTGTCGCAAAACTTTGAATTTTTCTAGGGTCATTAAATGATTTTTTAGGGGCATTAAAACTCGAGTTCTTTCGTGATAATTTGTTAGGGTTTTTGTTTATATTTTGAACCGGGTTAGACTGTCTTATATCAGAAATTGACTCAAGAGTTTTGAAATGTGCTGTCAAAAATGCGTCCATATCCTCCCACTTTGGAGATTTTGGACAAAGTTTCTTCGACTGTTCCCAGAGACTTAAAGTGTTTTCGGGTAACTTTGTAGCACAAATATATACTAACAAATTCCTGGGTTTTCTGAAAATAAAAATATTTTCATGAAATATTTGAAGGCCTCGGGGGTTTCTATCCGGCTCGAAGGACCAAAATGTTTCCTTGAAATGTTTCTCGAAAATATCGGGTTAAAAAAATAAAAACACAAGATTAGATTTTTGGGGTTTTTAATTAAAAATGAGGTTTTATTAAGGTTTTCTTCGGGGTTTATATTTTTTCTTAGTACGTACCGTACGATTGGGGTTTACAAGAGTAAGTGATCATAATTACAAAAATTGAGAGTAAAATGAAATGAAAGAGCGCCAAAGAATAAAAACATAGAAAGGCCAGTGAACAATAACTGCCGTTCTACACTGTGCGCATAAACAACAGTTGAAAGCGGCCATATTGTTGAAACTACATCTGTCGAATTAGCTGTAATTTTTTCAGTTTGTTTTACTAAATCATTATGGACGGATATATCGTTCAACAAAGAAAAAAAAAGTACAATTATTAAACAAGTAACAGAGCTATATTCGGCTGTGCCAAATCTTATATACATTTCACCAAAGTATACCTTAAGATAAAGATTACAAATATATTTCCTGACAAAACTGTTTCTGTTATAACTTGTGTATAACAAAATTTTCTATAAAAAATCTTATGTATAACATTTTCTATAGAAACATGTGTATAAAAAAATGTCTATAGAAAATCTTGTTCTTAACAACATATTGTGTATAACAACATTATCTACTGAAAATTTGTATAACAACATTTTCTATAGAAACTTCATAATATTTCTGTTGCGTAAAAAAAATTACCTATTACAAGAAGTAATAGGTTATCAAAAATGCTCGAGGGTGTTTTTCTATGATGTTGCTTATTTACAGGTTCGATTCTAACTATGCTTAAAATTAACAAAACAATAGTTTGGTCCACTAAAGAATTTACAAAAATATAAATAACAATTGGTCCGTTATATATAACAACAAAAACATTACATGCATTAGCTTACTTATATTTAAATAAATAACAATGCATGTACGGACACGACAGAAAGAGTAACAAGAAAAAGTACACTAACAACAATACATTAATATGCACTTACTAAGAGATGCAATATTAACAACAACAACACTAATGTTAGTAGGTACCAACGAGCAAACAAAGAGAACATAACTCATTAACAGTGATGAGTCAGTGACAAAAACTGGCCTACCTAAATAAAAGCGTAAGGCGGAACGTTTTTTTCCGCTTAGCTTTCGTCAAACAATAAAAACAAGGTTATAAAAAAATAAATATAACAACCCGTATTATTTAAACAATAAAGTACATAGCAGTATTGGTGTTTCTGATTTTTGTTTCGTGATTTGTAAACTAAAATTTTATCAAAAAAACTAAAGGCCTGTTTCACGATGTCGAAAGGAAAATGATTCGAACAAATTTGTATGAAAACTATTCGAAAGAATTTTAAAAACTGAGTGTTTTTCATACAAATTTTCTCGACTCATTTTTCTTTCGACATCGTGGAACAGGCAGTAAATATTAAAGTTTAGAGAATGAGTTTCTTGCATATTTGTTTCTCCTTTTGTATGTATGTGTTTACATTTATTGTGTTTTGCAACTAACTTCACTATTAAACGCGCTGTCAAAATCGGATTTTCCAATTGCAAAGCGTTGCCGCCGCGTTATTTCGGTATGCTGCATACAAATTGTATGGGCATGAGAATTTTTGACAAGTAAAAAACGCCTTCCGCTCCAATTTAGGTATGAGTGAACGTGATCCCATCCAACATTCTCCCTCCGTTAAAAGGTCTGCGTTTCAAACATAATTTAGGGTTGGTAAAGATGCAACTTTATTTATAGGTCGCCGACAGGAACCATTTGTTGATTTTAATTCGACCACTCGTATATGTCCATCGGTACCAGCGATAGTTTTTGTAACTCTAGCAATTAGCCAATTTTGTGGTGGAGTATTATCTTCGTGAATAATGACTAGTTGTCCAATTTTGATGTTTGGTTGTGTTTTAGACCACTTCGAACGTTGTTGTGGCCACAAAAAATAATCCCGGGGCCATAATTCCCAAAATTGATTTTTGAGAAACGAAATTTGCTGCCATCGATTTAGTGTTGATAATTTTAAAGAATTGAGTGGTTCTTGAGGAACTGACATTGGACCTATTGGGCGAGAATTAATTATGGCTTCAATTTCGACTATTAATGTTTGAAGTTCTTCAAATGTGAGGTGGGCTTGAGCAACATTTTTTACCAGCAAAGTTTTTGCAGATTTAACCGTGGCCTCCCATAACCCACCAAAATGTGGTGCTCGGCGGGGTATGAAACAAAATTCGAAACCATTCTGGGTACAATTGGTTTTAATTTCAGATACAATTTTATCGGATAATAATTTTTCTTTCAACTGAGCGCCAGTAAAATTTGTTGCGTTATCGCAGAAAATGCGTCGCGGTAGGCCTCGTCTACTAACAAAACGTTTCAAACATAATATGAAGTTGTTGGTTGAAAGATCCGATACAAGCTCCAAATGAATTGCTTTTGAGCTAAAGCACACAAAAACGGCTATGTAAGTTTTATATGGTACTTTTCCACGAATTCGATACGAAGTTAAGAATGGGCCACAAAAATCGACACCGGTAACTAAAAATAGGCGATCAACTGGTAAGTTGCCCATTATTTGTCCAATTAATTTTGGTTTGTAGTGGAAGCAATGAATGCAATTGCGAACCACTTTTCGAACTACTTCTCGAGTATTAATTATCCATACCTATTGACGAATTATACCAAGCAATACTTTTGGACCAGGATGCAAATGAAGACGATACAAATATTCTATGTACAATTTAACAAAGCGATGATCTTTTGGCAATAAGATAATCGTCCACCGACTCGAACCAATCTAACAGTATTGTTTCCAATTTCCATTTGATGTATAAATGGAGACGGTTTTTGCAGGGAGGGTTGAACCAAATTATTGTTTAAGATGGCATTTATTTCTGCTTCAAAGGCTGTGCTTTGTATATGTGCTACTATTTTCCAAAAGGTGTTCTCCATCTCTAGAAGTGGGAGATGAATAATTTCAATGATCTTTAAAAAAGGATGTACTTTGCACCTATTACAAATACGAGAAATGCAACTAAGTATTCGAACCATTTTATAATATGATGAATGCTTATCAATAATTATGTTTATGATGGACTCAGTGGTGCAATTACTATTGCATTTGAGAACTGTTTTTCTTCTTTTCAAAATTTGTGTGGATTCATCGGCTATATTTACCGGCCAATATGTTACATCTTCGAATAGAAATTTTGGACCATTAAACCAAATTGTACTAGGTAAATCTGCAGCGCTGCAACCACGGGAAACGATATCAGCAGGGTTACTTTTTGATGGCACATGTCACCATATAACGTCTCTTGTCTGTTCCTGCAATTCAGAGACACGATTTGCCACAAAACAATTAAGGGTGGATGAATGTAACTTTAGCCATTGGAAAACAATTTTTGAATCCATCCAAAAATAAATTGTTGATACAAATTTACAAATTTTGGATTTTATTTTCGACCAAGTTCTACTTAGCAATACAGCTGCGCATAATTCGAGTCGAGGCAAGGACTGGGCCTTTATTGGAGCTACCTTCGATTTGGCAATTAACAAAGTAGTTTTGTAAGAACCATTTTCAAAGACACGATAGTAAAGGCAGCATCCAAATGCGCGTTGCGAAGCGTCAGCGAAGCCATGTATTTCGCCGAGTATGTTTTTCTAAGTTAAAACATATCGAGGTATTTGTATTTCATTAATGTGTTCCAAATCCGCTTTAATTTGGAGCCACATTGTTGTCACACGAGAGTTGAGGGGTTCATCCCAACCGATGTTTTGGACCCACATTTCTTGAATCAGCATTTTACAACGAACTACAATAGGACTCAAGAGACCAAGCAAATCGAATATTTTAGCTACTATCGACAATATAGAGCGTTTTGTAGGGTTATTTACATCGGGCAAATCGAAACGAAACAAAAATATATCCTGACTAGGATTCCAGGACATTCCAAGTGTTTTTGTGATGTCGTCTTCAGTGTTTTTAATAGCAACTTCTTCCTCGTTGTTGGTAACGAAATCTGGACAATTGCTATTCCATTTTGCGAGCTGAAGACCATGAGTGCTGAGAATTTTAATAATTTCAGTTTTCTTGACTGCTAACAATTCGAGACTATCGGAACCAGTGAGAACATCGTCAACGTATAAATCTTCACGGAGTACCTTTGAACCAATGGGAAAAGTTGAACTGTGATGATCAGCGATAAAAAATAAACTTCTAATAGCAAAAAACGGTGCTGCTGAGAGCCCATACGTAACGGTGTTAAGTTGAAACACGCTAAGTTTGTCTTTTGGATTGGATCTCCAAAGAACCAATTGAAATTTACGATCAAGTTCATCGACAAGAAATTGGCGGTACATTTTTGATATGTCTGCAGTAAGAGCAAATTTATTCAAACGAAACGAAAAAAGTGTTGTGATTAAATCTTGTTGTATAGTTGGGCCAACCATGAGTATACCATTCAATGAATAATTCAAGGTTTGTTGTTGTACTCTCAGGTTTGAGAATACTATGATGAGGTATCATGTAATATGGATGCGAAAGAGGTTGATTAAAGAGTGACATATGACCAAGTGCCATATACTCGTTCATAAAATCAACGTACATAGATTTCAAAGTGGGATCACGTTCTAATCTACGTTCGAGCGACAAAAATCTTCTTTTGCAAGTTTCAAAAGATTCACCAAAACAATCAGGTGCTTGTTTAAATGGTAGCCGAACTTGAATGTGTCCATCTGCATCGATCTTGGTATTATCGATGAAATGTTTTTCACATATCTGATCTTCTTCAGTGAATGTTTGAGGTCCACTTACATATTCTTCAACTTCCCAAAATTTTCTCAAAGTGTTATCAAGAATTTGTGTTGAATCTTGGGCCAAGTTGCATGTAAGTGTCGAAGGCTTTTCTTGAACGTTGAATTTACCACCGACAATCCATCCAAAAACAGTGTTGACATGGCAAGGCATACCTAACGAAATGCGTCCATCGAGCAACAAATCGAAAAATACCTCCGTACTAATTAACAAATCAATACGTTGAGGTTTGTAGAAAAAGGGATCTGCTAGTTGTATGGTTTCTGGAATTTTCCACTTTGATGTATCTATATATTCGCCAGGCTGTTGGGCTGAAATAGATTTTGTTACAGCGAAAATTGATGACCACTGGAATGATCCAATACAATTAAATTTTTAAATTTTCGTTGGGCTGCGCTCAACAATTTCTTTCGGCATTTTAATTGGAAACTTTGTTTCCTAGACAATGATGTCAATGCCATAGCTAAAATGGTTAAGAAAATAATCATGTTGGGAATGAAGACTTTCATTCCATCAAAAACATCTTCGATTAGACCTAGGCAAAAATCTTGGTTTAATCATACGTGCAAAATAGCAATCAGATCCAAAGAGGAAGCATTCAGGACTTGGCGCAATAACCAAAACGCCGAAACTGATTCGCTACGAAAAAAGGTAAGATCTTCGTGTGCCAAAGTACTAAGGCGCGAAAAAGCTCTATACGATCAACGCCTTCGTACTCAAGTTCTTACTGCTCCCCGGGGTAGTAAAATCTTTTGGTCATTCGTTAAAAGAGTAAAGGATAATGCTAGTTCTTCAATTCCAACTCTTTTAAAACACGACCAAACATTCACTGACCCGGTTGATAAAGCTAACTTTTTCGCTGAATTATTCGCAAGTAATTCTCACTTGCCGGAAAGTGAGCAACCACTGCCCGATCTCGGAAGAGTATTAGTGACTATGCCAAACATATTCTTTCGAGCTCGTGCTGTAAAAAGGGTTTTAACGGATCTCAACGTAAATAAGTCTCCTGGGTCAGATGGCATACCAGCGCTGGTCTTGAAGCAGTGCTCTTCGACGTTAGCTCGTCCATTAGCCAACCTTTTCAGCATTTCATACCGTGCCAGCATATTTCCTGTATGTTGGAAGGTTGCTAATGTTACGCCAATTCCTAAAAAGGGAGAGGTTAATAACCCTGAAAATTACCGTCCAATAGCAATTTGTTCTGCACTTTCCAAAGTTATGGAGAGTATGGTAAACTACCATTTGGTTAAATATTTAGAATCCAACAATTTGCTTAACGACCGCCAGTATGGCTTCCATAGAAGACGCTCTACGGGTGACTTGCTAGCCTTCCTATCGGAAAAATGGTGTCGTTCCATTCACCGTTTTGGCGAAAGTAAAGTGGTGGCTCTAGATATTTCCAAGGCGTTCGATAGAGTGCGGCACGGTGCACTATTATCGAAACTTATTGCTTTTGGTGTCGGTAATAACTTCTCTCGATTTATATCGAGCTTTCTCAGAAATCGCACTATACGAGTTCATCAAACGAGTTCAAGTTGAATTCAGGGGTACCGCAAGGCTCCGTTCTTTCTCCTACTCTATTCCTTATTTTTCTAAATGACCTTCTACGTCAAACTTCCAACCCTATCTATTCTTTTGCAGATGACAGCAACATTTGCCATTCATATTTATTCAGTTATAGACCAAGCCTGTCGAAAATTGGGGCAATGAGGCAAAACATGAATGATTCCCTTAATCGGGACCTTGTGACAATCTCTGAATGGGGTCGTGCGAATAGAGTCGCTTTCAACGCCCGCAAGACTCAGTGTTGTCTGTTGACACAAAAACGAACGACAAACAATGTTGCTTCATCTGTATTTATGGATGGTGTAAATATTGTGGAATCAGATGCTCTTGATGTTCTGGGCATGAAAATAGAATGTGATGTCCGCTGGTCTAAACACATTTTTCAAGTGTCGAAAGAAGCATTCAAGTGTCTCGATTTTTTGAAACGGTGTAGGAATTACTTCACTCCATCTGATCTCCTCACTATATACACCACATATATCCGACCGAAAATGGAATACAACTCCCATGTATGGGCCGATGCTTCAAAGTCTATTTTGGAGCTGCTCGACCGCGTACAAGGGAGGGCGAAGGTGATTATTGGTGACAGTAGGGTATCCAACTCTATTGATTCGCTGGAGCACCGTCGCAATGTGGGCTGAGTTTCACTGTTCTATCGGTACTACAATGGAATGTGTTCTGATGAAATTAGGGAACTTGTTCCTGATACACGCAGATTTATACGTAATACACGTTTTTCGTCAAGAACACATCCCTTTGTGGTCGATTGGCCAGTGGACCGCACAACACATTACAGGGAAAATTCGTTCTTTAGCCGTACCGTACGTATGTGGAACATACGCGAACTTCACCTGTTCCAGAAACATCTTTACAATTTGGTTGTAAACGAAGGCTAAGTCTTTTGGCAGTCTCTTCTGTAATGAAATTAATTTCGGAACAGGAATCAAGAAGAACTCTTACGGGTTGAAAATAACCAAAATTGTCTTTGATAAGAACTACAGCAGTTGGTATTATGGCCCTTTTGAACGATCGAGCTAATAAAGATGTTGCATTACCAGTAGTGGATATTTGAGTTGGTGCAGAATTACCTGGTGTAGATTTTGCTCGAACGAAAATATGTAGCGAAGTATGATGTGCGGACTGACAAACTCGACAACGACTCTTAGAGGGATATTTCGAAACCATATGACCCTTTCGAAGGCAGTTTATGCAGTACCTATTACGTTTTATGAAATTAAAACGTTCCGAAACTACAAGCGACAAATATGATGAACAGTTAGCAAGATGATGCTCAGAACTGTTGCAATACAAACATGTTGTGTTTGTATTCGAATTAACGAATGTAGTTGCACTACGAGCAAAGTTCAATTTTGGCTTGGTGCACTAGCAATATTTTTGGGTGCAATTTTCTTTCCATGCCTTTCTAAAAATTGACATCGATTACTTAAAATTTCCCAGCAAATATCCCATGAGGGCGACGATTTAAAATCTATTTTTTCATCATAAGTTCGTTTGGAACTATCATCGATCTTCGACAAAACGATGTGTATTATGATTGCATTCATAATATCCAATTCCGATCCAAGTTATAAAAGAGAGCCACGAATTGCGGAAACGGTATCTATAATATTACGCAATGAAACATCACCTTTGGACATTTCTGAAATGTTAAAAAAAGCAGTAATATATTCTAGAAAGATTAGTACTTTGTTGTCGTACCGCTCACTCAATCTCTCAATAGCTTTCGGGTAATTTTCATCCGTAACTTGGAAAGGTTCGACAACAGCTAGAGCTGGACCAGAAAGACAATTAAGTAAATAATTGAATTTATCGACTGGTGTGATTGATGAATTTTCATGAACCATGTTATTGAACGATGTGATAAATTGTGGTTCTTTGTTGTTTTAACAACGCCAATTCTGAACCACCAGAATTATTTGTTTCAGGCATATCGTTGTCGTTATTAGGCATTTTTGACAAATTTCTCAAAATTATCAAAAAATGTTAAGAAAAACCACTTCAAAAAAAAAACCTATTACAAAATTTGTTTGTTGATTTGTAATACAAAACTGTCGATGGAACCACAAAATGTTGGGTATACAAAATAATATGATTATTTCGTTCTAGTACTAACGTTTAACAAATAAATTATTTGAACCACAAAAAATGTTTGATATTACAAAATAAAAGGTTTTATTTTGTTTTACGAAAAAACTGCAGTATTTAAAGTGGGATCCAAGAATTTGTCGAAGGAAATTACAACTATACCACGATCGGTTGAGTTGTGTCGAAAGTGAAATATTTGTGCACAAATTGGTGTACACAAATTCGAAAGAAAGGTGTGGCACTACGGGCCAGAAAATCCTTAGATCCGATTTAAATAAATCAATATTTATTTAAACTGCTGTCCTGTCACGGTGGCCAAAATGTCGCGTAAAAAAAATTACCTATTACAAGAAGTAATAGGTTATCAAAAATGCGCGAGGGTGTTTTTCTACGATGTTGCTTATTTGCAGGTTCGATTCTAACTATACTTAAAATTAACAAAACAATAAGAGATACAATAAGAGATGCAATATTAACAACAACAACACTAATGGTAATAGGTACCAACGAGCAAACAAAGCGACCGAGAACATAACTCATTAACCTAGCGTTTACACATGCAAGTAACAGTTCGAAAAACACAATACATTCACACTTTTACACTAACACAATCACACACGCAGCCACCTGCAACTCACTATCTAGTGAATTTAGGTGGACAGTGATTTTTTGAGCCCACGAGAAGTTAAAAAACTCTGGCCAACAAACTTTTTTGGTTTCACTCATTTTGAAGAGAGTAAATAAAAAATGGTCTCTAAGAATAATTTGCAGCAGAGAAAATTGAGTGTTTTCTGCTTTACAGACCCAATTTTCAGTGCTGCCTAGTTTAAATACATGAATTTACTACATAATTTATGTAAGATATCAATTAACAGTGAATGCCTGTTCTTCTTCATTTTTGTGCATGGGAGAGGATTTTCGGCCTCTAACAAACTTTTATTCATTTTCTAACAAACTTTACAGCCCCTTTACTAAATTTTTAATTTATATAAAAATTTACTTAAAATGATATTAAAAAATTAAATAAATTACGTATTTAATTTATATATTAAAAAATTGTTTATGTTAAAAAACACTTTCGTTATGTATGCTTCAAAAACAAACAATAACGTTTGTACAAAAAATTCACTCAAACCACATTTTAGCCTATTGTTTAAAAATGGGGCCTTGTGCCAAAATTTGGAAAACGGGGTGGCTACATTCCCCTATACTTTGTTTTTTCCTGTACGGATAGGTGTTCGAACAAATTTTTCAAAAAACTCTTTTGAAAATCACTCAAACTATTTGGGGACATATAGGGTAAAAATGGTTATTTATGCCAAAATTTGGAAAACGGGGTGTGATAGGGGATGGTCTTGGCTACCTTTCCCCATACTTGGTTTTTTCCTGTACGGATAGGTGTCCGAACAAATTTTTCAAAAAACTATTTGTTGAAAAATCACTCTAACAACTTTTTGGCCTATTGGTTAAAAATGGTTATTTGTGCCAAAATTTGGAAAACGGGGCGTGATAGTGCATGGTCTTGGCTACATTCCCCCATACTTGGTTTTTTCCTGTACGGATAGGTGTTCGAACAAATTTTTCAAAAACTATTTAGAAAAATCACTCAAACTATTTGGGGACATATAGTGCAAAAACGGTTATTTGTGCGAAAATTTGGAAAACAGGGCGTGATAGGGCATGGTCTTTTGGCTACATTCCCCTATACTTGGTTTTTCCTGTACGGATAGGTGTTCAAACAAATTTTTCAAAAAACTATTTTTTGAAAAATCACTCAAATAACTTTTTGGCCTATTGGTTAAAAATGGTTATTTGTGCCAAAATTTGGAAAACGGGGTGTGATAGGGGATGGTCTTGGCTACATTTCCCCATACTTGATTTTTTCCTGTACGGATAGGTGTTTGAACAAATTTTTCAACAAACAATTTTTTATTTTAAAACTAAATATGCACACAAAAACAGAAATAAAATAATAGCCTGCAATTTCGACTTTCCGACTTTTCAACTTTTTACCATTTTTTGTAAAAATACATGGTTTCTGCATTTATTGATGCGCCTTGTGTAATGTTTAGCAATAAAAATTAAATGTATTAAGGAGATAGTATATTAAATAATATTAAATTTATAAAATAGTAAACAAATTTACATTACTAATTTGGCATGTTTATTATTAAAAGTTTCTGTAATTTGAGTATATACGATATGTCTAAGAACTTTTAGTTTTTATATAAATATTTTGTGTAGAAAGAGCATTTTTTATGAACATTTACTTATTATTTATTTTTACATACACTAGAAAAAATGTAAGTGTACCAAATTGGAATAACATAAAATTATGTTATTCTGTGCATATTTTGTATTAGTATAATGTTGCAATTAAAATTTTTTTAACAATCTTAAAAGTCGACTTTTATCGACTATTCGACTTTTGTGATAACTAATCGAATGTACGACATTTTTTTTTCTGACCAAAAAGTCGACTTAGACTTTTTGACTTTTTTCAGCAAAAAGTCGAACAATCGACTTATAGCACCCTACTAGATATTTTTTTCTTTATTTGAATAGTAATGCCAAGTTTATATTTGGTTATAAAGCATGGCAGCATTGTATTTAAAATACAAATTTGGTACCATAAGCTATGTAAAACTACATACAAAATATTTGGAATTAAATATATGCGAAATAATTTCGCAAAAGCAGTACTCTGTTCTTATTGTGCAAAACATGTGAAATACATCTGGCAACCTTAATTTTCCACACGAAATAACATAAGCAGCACTTCTTTCGCACGAAATTAAAACCAACAGCTGATCAATTGTTGCATATAAAATTTTTCGCATGAAAAAACCATAATTTTTCGCAAGTATGAACAGAGTACTAGGCTATACGAATTGAAGCTGAGACCGAAATAATGCTTGAACGCTATAAAAAACAAATTTTCCATCGCCGTGAAAATAACAAAGTAGTTTATAAAATTAAATTGGTATCACTCAATTTAAAGAGAGTAACGAAAAAATCCTCTCTTACAGACTATGTGCAGCCAAAAAAATTAGTGTTTTTTGCTTTGCAGAAGTGGTGCCAAGTTTAATTATGATTAGTACATATAGTCTTACGTAATTTATATGGCAACACCTCAAATTTAATCATGTGCAGTGAATGTCTTGTTCTTCTTCTTTTTAATATATGGGAGAGGATTTTTGAGTTAACAAACTACTTAACAAACTAAATAAAAGAGATGGAGAGAAAAAACCATTTATTTAAATATTTATTTAATAAAAATAAATAATATAAAAAGATTTACATTTCTTTGTTTCTATTTAATTTATATTTATTTATAGGTTTTTGTTGATAAAGATTTCAAAAACTTTACTGAATACACTCTTTTGGCCCTGAAGCCAAATTTAGGACTTCTGACCGGGGTTAGTCAATGGCTTATTATAGTGGACCGCAATACCTACATTTTGTCATATTCATTTTTTAGTGTATAGTTTTTTGTTGAACAAAGTTGTTAAAAAAACATTTTCTTCAAAATGTCACTTAATATACTCTTTTGGCCCTGGGCCAAATTTAGGACTTCTGACTGGGTTTGGCCAAGTAGGTCTTATAGTGGAAAACAATACCTACGTTTTGGCATATTCAGTTTTTTAGTGTATAGTTTTTTGTTGAACAATGTTGTCAAAAACCATTTTTTTCAAAATGTCACTTAATATACTCTTTTGGCCCTGGAGCCAAACTTAGGACTTCTGACCGGGTTTAGTCAATGGCTTGTTATAGTGGATCACAATACCTACATTTTGTCATATTCAGTTTTTTTGTCCATAGTTTTTTGTTGAACAAAGTTGTCAAAAAACTATTTCTTCAAAATTTCACTCAATATACTATTTTGTCCCTGGGGCCACATTTAGGACTTCTGACCGGGTTTGGTCAATGGCTTGTTATAGTGGACAACAATACCTATATTTTGACATATTCAGTTTTATAGTGTATAGTTTTTTGTTGAACAAAGTTGTTAAAAAACCATTTTCTTCAAAATGTCACCTAATATACTCTTTTGGCCCTGGGGCCAAATTTAGGACTTCTGACCGGGTTTGGTCAATGGGTTGTTATAGTGGACAACAATACCTATATTTTGGCGTATTAAGTTTTTCGTCTATAGTTATTTGTTGAACAAAGTTGTCAAAAAATAATTTTTTCAAAATTTTTTCAACATAGAAATTTAGTTTTTATTGCTTTAGAAAAGTTTTTTTTATTTATTTATGTTTTACAATGTTAAAAATATTTAGTCCCTGTTGGTTATGTTTTTCGAACTTCGCGAAATACTAATATAAAACAAAAGCCGTCTTTTGTTTCAACTATAATCCTAATTGAAACAAAAAGTCAACTTTTCAACTCTCGAACTTATGACTTTTTTCTAGTTTTTTGACTTTTCGAATATTTTAAACTTTTTACCATATCTTAGTGTAAAAAAATACATGTTCTTTTGCAATAAAAATGAAATGTATCAAGGCAATTAGGGTTCTACAGTTGAAATAAAAGGTCCACTTTTCGACCTTTCGACTTTTTTCTATTTTTAAAAAGTTGACTTTTCGAACTTTCAACGTTTATGTAAATTTATAAAATAGTAAACCAATTTATAGTACTAATTTTATAAACATTTATTAATTTTTGCATACCCAAGAAAAATACAAAAGTACCAAATTGTAATCTATTATTTTAATTTTGTTTTAGTATACTGTTGCAATTAAATTGCTTTTTAACTATTCGACTTTTTGAGATAACGTAATCGATTCAACATTTTCCCACCAAAAGAGTCGTTGTCGTTCTGTATGACCGTCAATTTCGTAGAAGATGAAGAAGAAAGCTATTGGCGCCTCTGAAATCTCGGAAATCTTGGACAAGCCAATATCTGTTCTGAAGTGAAGAGTGGTGTAATATTACGGTTTCATGTCCTGCCACATACTCTAGGAGGTTTTCAGCCAACGCTCGCTTCAAACGAATCAGTTGCGTCAAAATCACCACTTCTGGCACGTTGAAACCGATGGAACACATTCACCATAATCTTTTGTGAACAATTGGTGTGCACTAGCTGCACTTTTTAAATTAAAGAAGTAAAGCAAAACTCCCCGCATATGCGGATTCGTTGGTACAAAATTCGATATTTTCGAAGCAAATAAAAAACTTTTTTGGAAGTAAATAAACCTATTATTGATAAGATGTGCAAAGTAGAATATAATATTTTTTCTAAAAAAATATATATGGATCTTAATCAATCAGATGTAAAATTTTGACTTTTTTGGAATTTGATTTGACCATCAATTCTAATTAATATATTATGAAATGTGTACACAAAATTAATCATTTCATAAAAAGAAATATCAGAGATTATTTAAAAAAAAAAAAATGCTTCTTAACTGTTCCATCATCCAACTGTCGCCCTGATGATTTTGGTGTTCTCCAACACCCTTCAAATTCCAGACTTTCTTAAGTGAAAAATGTAACTATTTTTAAAAATTAAAAATAATTTGAGAGTTTTTGGACCTTTTTAAATAGAAGAGTTTTTGTAGATTATTTAAAATAAAAATCGAGAAAAACAAGACCATGAAACTCAAATAGGAGCTCAGAAAAGTGCACACATCGGTATTTTCAACACCTGTATATAAATTTCTTTATAACTGCCACAAAAGTACATGAATAAAATAAATTATTTGCTTACATTAAATCAATACAATAGGCTATTGTATAAAGGTTTTATATATTATTTGTTTTAACGTTGGAAACAAATATAGCGTTTTCGGTTTTGTTGCAATTTCATTCCGTATACGTTAGTTTTCTTAAATATTATTTATGTTTTAGTCTTTTTCTTGCAGAAGTTTCAAAGTTTTCATTGTTTTTCCAAAGCTATAAATTTTTTTTGTTAAACTTTAATGCATAAACTAGATTTTGGGTTACATATAAATTATATTATTTCGAGGGTGATAGGCACATTGAGAAGATTGTATGCGATAGATTTCTATCTACCTTTTGAAATTAGGAAGAGAGTTGCCTTGTCTTTATGTCTACCAATATTCTTAAATGGTATAGAGTTTTATTCTGGCACTTCTTGGCTTAATATTACTAGGCTAAAGCTTTGCTTTCATAGAGTAGTAAGATATATTTTTAGACTCAGACTCCTCGATCATGTTTCAATATTCTGTAGAACGTTGTTAGGTTGTGACTTTAATGACTTTATTTCAGTGAGAATGATGGTTATGTTTTACAAATTAATGCAAACTGGTATCCCAAAAAATCTGGTCGATAAATTCATCTTTGGGTGTTCATCAAGGACAAATACTTTAATAATTCCTTCCCATTCATCCCTCATAAAAGGAAGATCATTTGTAGTGCGAGTAGCACGAATATGGAATAGGCGGTTTTCGCATAAAGTAGATGAATTTCGAAAATTTATTGGAGAATTTGTAAAACATCTAATTAAATATGATAATTAAACCAACCAATGGTTCGATTAATAACATTTTACATAATCTAAAATTGTACTATATTTATTCTTTGTATCTTTCCGGGGGGGCTTAACTTTAATTTAAGTACTATTATATAAATGTTTTATATTTACTGTAAATAATTAAATAAGGTAATTGTTAATTCCAAAAGCCTACTTCTTTCTTTTGGCCTTAATATAAGTGATGCGCAAAGTTTTCCCCCTTTGCTTTAATCTATATAAAGGCTGAAAGTTATAAAAATCAGGCTATCTCTTTCCCTTATAATGCCTAAAACCATCTGTCACCCTGGCCAAGATGTCTAAAATGTAGTTTCCGTTCTAAGCTATGAATTTTTCCTTCTTGTTTTTTCGTCATCCAAACCTTAAGGTAACATTTGCTAATTATATCCAATAAATTCCTATTATCCAACATTCCTCCTAATTCTTTGCATTTTTTATTTATTTTATCTTTCATTGCATTGTCAATTGGGGTTTCGTTCCTGAGATAAACAAAATAAATTTAATATTTTGTTTATCATTGGCTCTGAGAGTAATTAACAATAATCCATCCAGATTCCCATCAAAGCTTTCTTTTTTCAACTAAACATTTGGTCCAGTACGAACCGGATTAACATTGGAAGATTTTCATCAATTCTCCGAGATTTCACTCAGTTGTTGTGGATTTCCTACCAACAAATAGTTTTTCATCCATTCTCTTCGACAATAAACACACAGGTTAGTTTGTTTTCGTTCTATTTTGCATTATTTATATTTATTACAAAGTGCATAAATAAGAGTGTTTGTGAAGTGAAAAAAATATCCAAAATATAAATAAATCAAAAAGCCGACGGCAATTGAATTTTCTAAAAATAAAATTTACGTGTGAACATCGACATAGGTTTACACTACATGAATTGCTGTGAGAGTTTAACGAGAGTTTTTACTTTACTTGTATTGCGAAAAAATATACCGACAGTTGTTCTATCTCTATTGACCCTTCGTAGGGTATTTCATTCGTTTGGTCGTGTATATTTTTTTGTTCCATTTCTTTTTGGCTCCAATATATTTATTTGATAAATATTCAATTTCAACTCCACGCAATCTCTTACAGCTCAATTCTCTTTTTATTTTTTCCTTGTTCAATTGCATTTCAATTCCTTGTATGCTTTTGGTTAATTTATTTATTCCCTTCGAAAAATATTCCACACACTGCAATTTTCCTTAATACTTTCTCTTAGCAATTTGTTTTGTTACTTTCCAAACAATATTAATTCTCCTTATTAATATTGTATAGTTACCAATTCTTTAATTTACATACGTTTGTGCGTTTGTATATCACCCTAACAAGCATTGCACTTGTTTATGCGTGGGTACAAGCATTCCCATAAATACACTGGTTTGTGCGTATGTACATCAACACAACACAGTTTCTTCCTATTTTCTTTTTCTCCTTTATTCTTACAATACGCAACTGATCATCATTAACCCTTGTGTGACCGGTGGGTGCATACAATTTATGTAAATTGTTTTCAAAGTTTTTAATGATTTTATTTATGTTTGGAATTAGTTATTTAAATTTATTGATATAATTCATGAAAATATTTACTTGTTTCTTGTTCAATCAATTTATTAATTTAATAAATTTCTACATATAATAATTATTTCCGTAAATAATTTATTCCAATAATTGATGTATACCACAAATAAAATTTAAAATTTATTTGTCGTTCCTTTTTCCATAGTCCCATGATGAAACAATAGTCTAGCAAATAGTTAATTTAAATTTCAATTTATTTAATTATATTTCCTGTACTCCAAAGGGTTAATTGACTTACAATTGTAAACAAATACTAGTTGCATTGTATTGTTGTTGTTTTCCAAAGAAACAATACTGGAATTAAACTGTGATCAGTTGATTTTAACAATCCAGTTCTTTAAAACAATTAATTCTTCAAACTAAATATTTTCTGAAATATTTATTTTTCGATTTGCATTAAACAAATAATTGATTTTGTTAGAATTTTTGGAATATTTCTGAATATTAAATCCTATTTCAATAGATTCCTTTATTTTATCCTAATTCCAAACTTGAATTTGTTTTCTGCTGGTTGTGTTTTTCCAAAATTTTATTCCGATTTTCACATTGATAGCCAATATGTCTCTCAACCATTTCATTCGTCTTACCGATAGTATTGTTGAATTTGAGGCTGATTATAATGATAATCGGTATCATATTAATTCCATTCATGCACTTGAGGTCTACAAATCCGAATTGAAGTCCACATGGAGTCGCATAAAATCAACATATGACACATTTTTGTTCAACAATGCCAATGAAGAGAAGACATTTAGGGAAAAATACAAAAACACATATATTACTTATTGTAATATTCTTACAAAGTTGTCCGAATTGTCTGATACCTTTCATGTCCACTCTCAAGACAAACGCGGTACAATTTCTACAGATTTTCCACCAGCTTTAATCAGACAGACCTCAGTTTCTGAAATTCCTGAAACTTCTTTCAAACCTTTAGATTCCAATTCTAAAAAGTTAAATAATTCGTCCAAATGCCAATGGTGTCCAAACGAACATCATCCAATACGCAAATGTCCGAAGTTTTTGCAAATGTGTTATTCTGAGCGCTTCAATGAGATAAAACGTCAAAATTTGTGCATCAATTGTTTCTCTAAAACGCATTCAGTCCGAAACTGTTATAGCCAAAATAGTTGCATCCATTGTAGCAAAAGGCATAACACCCTACTCCATAAAGATTCTGACACATCCATACAATCTGCTCCCAGTTCTATTCCCAATTCAAATCTTAATATTGATACAGCTCTATTTCAACCTAATTTCAATACTATACAGTCCACTTGTAGTTCCGGAGCTGAGATGGTTCAACCTAGTTTTTCCGTATATTCTAAAGAGGTTTTACTGGGGACAGCAAGAGTAGAAATAGAATCTTTACTTTCTGATAGGCTATATTTGAAGACTGCTCAAAGTAATTTAAAAAGCCAAACTATATGTTTTCATCCCATTAAGAATCTGTATTTCGAGAAAACGAATACAAACCCATCTCCAAGTAGTGTCTTCCCAAAAGTTCTAAAAAATAAAAGTTTTCTATTCCTTATTCCTGACTTTAAATCCATTTACAAAAGCCTAGTTGCGGAATATATTGACTTGATTCATATGTTCAAAATGTTTCCGCCGTACATTTTAGATATATATTCCCAACTACGCGCTACTGGTACTGAGTCATTTCTAACTCCTAATCATTTAAGTTCTAATGATATCCTTCATGCTAATCCGATCCTACAAAATGGCTTAAATCTATTAATCCTAAAAGATCGTTTCTCCAAGTATGCAGAAGTCCAAAAATTGGATCGACAAATCCTAGTCGATCCGAAGCATACTAATATACATAATAATCCAAACGTAATTGCCCAAAATTACGTATCAATAGTGACGATCGGCGTTAATTCCTCGCCTTACCTAGCTATTCGGACTTTACTCCAAGTGGCTACTTATCCAAAAGTAAGTCATATTCTCCGTAGTTATATGTATGCCGATGCTTTTTCTATCCAAGAAGAGAAAGAATCCAAAACCGCTTACATTCTTGCTGGATTTTCGATTAGAAAATGGTCGAAAAGTACCAAACCAATTCATTTGTACATTCAAACGAAACATCCGCTATATAAAAACTTCCTAAAATTTGATGACAACAGCACCGCAAAACGGCAATGTATTTTTTGGAAGGAGGTTTTATCGAAGTTCGTGTTTCTACCAGAAATCCAGAAGCAGATGATTTGGGACAAGTATTTTTCATCGAAATCCTTACAGAAATGGCAAAATATCCAATCCAGTAACTACATTCGTATTGAAATCCAAAGTCCAAACTTGCTATATATTTTTCCAAACGCTAAAATCCGAATCCATGGGTTTTGTCATGCGTTACATATCCGAATAGCTAATGGTATTAAGATATCCAGTCACTTAATGTCATCCAACACGAAGACTACTACTCCATTAAAATATTTTACTATTCCTAATGTAAAACTCCATTTTGCATATTTTCCAAAATTTAATATTCCTCAATTGAATTTCTATTTTATCCGTAATCTTCGTACTATATCTTATGGTTTCCGATTCCTTTATCCAATTCATTTAATATTGCGTTTTCATTTTCTATTTAATGAAACTCATAATATTTACCGAAAATCACGACACAAAGCACTCTGATTTAATTGTTCCATTCCAACGCACTTTTATAGTAACAATAAGCAAAATGAAAACAAACTAACTTGAATTTATCCTTAAATTTGTCGTTGAATTTATATTAAATTTCAAATATTGGATTTACTTTGTAATTTGAAATGTAATCCTAATTTTCAAATATCTTGAATTACTAATATTAATTTCTAAGTTTATATACATTTCCTTTTTTTCCTAGCAAAAACAAGTATTTACGACTATTCTATTTTCTTCCTACCTGTATACTGCAAGGCGGGCGGAATGTTTACGCCAAAAGCAACACTTAGCGATTTTCCTAATGTCCCCTGCAATTCCTATTTGTCCACAATATATATTAATGCAGAATGCTATGTGTTGCAGTATACTTCCACTTGTCAGTTAGTTCTAAATTAATCGTAAAGAGTCGTAAATACTTCTTTCGGCTAGAGTTACAAATCTAACTTACAACTGTTCACTTCGCTATCCTACTTCTCCTTATTGGTAAGAATCCATATTCCAAACAATTGAATAAATAATTAGAAAATATCCTAATTACTTTGTTTTATTTCTTTCCTTTTTCCATATTTATTTGTCCAATTGTTCTGAGTACAAAATCTAAACGATTTTGTTTCGGCTCAGAGAGTTTGAACATCTCTTCCAATTTATCCAGCCCTTTGCCCCTTCACCCGGCTTTCAACTCAACATTTGGTCCTTCGAACCGGACACAAGGGTTAATGATGATCAGTTGCGTATTGTAAGAATAAAGGAGAAAAAGAAAATAGGAAGAAACTGTGTTGTGTTGATGTACATACGCACAAACCAGTGTATTTATGGGAATGCTTCTACCCACGCATAAACAAGTGCAATGCTTGTTAGGGTGATATACAAACGCACAAACGTATGTAAATTAAAGAATTGGTAACTATACAATATTAATAAGGAGAATTAATATTGTTTGGAAAGTAACAAAACAAATTGCTAAGAGAAAGTATTAAGGAAAATTTCAGTGTGTGGAATATTTTTCGAAGGGAATAAATAAATTAACCAAAAGCATACAAGGAATTGAAATGCAATTGAACCAGGAAAAAAAAAAAAAAAAACCGGATTGGAAATTAATCATTCTCAGAGATTTCTACATTGGATTGGCATAAGAAGACAAATATCTACACTCATATATTTCCAATATTTGCTACATATTAAAAAGGTATGTTTTATGTTTTGCTTTCGGTAGAGATTTAGTCATCAAAGTGCATTTCATAAAGTTCATAGAAACCGTTTAGTTTTTTTGTTGTTTTTTATTGGCATTTGCTACATCGTGTAGTAAAAGAAAAATATTGCAATACAAATTGGAAAAAATATAAAATTAAATTAAAGTCGTGATAAAGTTAAAGGCGTGATAAATAAAAATCACAATAACCGAGCGAAGCGCATCTCTACAAATTTCCTACGAAGTGGTCCGAGCAAATTTAAAAAGTGAGGAATAATACCTTTGTTCGAAGTGGAGGTTTTCATCATCATCATCAGCAAAAAGTGAATTTGGCACAAGAATTTTAAAGAATTTCTTAAGCTAGAAGTGAAAAATTTAATTTATTGTTCAATTGTGTCCGATAATTGCCGGTGTAGGGTATCACATTTTGTTACCTATTTTCATACGTTCCTTTAAGATTTTCGCATTTTCAGGAACTCTTAAATGAAATATGACATGAATGTATGTATGTTAATATTATTCCCTTTTTTTCAGCATTTTAATTACTCTTGAGTAACTTATCTTTTTTTTCCCTCGTGATATATTGTTTTTTATCCCTATCCGTTCCCCTTAGCTCCTTTCTCTTGAGTATTTTTTCCTACCACCAATTTACATCAGCATTATTACCATACTCTTATTACCATACTCTTATTAACATATTCTCTTTTAATACTACCCCTACCTTGCTATCACTACCGTTCGCTTTCACTCAGACGCGTGATCAGCTCTTTGTCCTAGTACACTTGAAGTTGTAAAGCAAAGCTTTTAATTATTTCTTCTCTTACCAACTCTTGCCATATATACGATTGACCGTGTGTATGCTCTTGTACTTTCCATTTATTTGATACAAGTGTTGCCATAGCGGGTATACATATTTTAAACAAATATTTGTCTTGAAATTAAAACATTGATTTACAAAAGTGAAGTTAATCGATACATTACCTAATTCTGTTTAAACGATCACTTTAATCCTTTTTATCGATTTATGTTTGCTTTCATATGAGTTCCAGAGCTTATTTTGGGTGTTAAATACTTTCTGTTGTTGACCATTAATTTCCTATTCCGTATAACAATAAAATTTAATCGATTTAAACATATTTTTTGTTAGTTTGAAGCAATTTATACGTTTATAATTATTATTTTTTGCCATAAATTGACTAATTTCACATTACTTGGGGAAATATCTAATAAAAATTGCAGTTCAATAACTAATTTATAATAATAGTTTTCTAATATACTGATTCTTTTAATAGATTAATAGCGAATTAATCCATTATTTGTTATTAACCAATGAATTTTTAGAACAGAAAATCACTCCGACCTAAATAATATTTACGATTGTATGTTATTTCTTAGTCCCTCGGCAACACTTATAGTATTGTGTTTCTCATTTCCATTTATGTTGGAAAGTAACAAATAGAAACCTGAAAAAATACATTTACAATAGGTGTTTCGCAGCTAAACTTGCTAAAAAAGAAAATTGTCAACATACTTAATTTCTTATATTCTTTTATTTACTTTCGTTATTCCTAACTTTATTTTACTTCTTTTTTTTACTATTTTTGTTTACCAGATATACCATTTACTTCCATTATATTCATAATATATGGTATATTCAATACAAAAAAAAAAGAAAACAACGATATTACAAATTGATTTCCTTCCGTTTTCTTGGTTTTGAAGAACATCTTTCAAATCTTTTTTTTGAAAATTTATACTAGTTAGAAACAAGTTTTAGTTATTGGACAGATCTCCTATTTTCCTTTCATTCTCCTTCAATCCTTTTAATTTTCATTCACATTATATTTATTGTAATCAAATTATTTTCGAATCGACACACATACATTTTTTTTTGTAAACATTCGCGAACAGACCGATTGTTGGGAAGTTTCTTGGAAATTTGTTTTCATTTCCCACAATTGGGTACAAACATTATTTGTGTGGTACAACCATTCGCGAACAGACCGATTGTTGGGAAGTTTCGTGGAAGTGTAGTACAATTTCCCATAAGTAAAAGGGTGAATGACCTCTTACTTATTTTTGTTTACATTGTACAGCTGATTGAGAATTGAGATCTTTAATAGACTGCAATCAATTTATAGTCCAGAGATTTAAATAATTCAATTCCTTTTTCACATTCCTTTATATTTATGAAGATATACATTTAACATTTCTTTGTGATACAAGCTAATTAGGTCATATTATTAAATTTTCTCACTATTTTACATGCGATACGGTCTATTAACCACCTTTCAAAACTTATTTTTTTTATTTTCTTTTCCAAAAAAATAAAAAATAATAAAAAATTTCCAATCTCTATTTAAAGGCTTTATTGCTTTCATTATCGAATAATTTTCAAATAGTTTACTCTAAAAATTCTCAAAATGTCATTAGACCAGTTCATAAGATTAGCGGATGCAATAGTAGAGTTCGAGGCTGACCTTAGCGCCAACCAATATCCTGTGGATTCGATTCCATCCCTAGAAGTTCATCGATATGAACTTAAGTCCAACTGGAGTCGCATGAAGGTCGCCTATGACAATTTCTTAGCTCAAACAGAAAAGGAGGCTGGTGAAGGTGAAGAGCCAATCGACATAGAATCTTTTAAGTCAAAATACAAAAACACCTACACCACGTATTGCAATTGTTTGACTAAGTTGTCGGAACTTTCCGATTCCATACGATGCCGTACAAATCCCATTCCTGAAGGGGAAAAGCGACAGCCCGATGTTTCTGCTGTTCCCTGTTCTTCACATGGTTTGGTCCAAAACTCAATCCCCTCTGAGCCACGCAGTCTTCATTTACCTCCTATTGAAATAGAGACATTCAATGGTGACTATTCATCCTGGCCTACTTTTCGAGATATGTTCTCTGCCGTCGTTTTCAATTCCCGAGCAAGTAATGTCGAAAAGTTGTTTTTCTTAACACAGAAAACAAAAGGCGAAGCTCGAGAAATTGTCCAAAAGTGTCCACTTACTCATCAGGGTTTCGACATTGCCTGGAGAAATCTCTGTTCACGTTTCGAAAATCGAAGAGTTCTGGTCAATGGTCAGTTGAAGATCTTGTTCAACCTTCAAACGCTAAATTCTGAATCTGGTAAAGCCATAAAGAACTTACAAAGGGAAATAAACTCTTGTATAACTATATTATCGCTTTACGAAATTAATGTTAGCAGTTGGGACCCGATTTTTGTTTTCATTTGCACTAGTAAACTTCCTGAGAACACTTTAACTTTATGGGAACAAGAGCTAAAAGACAAAACTTCAATTCCAAAATGGTCCGAATTAGATGAGTTCCTTACAAATCGCTATAGAACCTTAGAGTCAGTCTCTGAAACTCGAGGCTCAAGTACTTCCAAAAATAGTGATACGAAATCAAAATCGTACTCCAATTCAAACTCTAACAAACGAGTTCACTCCTTCCAAGTCAAAATTACGATTCCCAAATGTCAAATGTGTCCTAAAGAGAATCATGCGATTCGCAAATGTCCCAAATTCCAGAAAATGGGTCAACAACAACGATTGGAGGAAATAAAGAAAGAAGGTTTGTGCATAAACTGTTTCTCAAAAACCCATAGCGTGAAAAATTGTACAAGCAAACACACATGTTTTAAGTGCAAAAAGAAACACAATACACTTTTACACAAAGATGTTGAAGATCAAATTCCGTCTTCTACAGTTCAGAGCTCCAATATGGCGTCGAATCTTAATCCTAATTCACAGCCCTATTCTCGTCCTACTTCATCCAATATACAGTCCACGGATAGTTCTAGTAGAGTACAATCTTGTTTCGCTACACATTCAACGGGTGTTTTGTTAGGGACAGCATGGGTAAGCGTTTGTCACCTTGGTACGAAATACCAAGCACGCGCATTGATAGATTCTGGGTCTGAAGGTACCTTCATTTCAGAACGTTTATTCAACCTTCTCAAGCTTCCCTCTCAATCTACCAGAGCTCAAATTTCAGGATTAAATCAGTCAGTTACAGCAACTGTTCAACATCAGTGTTCCTTTGTACTGGGGTCAAACTTAGATGATAGTGTTTATCTTCCTGTTACGGCGCTTGTAGTCCCTCAACTTTCTAACAATCTACCTTCTCAGTCCGTTCCAAGGTCTAAATTATCAGATCTTCCTAATATTCCACTAGCCGATCCTAAATTTTATGCCACTTCAAGGATAGATGTTCTTATTGGCGCTGATATTTTCCCCTCTGTTGTATGTTCAGGGATAAAGCAAAATGTTTGCGAATCCCTCTTAGCGCAAGAAACCATCTTCGGATGGATCCTTACTGGTCCAATTTCTAAATATAATAGTCCAAGTCGAACAATAGTTTCAAATTTCTGTGAAATTTCTTTAGATAAAGAAATTTCACGTTTTTGGGAGGTGGAGAATCTTCCGAGGAAGAACATTATGTCCCCATCCGATCAGGCTTGCGAAGATTTATATACCCGTACAACAAAAAGAGATTCCAAAGGACGATATATAGTTTCACTTCCCTTCAAGGAAGAGTTTCCTGAAACCTTGTCCTTAGGCAACTCCAGGTCTAGCGCTATGGCGCAATTCTTTCGAAACGAAGCTAGATTGATTCGGACACCAGATTTCAAAACTGAATATGATAAAGTGGTTCTGGAGTACGAAACTCTAGATCACATGTTTAAAGTAGCTTCTCCTGACCTACCCGAATGTCCAAAGTTCTATTATCTACCACATCACGCTGTTATAAAACCCGATAGCGTTTCTACCAAGGTTCGTGTTGTTTTTAACGCCTCTGCTCCTTCGTCAAATGGGCAAAGTTTGAATTCTTTACTCCATGTTGGTCCAATTCTACAAACTGACCTTACTATTTTGATTCTAAAATGGCGATTTCATCGATTTGTGTTCAATGCTGACATACAGAAGATGTATAGACAGATTCTGGTCGATGAAAAACATACTCCATATCAACGAATACTATTCCGAAGTAATCCAAATAGTCCAATTTGTGATTACGAACTTAAAACTGTCACCTTTGGTGTGAATTGCGCACCTTATCTTGCTATTCGGACATTATTACAATTAGCTGATGACGTTCGAACTATTTATCCTATTGCTAGTAGTATCCTTCGGAATTCCATGTATGTCGATGATGTCTTAGCTGGATTTCATACCCAACAGGAATCCATTAAAGCAAGAAATGAACTCATCAGAGCTTTAGATTCCGCTGGATTTTCATTGAGGAAGTGGACATCAAATTCAAAAAAAATCCTAGAAGAACTTCCACCAGACCATCTACTCCATGAGGAATTCCTGAAGTTAGAGGACAATAGTTCCGCAAAAACGCTTGGCATTCGATGGAATGCGTGTTCAGATAACTTTTATTTTGCTGCTAATCCGTTTTCCGAAACCGAAAATTGTACTAAAAGACAAGTTTTATCCAACATTTCTAAGTTATTTGATCCTGCTGGCTGGCTGGCGCCATGCATTATCCTGGCGAAAATCCTTATGCAAAAAAAATGGATCGATGGTACCGGTTGGGATGAAAATCTTTCTCCAGATGCTCTTTCTCTATGGAAATCATTTCTGTCAAATTATTCCGTCATCAACACCATTCGTATTCCACGATGGGTTGATTATCATCCAAATGCCAAAATCCAATTCCATGGATTCTGCGATGCGTCTGAAAAAGCATACGCGGCGGCATTATATATTCGAATAGCAGATTCCAATTCCATTTCCACTCATCTTATGTCCTCCAAAACTAAAGTGGCCCCTATTAAAACGTTGTCCATTCCGCGATTAGAACTTTGTGGTGCAGTTCTCTTAGCGGAGATGATAGATAATCTACTTCCACAGCTAGATCTCAATCAATATTCCCTTTTCTGTTGGACCGATTCCACCATTGTACTGGCTTGGCTGGCAAAACCGTCTTGTTGTTGGCAAACGTTTGTCGCAAACAGAGTAACGAAGATTACTCAAGTCGTTTCGTGTTCCAATTGGAGAAACGTAAACTCTGAAGTGAATCCATCGGACTTAGCTAGTCGAGGTTTGTATCCACAAGATTTAGTCCGAAATGAGCTATGGTGGTTTGGGCCTCGTTGGCTTAGGGAAACAGAAGCAAATTGGCCAAACCCCTGTACAGATAATATTCCCAACACAGACTTAGAAGCCAAAGTAATAAAAGTGCATTTTTCCTACTTTTATAATTTCGAAGATATTCTTGAACGATTTTCCTCTTTCAGTAGGGCAATGCATGTTATGGCATATGTCTATCGTTTTTTCTTTAGAACTCATAGTCGATATCGTTACAATTTCCATAAAACTTCACTTTTACTCTCCAGATCCGAAATCAGCTCCGTTAAAACTTATCTTATTTCCGTGTGTCAAAAAGCGTCCTATCCGAATGAGTACAAAGCCCTTTCCAGTAGAAAAATTATTTCGAAAACTAGTACGATCTTAAACTTAAATCCGTTTCTTGATGCAGAAGGAATAATCCGTTCCTGTGGTCGACTAGAATCTTCACCAGGACTTACCTATGACGAGAAACATCCTATTATCCTTCCCTACAATTCCACTTATTCAAGACTTTTAGTTAAATTTGTTCACGACATAAGTCTTCACGGCGGAAACCAATTAGTCTTGCGTCTTCTGAGAACACAATTTTGGATACCTAAGGCGAAAAACCTCATTAAAACTACTGTCAATAAATGCAAGATTTGTGTTATCTATAAAAAGAAGTGCCAAAAGCAGTTAATGGCAGCCTTGCCACCGGAAAGATCCGAAATAACCCGTCCGTTTGCTAATACTGGCATAGACTTCGCAGGACCATTCGATGTCAAAAGTTATTCCGGCCGAGCATGCAGAATTTCCAAGGGATACGTCTGCGTATTCGTGTGTTTCTCCACAAAGGCGATCCATCTAGAAGCCACTTCCGATTTGTCCACACAAGCGTTTCTTGCGGCCTTTAGTCGTTTCGTTTCTCGTCGAGGATGTCCGCTAAATCTTTATTCCGATAACGGTACTACATTCGTAGGTGCGTCTAGGATTCTGGCAAGGGAGTTTATCCAAACATCCCAACAACGCACCGTAGCTGAATATGCTCATCAAAACATATCCTGGCATTTTATTCCCGCAGCGGCTCCCCACATGGGAGGGCTTTGGGAGGCTGGAGTCAAGTCTTTCAAGACCCATTTCCGCAAGATAGCAGGCTGTTACAAATATACCTTCGAGGAGTTAACAACTTTATTGTCCAAAATAGAGTCGTGTCTTAACTCCAGGCCAATTTCTCCAATTTCAACGGATGCAACCGACCTATGCGCGCTGACACCGGGACACTTTCTAATTGGAACGCCAATTCTAGCACATATCGATCCGCAAGTTGAAGATTCTTCCATTTCCTTAATAAACCGGTGGCAAAGACTCAAGCTTATACACCAAAACTTCTGCCTGCGGTGGAAAAACGAGTATCTCAAAGAGATGAACAAACGCGTTAAATGGCAACGGCCTGAGGTAGATATCGAGGAAGGTTCTATGGTAGTTATTAAGAATGAAAACCTCCCACCGAACTCGTGGCGCCTCGGTCGAATTGTTAAGATATATTCAGGTTCGGATAATCGCGTTCGCGTAGCCGACGTCTTAACACAGCGCGGATTAATAACTAGGCCTATCGTAAAACTTGTGTTATTACCAGCCGCATAGACTTCACCTGCTTTCACTTTGACTTACTTGTAATCTTTGTTTCAGCTCACCATGCCTAAAGACAGTTCCAAATCTACATCCACCGGATCCCTCAGACGATATAACGCCTACCCATGTCGCATTTGCAAACGTCCTCATCCACTCCGAAATTGCAGAAAATTTCTCGCTATGTCCATCGCCGATCGTCTTCGTGCAGTCCGAGTCAATAAGTATTGCGTTAATTGCTTGGCACATGACCATTCTCAAGGCAGATGTTTCTCCAAACATGGATGCAAACACTGCCGCAAATTTCATCATACTCTTCTGCACGTGAACCCTAGATTGGTAAAAGACCTGTTGCCCTCCCGATCTCGTTCTCGTTCAAAGTCACCAAGTCCACAGACATCCAACTCCTCAAGGAGAAAAGAGTCGTTGTCTCTTAACTCCGCAAATGGATCATCTGCACCATCCACTTCAAAGTCAGCGTCCTTAACGGCAATCATACGCCAGAACACTTTAATCCTTCTCCCTACGGTTTTGGCAAAAATTGGATCCACAACATCACATGCTCGTTGTCTATTAGATTCTGGGTCGCCAATTAGTCGTGTTTCCAAGAGGTTGGTCGACAAACTAGAGCTAACAGCTTATTCTCTGCAAGGTGAGACTATTTGTCCAATAACTTTGAAATCGAGATACGATTCCAATTCGAAAATTGAAGGCACTTTCCGCGTGGATAACCGTATAACGACGCATACTCCGACAAAATCCTTGCCCGAGTCTTATAAAAAGAACTTTCGAGATTTATTCCTGGCAGATTCGAAGTTCTATGAATCTGCATCCATTGACATCATCATTGGGGTGGATATATATCCAAAGGTTATGTGTCAGGGAGTTTTTTCCAGAGTAGGGTTTCCAACTGCTCAGAGTACAATTTTTGGATGGACAATTTACGGTCCATGCTCTATATAAATACATCTTGAAATGCACTTTAGGCTGAACATAAAGCAAATTATAAAACATACATCCCAATCACTAAATAACTATGAATTTTGTATTATTTATAATGAATTTACAATGTAGTATGTTTACGTTTATTTTTCCATTTAGTTTTAAATTATTCTATATATTGTTAATCCAATTACCATAATCATGAATTATATATTTACCTACCATTGAATTAACTATTCTCATATCCATTTTTTTTCTACTCCTGAGCAGAAGCAACATCTTGGACACGGCCCGGCTGACTCATTCCTCTTTTTTTTTCTTGCACATCCTGCAAGGCGGGCGGCAATGTTAATGCCAAAAGCCTACTTCTTTCTTTTGGCCTTAATATAAGTGATGCGCAAAGTTTTCCCCCTTTGCTTTAATCTATATAAAGGCTGAAAGTTATAAAAATCAGGCTATCTCTTTCCCTTATAATGCCTAAAACCATCTGTCACCCTGGCCAAGATGTCTAAAATGTAGTTTCCGTTCTAAGCTATGAATTTTTCCTTCTTGTTTTTTCGTCATCCAAACCTTAAGGTAACATTTGCTAATTATATCCAATAAATTCCTATTATCCAACATTCCTCCTAATTCTTTGCATTTTTTATTTATTTTATCTTTCATTGCATTGTCAATTGGGGTTTCGTTCCTGAGATAAACAAAATAAATTTAATATTTTGTTTATCATTGGCTCTGAGAGTAATTAACAATAATCCATCCAGATTCCCATCAAAGCTTTCTTTTTTCAACTAAACAGTAATTTTAAATAAATGAATTGTTGCCAATGATTAATGTGACATAAATTGGCCCTAAGGGCTTAATGTCATTTGGAAATAAATAAATAAAAAAAATAAAATAAAAACGCTAAAATTCTCTATATTTCAATAGAAAACCTAGTAAATTTGAATTTATTTTAGAAATATACATTTAAATTTGGTAAAGGTCCTGTTTTTGAAAATTGAATTTAGAATACAGTTTTCAAAAAAAGTTTCCCTTTATACTGAATGTATAAAGCATTGTTTATCAAAAAACGCAAGAGTAATATGTAAACTATTAAATAACATCTTTATTAATAGATAACTACAAAATAATTTAATAAATTTTTACTTACACACAAAAAAAGAATCGAGGCTATATTAACTAAGCTAAATAGTTAATTTCCTTTTATATGAAAATGAAAAACTAATACACTATGTTAATATAACTATTGGAATTAGTAATTTAATGTTTGGTATCTTCTTTGAAGTTTTTTTTTGTTTATTTTATTGTCGATTCTAAATATTTTTGGTGCAAAAGGGTATGTATGAAATTATTATAATTATCTAAAATTTTAGTTATATTAACTAAGAAACTTTTTAAATGCCATTCTACCCTTGCGCTTAGTTAAATTTATACTAAGGGTCCTCATGTAAATGCTTAAATGCTGTAGCTAGTTTATGGACTTGACAAAATACAGAAGAGATTTGGAAAATATAAAAAAGGTTGTGGGCTTTAAGACTGAAGTCAAAGACAATAATCAGACACTCTCTTCCTTAAGTCGAGAAAAAAGAAACCAAATGGTACTGTTTTTCTATTATGATGGTACTTTTTCTTTATTCTAATGGTACATTTGGAATTTTCTATAATAATGAACCTAGAAATATAAAATACTAGAAACATGAAATAAAGTTTATATTGATCCGATTGAGGAATCCTCATGTGGGAGCCTTATGGTACTTTTTCTTTAATCTAATGGTAATTTTTGGATTTTGTATAATAGAAACTAGAGCATATATGGTGCTTAATGAGAGAATTATAGGGGGAGACTGTAGGTACTCTTTCCTAATTCTAATGGTAGCTTTTGAATTTCCTATAATAATGGACCTGGAAACATGATATTGAGCACATATGGTGAGTGAAAATAATATGTGAAATTTATGTTACTTTTTCCTTATCCAAATGGTACTCTTTGTAATTTCTCCACCAATTAACCTAGAAACATGAAGTAAAGCTTATATGGACCCAAGTGAGTAAGAATCCAGAAGTGGCTGCTTTTTTGTCACTTTTTCTATATTCTTATGGTACTTGTTGAATTTTCTGTTATAATGGACATAGAAATATGAAATTAAGAGTATAGGTTCTAAGTGAGAGAAAATTCAAGGGGAGACTTTTTGGTACTTTTTATACCATTCACCTTCGTGATAACGGTATATATAAATATGTCATTCCGTTTGTAATTTCCACAATATAATTTTCCGACCCTATAAAGTATATATATTCTGGATACTTATAGATAGCGGAGTCGATTAAGCCATGTCCGTCCGTCTGTCTGTCTGTTGAAATCAACTTCCCGAAGCCCCCAAATAACCTACATACACGAATCATACATCAATATCTCCGGAATTTTTCCGGCTCGGTTGCTATAAAAAAGCTGTTAATAAATATTTATTAAAAAATGCAAAAGTTATATAAGATTTTGTATTATTTTAAACTGATCAATGAGAAATCATGTTAAAGAATATTATAACGAACGCACGTCAGACATTTGTTCACGCATTTTTTACTGCTCTCTTAAGGGCGGATATATAGAACTGGTATCGCACCATACTCATCATAAGAGTAAAAAATCAAGAATCTCTTGGGATAAGTTTGATTTGTATGGAATGATTATTGAAAATTTTTCTTCATAGCTTAAAAATGAATTAACTATGCGACCGTTTACTCTTAGAAGTCCGTTTGAGTCTAGGAAAGGGTTCAATTTTATAAACGAGCTTTTTTTTTTTGAAATGGATTCGTCAGCATAATAAGCCTTTTGAGTTAATCGCGTTAATACAATTTTAGATTTATTGAGCTCGTTCTGCGTTAGAGGTTCAGCTCTATTTTTACCATTGTTTAAGGCTAAACTGCAGAAACGATAAACATAGGCTATCACGCGAAGAGCTCGTTCATATCTTGTGAATCTATTGATTATATAAAATTCATCAACAATTTCTCTTTTTGCTCGCGTAATCTGACACCTTGAAGGTGGAGATTTGTCAGTAGTCAATATATATCGGGAATTTGAAGCATTGTTGGAAGGAGAAGAATGAACTGAATCACTGGTGCAATTAACTTGTACTATTTTCCTTTGTTCTGGGGGTTCTTGGAATGGTTGGCTAGAACTTGGCCAATGTTCTTGAGAACTATGAAGCCAAATTGGGCCATGTCACCATAATGGGTTATTCAATAACTCCTGTGGTTTGCATCCTCTTGTTCCGAAATCGGCAGGATTTTCTGAAGTGGATACGTGTCTCCATGTGGCATCGCCAACATTTTCAATAATTTTAGATGTTCTATTAGCTACAAAAGTTTTCCACGAAGATGGATGTTTCTGAAGCCAAGCAAGAACAATGGTGAAGTCAGACCACATATGAACGGATGAACTTGGGAATAAATTAATAGATAAAACATGCTTTACTAATTTGGAAAGTAGTAAAGCGCCACACAATTCCAAACGTGGAAGTTTAAGTTTTTGTAACGGTGCTACCTTGCTCTTAGCCACTAATAAATGTGTGATTCTATTGTTCTGATTCTCGTATCTTATGTAAAGAGCGGCACAGTATGACATCTCCGAGGCATCACAAAATCCATGCAACTGAATAAAGTTTTTTTTTTTTGCTTCAATATATTGGACATTTTCAATGAAAATGTTCCATTTCATAAAAATATGTGGCTTAACACTCTCGTCCTACTCTACACCATCTTGCCATAATTGCTGGAGGAGAATTTTGGCTTGAATAATTATAGGCGTTAGCCATCCTGCCAGGTCAAAAAATTTCGCCACGCAATATAAAATTTGCCGTTTCGTTACCGAATTTTCTACACAAAATTTCTACATTTTGTAAATAAAAGTATCACTCATAGTGTTCCAACGAATTCCAAGAGTCTTTGTGGAACTTGAATCCTTAAATTTCAAGAAATATTAATTCAAAAGATTATCTCTCGGAATGTGTTCCAATAATCGTGGATGATTTGAAGTTATCTTCTTCAATGAAAAGCCTGCAGAACTAAGTGCGGTGCACAAGTGTTTCTGAGATTCTAATGCCGTTTCTAAAGTATGTCCCCCTGATAATACATCATCAACATATGTTTCATTTCTCAATATTCTTGACGATAATGGAGTATGAGTTTCCGTGTCATCTGCTAACTGTAGAAGTGTTCGAATAGCTAAGAAAGGTGCACAATTTATACCAAAAGTTACCGTAGCTAATTCATAATCTTCTATGTTGCCTGTATTGTTATTGCGGAACAATATTCTCTGATAGGGTCTATCTGAATCATTAATCATTATTTGACGATACATTTTCTCAATATCACCATTGAAAACATATTTATACTTTCGCCAATTCAAAATTATAGTCATAAGATCTGATTGAAGAGTTGGCCCACTATATAAAATATCATTTGATGAATATGAACTTGAAGCACTCTCAGGTCGGAAAACTGCACGATGAGATAAATAATACGAGAAATATTTACCATTTTCATTTATTTCGGCAGAGTTACATTTTTGCATATGACCCAAATCAATATATTCCCTCAAAATGTCATTATAAATATTAAGGTGGGATTTTTTTTCAAATTCATTTCCATATAAATATATTGCTTCGTTGCTTGATAGCGAGATGAAGCCAAAAATATTGATTTAGGGAACTCTTGCCTGAATGGTAATTTTACCACATACCGCCCATTTTCTCGTCGAAAAGTGGTTTTCTCAAAAAGTTTCTCACAAAATTTGTCTTCTTCGGATAAGACAGAATTATTTTTTCTTTTCTGTTCCCAAAATTTCCTAAGCTGAATACCAATATCGATTTCCTCTTTTGCCTTTTCACTTACATCGACCACAACGAGTGAAAGCGAGTTTATCTTGAATGGGCCGTAAATAAACCAACCTTAAACTGAGTTGTGAGCAATCATATTTCCCAAAATATTTTTCCGAATTCCTTCAAGTAAAATATATGGTATGACGTCGCTTCCCAATAACAAGTCAATATGAGAAGAAACATAAAATGTTGGATCACTAACCTCGGTGAGCTTAGGATTAGAAATTGAGGCTGATGTCATCAAACTCGTTAAGTTTAAAACAATCATAGCTTGAGTATCAAGCTTAAAATTATGTTTTTCTGCGCATAATGTTATGTTACAAAGTTTCTTAGAATTAGCAACTATTGTACCTCCTAATCCACATATCTCGAAATCTGCAGATTCTGTCTTCAAATTTAACCTATTTTGAATTCGTTCAGTCGAAAGACCTTTTCGATGCAGAGTCAATCAGTGCTCTAACCGTAAATTTATCTCCCAAATGATTAATTTGCACCAAAGCAGTTGGTAACAAAATATCATCATGGTTAACCGACAAATGAGTTTGGACATTTGTCGGAGCTGCATTACTGCACGAAGGGCACTGTAATTCAACATCAATATTTGCAGATGTTATATTATTTATCGGTTGTGTGGATTCAGTATGAAACGAATTTACCGGTCTATTTCCACCCTGATTACTTCTTCTAACCTGTTCACCATTATTGTTTTGATTTAAATGTAATAAGCTGTGATGTTTATTTTTACATTGCGTACAGCGGAATATACTCTTACAATCTTTGTTGACGTGAGTTGGTGATAGACAGTTGCTACATATATTGTTCTGTTTAACATAGTCAATTCGTTGCCTGACAGTAAAATCTGAAATTTTTTGCATATTCTGAGATTATGGTTTTCATTGCACAATTGGCATGAATTCTGATTATTTGAATTTATTTTCTGGCCTGAATTTTTACCAATATTGTTCCTACATGTTCCCGGTTTCAAATCATTTTTACGACTAGTTTCATTCATATTTAATTGACCTCGTGCTCTCTCTATCCTTTCTACTATTCGATGTCTACTTTTCAAGAAGTTGTCCATCTGAACCCCAAATGGCATTTCAGAATCCATTTCCAAAGATTCTTCCCAGGCAGTAATCTGTAGGGGTAATTTACTACTGCATAAATATACTAAAATTGGATCCCATTGATCAACATGAATGCCATGACCAATTAACATAGCCAGACAATCACATATAGTTGTCCTTATTCAATTAATATCTTCGCTAGTTTCACTAGTAGCAGGCTTTATGGTGAAAAGAGCTTTCAGTTGAATTTCCATTAAAAATTTCTTGTTTTCATATCTTGATTTTAAGGTATTCCAAGCTGCTAAATAGTTTTGTTCAGATAAGGGATATTTCTGTATTATTGCCAAGGCATCGCCAGGTGTTTTGTTAAGTAAATGGAAAAACTTCTCTACAGTAGATACTCTTGGATTCGTATGATAAAGGACAGAAAACATATCCCTAAAGGATGGCCATTCTTCATAACTTCCATTAAAACCTTCATGTCACAAGCTGGTACTCGTACACCAATTTCCGACAGCTCAAATGTGGTATTTGTTGGAAAGAATGTGGAGTTACCCAAAACAAAAGAATGATGTGGACCATTTTGTGCTTTCGATGAACCCTTTGCAGCCTTCAGAAGGTCGTTTATACTTGCCTGCGACACCTGATACTTTTCCCTACATTCCCTTTACCTAGTGCGGGCTAATTCCTTAAATTCCGGTGATATTATAGAAACCATCGTACTATAAATTGTTTCGTAGGACATTCGAATGGTTATCCAATCCTCTTCCAAGGATTCCAATTTAGCCTCCACTAATGATTCCGTCAAATCCTCAACATGTGTTTTCGCGAAGTTGTCGCATTCTTCAAACATGTTATCTGTTTCAATAACAAATTTTGAATGAACTTGACTACCCATATTGATTTATTAGGTTATTAATACGATAGTTTGAATTAAATGATATATGAATAACCACAATTGCGTTACAAAGCAATTTATATCGCACTGGTTCCTCTTAAATTTAAAAACTTTCAGTAGAAGCACACAACTGTTTTTTTTTTAATACATTAAAATAAAATTTGAAGACGGATACAATTTTATTTTTTTGTGAAAGAGTAGAGAAAATGATGCAAGATTTTTATAGTGGGTAGATATGACCACTGTACACCGATTTCTTGCGAAAAGTGAAAAATTAAAAGTTTTGAGTTGACTCTCTATAGGAACCAGGCGATATGTTTTATGAAATTTAAAAATATTGATATTAACAATTCGACATTTCTAAAAGATCCAAAAGATATTTAGTTAGGTGCAAAAGTTTTTTTAGTGCCAACTACAATGCATAATTTATCTGAGGATAGCAAAAAGGACTTCAGAAATTATTGTTTAAAATTTTACGTAGAGCCTTGCAATTCTCTCTTAAAAAATTTTGAAAATGATTTTTGTGAAATCTAACTAAAGTATTTTTAAATTATGAAGTTTTGTGCCCAATATAGTAGAAATGAACTACATTCAAGAAACAGACGATGAGTGGCGTGTACAACTGCACATTAACTTTGAAGACTTGGGCTTATTAGAAGAATAAATTATTGAAACTTTTTGGGAAGTCGTAAAAAACAAAACGTGGCGACGGATCTAAAGCTTTTCCTAATATAAAAAGCTGATATATGCAATTTTGTCAGTACCTGTAGCTACGGCTAATGTTGAACAAACATTACCTGTCTATTTAATGGCGATTTATTTTCTGGCGTAAATTATGCTTTTGTTCTTCCTTTTGCCCTTCTTTGTGTTCTATTCTGAAAAAAGTAGTTTGCTAAGCGTATAACGTATTCTTTTCAAATAATGTTGCCCTAAAACCCCGAAGAAATGCTACATATTTCACCCTCAATAATATCGAAGTGTTAAAAATGCAGCACTTTTTAAACAGCTTTTCTTGTTGTTGTTTTTGAAGTTTGTTTGTGTTAATGAATTGTATTTTTTTTATTAAAAGTGTTAAAATGAAAGCGAAATGTATAGTTTTACAATATTTAGAAGCTACATAAAAGAAAATTGCAGTTTTTTCACTTGAAAATCAGTTTTTTTATTCTAAATTTGAAGTTTTTGAAAAAAAAAATAAAAATTAATGCAACGCTGGTACCAACTTACTCAATTCTCTCTTGAGTTGTTCCACTTTTAGTTCTTCAAACTTCATGACTGTTCATTATTATGTAATTTTACTTCTGACACCAATTATTACCTTTTAAAAACGTTAACTAAACTGGATTATCTTTAAAATTCCCCTTTAAAAATACACAAAAACATTTAAAAACAAATAAAGTTTTATAATTTAATACTTACTTTAATATTACACTTTAAAACCACGCGGTTTTATTGAGATCAATCAATCAATCAATGCTTACAGTATACTGACTGGTTATCGCTACCAATATTTATAGACCTTCTATCTTCTAGCAATTTGTAGAATTATCTAGTGGAGACACTCGAATTTCTATTTTTACAATGATCATCCAATATTTTTAAAAGTGATTAAATGTTAATAACAGTGTATTTCAACATTGTTTATAAGTAGAAGTCTCCACTAATGGAATGTTGATAAATATGATGAATGTTGAAACCATCAGTTACAAATCAATAAGCATTTTGCTAGATATTTCTAACGTCTTGGAACACGTTTTGAAAGTCCAGGTTATCGATTATATTTCTCGATGCATATAAAACACGAAATAATACCGCTGACATGCTTCCAGGTGTAACGGCAACTATAAGGTATCATTTAAACAGGAATAGGAGTTGTGCTGTGGTTCTTATTCGACAGTTAAGAAAGAAGTTTCAGTTCTCTGTGGTGGCATGTAGACTGATAAATTCTTATTTGCAAGAAGGTCACAGTATTTTGGTGTTCAAGGAATATATTCGGATATTGTCGATATTAAATATGGGGTTCCACAGGGATCTATTATTGAACGTATTATGTTCCTTTTATACATTAATGATTATGTTGAATGTTTTGCTATAGATTTAGTAAGGTCATTCATTTTTGCAGATGATATCCAGCTGTTGTTCGGTGGCTCCAGGGAGTTTCCGGATGTTTTGGAGGCTGTTATAAAATTCAGAATTGATAAACTGCTTGATTGGATGATGCATAACCAATCCTAAGATAGAGATATGCAGCAATCACATAGACTCTGTGGATTCAATTAAGTGCTTAGGTGTGGTAATGGATCAGTTTCACAACTTTGATGAATAGATAGATATTATTTCATCTCGGTTGACTGGACTTGGACTCAAAACACTCTACTATTCTGGTTTATACTTGCCTACGAGGGCTTTGTTAATGTTTCATGTAAATTACTGCATTAATGTCTAGTCTGGTGCCAATTCGCACATCCTGGACAAAATCTTTCGTGTTGTGAAGACAATTATGCGGTTTGTTTATTTCATTGGATATCATGAACACATCTCATGCTATTATCAACTTTTTATCGTGTTCATTCAGACAGTATCTAAAACTGCATTATCCATATAAATATATAAATGTCTTTGTAATTTTGTTTATTTGTTCCGCAATCACGCCTAAAACGATTTTATTGAAATTTGGTACGTAGGTAGATCCAATACTTGGACCAGTATGGCATAAACAGAGGAAATCGGTAAAATTGGTACCTTTAGTTCTAAAACAATCAAAACTAAATGGCTGAACCGATTTGATTGATTTTTGGAACATAGACAGATCCTTACATAGAAGCATCAATAGGCTATATAATTTGGACCATAAAGGTATGAAAAGGGAAAAACGTGAAAAATTGCTACCTTTAGTTTTTAAACATTGAATATTTTTTTTATTTAGCTCACTGTAGTAACAAAAATATTTATTTCGAAAGCACGGGTAAAATTAGGAATATTGTGTTTATCCATATTTATGTCTGTTTATTTGTTTGTTTGTACCTTATAGGAGGCAAACCACTGGACTGTTAGATTTTATAGGATCTTCGTTAAATTATTTCTATATATTTGATGACCTTTATTTACTAATTTCTAAATATAAACAGTTTATGCTACGTAAGGAAATAAAATGAGTATATAATAAATAAATAAGACCCTAAATATTTGATAAATAAAATTATATTGAATAAAAAACTTTTTATTTGTCAGTTATGAATAATAAAAGTGCTGGTAATTTAAATCACCGGTCGGCGAAAAATGGGTTAAAGTAATGCTTCAAATGAGTTATTTTGTTACTATTTGTTGTTGTATGTTTGTAGGCTGGTTCTTTTACTGTTTGTTTTTAGTTTTAAATAAAACACTTTTTGTTCGGTTTTTGATTTGTATTATTTGTTTTGTGTTTTATTTATATTAAATTTTATTAATGTTATTTTATGTTTAATTCACTGTTTTTTTTGTGTTGTTTTACAATGTTTATTTTAATTTGTTATGTTTTTTGTAAGTCACAATTTATGTTTTTGTAGGAGTCACAATTATTTAAAGTTACACTGTTCAATGTTCAAACTAGAGTGATCTTATGACTTATTAATAAGCTAAGCTGAGCTATTTTTAGTACAGAAAGCAAAAGAGAATGTGAGAACAATAGCTATTATAAATATGTAGATATATAATAAAGGACCGTTAGGACAAATAAAGTGTGTTTCAATATAAAGTGTGTTAACATTAAACATTCCGGCCCCCATGACTTGGTGAAGTTTAGCATAGCTGTTGAATGGGTCCGGGGAACAGGTACCCCAAGGCATCATGTAACATGGTGCTGTGTTGATTTTTGCAGATATGGCATCCACGTGACCTGTAAGGCAAATGTTGAACGAAAATTGCCAATGTTTGGTTATTTGGGTTTGTTGCGATGCCATATCTGTAAGTATAAATGTTAAAACATATTAGTGTATGTAAATAGCTAAGTTGTATATTAATTTGTGAACAGAACCACAATTTTTGTAATTGGCCTGATGATAATTCAATTTTTTGTCTTAATGTCGACAACGCGACAGTTCTGGTCAGTTCCAAGGTAAGTTTTAATGATTCGGCCCATTTGCCATTCGTTGGGCGGCAAGTTGTTATTTCTTATGACAACCAGATCGTTGATTTTAACGTTGTTCCTCTGAGTCTTCCATTTATATCTGCAATGGAGTTCAGATAGATACTCGAACTTCCATCTTTGGCAAAATGAGTGGAGCCAGGTTTTCGCTGCTTATATCAGGTTCGGCTGAGGTCAATAATGGACTACCAATAAGGAAGTGTCCAGGGGTCAATGGGTTAAGGTCATTTGGGTCATCGCTTGTAGGACTTAAGAGACTAGAATTTAGGCACAATTCTATACGAGTAAGAATTGTAGATAGTTGATTACCTCCATGTAGGGTAATTGTATGTGTAAATTCAACTATTAGTCGTGACAGCTTTGAATTATGAGGCATCAATATTGGGTAGAGTTCATTGTACGTTAACGCTGGTGATTAAGCGAGTCTACCATTGGCTCTTATAACGCCACTGCGATCCATGAATGGATTTAGTGTTAAAATACTTCTATTTGGTGAAATTTTCTGTTTGAGTTTTAAATGCTTGTATTCATTTTGATTTGTTGAGTTCATATGATGAGTCGATTTTTGACGAAATCTTTTTCTTCTCGTGTGATTTCTGCTAAAGATATGCGAAGATGGGTTCGGTTGGTTCCTGTATTTCTTCAGAATCGCATGACATATGCAAGTACTCGATAAACGCGTGATAGGTCTGAAAAACGATTCAATAGTTCTTCGCGAGTTGTGGTTGTAAATGCTTTTACTGTTTTAGCTTCTAAGTTGGTGTCACCCGTTTGTGTTGGTATCGGCCATTGATTTTTATGCAATTTTAGCCAGGATCCAAACCACCATGGGCTGTCGGTCCAATAATATGTGTTGATATTATGAATTTGAAGATTTGGTAGCACGGATCCGCAAAGTTTTAAGCGGGGTAGAGAAATTTGTTTAATGGGAGCTTTGTTTAATTTGAAGCCAGTAGAAATGTAAACACTGAGTTTTCTGATTCTATTCGAACATAAATGGTCCATTTCATCAAGTCAAATCCAGCGGATTCTAAAACTGTTGTAAGTTCTTTTCTTGATTAGATGGTGTCGTTTAATGTGTGTCCACCTGCTAAAACATCATCCACGTACATGTTTTGCTGTAGAGTTTTTGATGCGAGAGGGTGTGTTGATTTTACATCTTCAGCTAGTTATGGTAGGGTTCTGATGGCCAGAAGCGGGGCGCAGTTGACTCCAAACGTCACTGTCAGGAGTTCGAAATCCTCAATAGGATCAATTTCTGATTTTCTAAATAATATCCTTTAATATTTTGTTTGAATAGGGTCAATGAGTATCTGTAGATATATTTTTCTGATATCTGCATTGTACACAAAACGGAAGAATCTTCACTTCAGTATGAGGAGTACTAAGTGAACTAAATTACGCTTGGACGGGCTCGAGGCGTTGAACACTACTCTAAGTTTCGTTGTCAGCCTTTCGTGCTTTATTACTGCGTGATGCGGCAGGTTTTGTGTTGATTTCCAGGGGAGAAACTTTCCTCATATATCCTAACTCGATGTACTCAACAATTACTTGGTCGTATTGTTTTTTGAGTTCGGGTTTCTGGCTAAGCATACGCTCCATTCTCAAGAACTGGGGCATTGCTATGTTTCTCGAAGTTCCAATTTCTTCGCTATTTTTGAAGGGTAGGGTAACTATATACTTCCTGAGTTATTTCATCGTGTCGTCGACATGAAGTTGTTCTCGCAAAATGTGTCCTCATCTGACCTCAAAACCTGTTTTGGAGTTTCCTTCAGCTCTCAAAATCGTGTGAGTATTCGGTCAAGGGACGCAGTGTTGACTAGTGACACTGTTGTTCTAGGTTTTGTTGTTGTGGATATTGGTGCCCCCACAATCCAGCCAAATACTGTTTTTTGTACCAAAAGGGATCCAATCGACCGCATCGGTGTGTTCATGCAATATATAGAAGGGTCCAGGTCTAAGCCAATATGCAGGTCGATGGGTCTGCTTTGGTTGAATTGAGGATCTGCTAGTTCTAATTTAGCAGTCTCATTGAAATGTTGCATATCTAAAGTCTGGGGTGGAAAATTAGAAGGAAGTGTCTTCAGGACTGGTGCCTAAACTTCTACTTTAAACTGTGAATCCACCTTTGAGCAAAGATTGAATAAACAAGCTTTTGTTGATCTCTGAAACTGTTAGGATCAAGCCTGTGACGTGAACTAAATTACGCTTGGTGGGTAAATTTAGTCGATTTTTCAACTTTTCCGACATAAAAGTTGATTGCTCTTGCATGATATCTTTCGCCACTAGTTTCGATCTGTACGATTGCAGTGAATAACACAGTTTCTCTGTCGTTGGAGGATTGGTTTCTTGTAGGGTCAAGGTTGTGAGATTTGGGATGGAAACGTTTGAAGCTGATGTGGACTGTATGTTGGAGTTTTGTGCTGCTGAGCTTGTACTTGGACGTGTCGCATCACAATTTTGAACTGTCGATTGGGTTTCTCATCCTTTATATAATAAAGTGTTGTGTCTTTGATTACATAATCAACAACTGTATTTATTGTAACATGAATTTGTAACTCTTACAGTGTGAATTCTGTCATTAATATTTTGTTCGAGAAACTTGGGACAAGACCACAAGTGGTGAGACTCTTTACAATGTTGGCATGTGTAATTTGAGTCATTTTTCTGTGCCCTATTTGAATTAAAATGTTTTTTATTCTCTTGGGTCGTATATGTTTGGAAAGTGTGAACTCTTTTTGGCTTAGTGAATGGTTTCAAATTATCTTTTCTGTGCTGATTGAACTTCGTATTTGATTGTGTGATGGCTGCTATGGATTCTAAAGTCTTTGTATTATAAGTCATGAATGTGTTGAATTGTTCTCAGGTTGGAACTTTTGTAATTTCTTGAAGTGAGTTTTCAAATTCTTTTAAAAGAGTCCGAGGCAGCTTTGTTGAGAAAAGATAAACCAGAAAAGGTTCCCATGTACCAGTTTCTACACCTAAAGCATTTAATACTTGAATACAACCATTAACTGTTCGTTGTAGTTTTTGAATTGATGGGCCTGAGTCTTCGGCAACGTTCGGAAGGTCAAATAGAATTTTCAGGTGTTCGTTGACTTGGATCCGATTGTTCTCGTATTGAGCTACAAGATTTTTCCAGGCTATGTCGAAACCTTCGTTGGTCAATGCGGCATTTCAAACTATTTTTCTGGCATCTCCTTCAGTCTTTTGTATTAGATGAAAAAGTTTTTCAATTTTACTAAGTCTAGAATTGTTTATGTATAACGCGGTAAAAAGATCGCGGAAAGTAGGCCATGTCACAAAATCTCCATAAAAAGTGTCCGTATCACATGGTGGTAACCGCACAATAGAAATGTCATTATTTTCAAGTGATGGATTTTTAACAGCAGAAATTCGCTCTTCTTTGCTTGGATTTGATAGTGCTTCAATTTCCGCATTGTTTGACCCGAAGCATGTTTTGTATGCAGAAAGACTTTTTTTGTAGCGATCGCAAAGCTTATTTTTATCGATGGTTTTTGGGAATCTTCTTTTGTATCCCTACACTCTTCATTTGAATTTTTGTGTCTACAATATTTTGTTCAAATTTATAGTCTTTAGATTTTTTTTGTTTTTGTAAAATATGTACACTGCACTTCACTACACTTTATCTGGTTCGAAGTAGTCAAATGTTTGCTGTAGTATGTTTTTGATTTGTATTATTTGTTTTGTGTTTTATTTATATTAAATTTTGTTAATGTTATTTTATGTTTAATTCACTGTTTTTATTTGTGTTTGTTGAGTTGAAAGCCGGGTGAAGGGGCAAAGGGCTGGATAAATTGGAAGAGATGTTCAAACTCTCTGAGCCGAAACAAAATCGTTTAGATTTTGTACTCAGAACAATTGGACAAATAAATATGAGAAAAAGGAAAGAAATAAAACAAAGTAATTATGATGTTTTCTAATTAGTTATTCAATTGTTTGGAAGATGGATTTTTTCCATAAGGAGCAGTAGAACACAATTGAACGTTAGATTTGTATCTCTAGCCGAAAGAAGTATTTACGACTCTTTACGATTGATTTAGAACATATTGACAAGTGGAAGTATACTGCAACACATAGCATTCTTCATTAATATATTTTGAGGAAAAAATAGGAATTGCAGGGAAATAAGGAAAATCGCTAAGTGTTGTTTTTGGCGTAAACAGTGTTGTTTTACAATGTTTATTTTAATTTTATATATTTTTTGTAAGTCACAATTTATGTTTTTGTAGGAGTCACAATTATTTAAAGTTACACTGTTCAATGTTCAAACTAGACTAGTCTTAATAGTTATTAATAAGCTAAGCTGAGCTATTTTTAGTACAGAAAGCAAAAGGGAATGTGAGAACAATAGACATTGTAAATATGTATAAAGGACCGTTAGGACAAATAAAGGGTGTTTCAATATATAGTGTTAACATTAAACAGTTACCATTGTACATAAAAGATATACAAATGGGTGCGATCGGAACAGTGGAGTGGTATCTTCCATACCAAGTATTTAGATATTTTCGAATAGCAAGTGAATGTAATAGGAGAGTCTTTAAACTTTGTGTAAATTTCGTTGATGCCTGCGTCCTGTTATGCTAAAAATTAATGGGATTGAAAAAAGGAACGTGCCCCCTTTCATATAAAGTAAATATTTATTATCGAATATCTGAAGAATTATAATAGTGAGGTTCTCTAAACTATTCGTGAGTTATTTTGTTGCCATTGTACGTAGTTGAGAACAACAACACCTGAACGTAGTTCTGAACAAGAGAGATGTTATCTCCCATTCAAAGATAGTATTCATGTTTTGGGAACTACTATAGATAGATTGCGTTGTTGCCAGTACCCGTTGTTTGTCTTAAAGTGAGGGGGATTGTTATTAATATCTGGAGATCTGCAATAATGTGATTCTCTGCAATAGTGTGGTATCAGATCATACAATGTAAATAGATATTTTCGAATATCTAAAGAATTGTTATAACTAGAGACTTCTTACTTTTTTTTATAAATTACTTTGTATAGGAAAATAGACTGGATCGAAACTTGCCCACTTTAAAAACATATGATCAAAGACTATAAATATATAAAGATGTTGCACACAGTGCATTTAAAATTTACAAAATTGTGTGCTTCTTTATGATGAGCGGTCTAGGTAAGAGGGAAAGCTAAATTTTTGTGCTCACCCTCAAGCAGCTACTTAATTATTTTAAGGGCGACAGCTACAAAGCAAACAGCTGATTTATAATTCAGTGGTGTCACTTTTTTTGTTTTTACTTTAATAAAAAAGAACCGTACAAAATTCTAAAGTAATTAAGATTTAAAGAATTATTTTGAGTAAAAATATATATGTGGTAATAATTTATGTATCTTTTGGTTATCAGAACTTCTCTTAATAAAGTAAAAAAAAAATATATTTTTTAAGCACTACATTTGTGGTTAAGCACTATTTCTGTTTTGTGGTTGACAAAAAATTAGCCTAATTCGGCTGCAGCGGCAAAAGTAGTCGAGTGGTCGTGCTGTCGTCAAAAGAATCGCCTTCATATAAACGTGTGTATTTTACTTTTGGCAGATTGCAGTCGGTATCCTGCTGTTTTCAATGTGTTTAATGCAATATGTTACCTGAGAGAATTAAATAGAACAAGCAATAGTCAAGCAACTGAATGAAACGTCATGTACAATTTTATAATATTTACTAGCTGAACCCGGTCCGCGTTGCTGGCCCTTAGAAAACATCTGTGTTATATTGCATCTCGGTCTCGATTTTAATATACAGTGTCGGACAAAGTCGGTGATCCAACCTTCAATTTTAATACATGTGGTGGCAGTCCGGCTGGTTCCAATGAATTCAAAAATTCAGTAGGATAACCGACGGCTTGTTCTTCGTTCATTACTGTGTTAATCGATTTGCATTTTATTGTTTCGCCAGGCAGTTTCAATTGTATTTGTTTACTGAGCTTGTTAACATCATAATTTGTTTGTGCCAAAATTGCATGTTCCCATAGCCAATCCGAATTTTTGTAGTTGGTTGTAAGAATTGGGAATACCTTGTCAACAACGAAATCTCATTTGTGGCGAGATCAATTGAAATTTTTCCATTTCTGATGTCCAACAATTGTTTTGAGAATGTTTCGGCAGAAGGGTATTGCAGCAAATGCACACGCATGTTCGTTGATAGCGTTCGGCATCTGTAGCTTCATTTCCAGTGAAATAAATTTGAAGGAACTTCGCATCATCATTGGGAAGCGGGAGCAATGATCCAATTCTGTGTTACATTTGGCCTTGAACTTTAAAGGTGGGCATGAAGCCGACGTCATTTGAAATCATGAGTTGCACTTTTTGATATTTTGAAGGAAGTGCTTGGAAATAGGATTGGCTCAATAACTGTTGGCAGAATAACTTTACCGTTCGAACAGCAAATTCCGGGGATTCCTTAGGGAACTTCAAAACGCGGCAATGTAAGCAATGTTTATCCATTGCGGCAATCAGTACGTTCTTGTGATTCCTGTAGTCATCATACTTATTGTAATAAAATGCCGGCAACTTTAAATCGATTCTTTCTCTTGATCGAGCCATTCAGGAGCGAGATTGGCTTCTAGTCTTTCGATATGCTGTTGAGGTGTCTCTGCAGCACTCGATGAAGATGCAATGCGACGCATTTGCTGAAGCCGTGATTCTCGTTCTCTTCCCGTTTCTGCGGCTCTAGACGTACATGCCCTTTCTAAAACGAATTTTAGTTGAATAAAACCGTTATTTTTTATTAAAAGTGGAATGCGGAGAGTTATTCAAAATATTATTTTATTTCATAGATTTCATTTGGAAATTTCTTATTCATGCATCTAATATGCAAGAGTAAACAAAATTGTTTATCATCGATTGATAATATAAAAGAACTTTTATAGTACCGGATATGTGTTGAAATGTATTCCTTTCTTCGCTTACACCAAATAATACGCTTCAGAGTACACCACTTTGAATTAAAATTTTTAGAATGATGTTAAGAAACGAAATGAAAATTGTCATTGTTTGAACGTTGGGAATAAAAAAAAGGATTTATGTATTTCTCTATGTTCGAAAAATCAACTAAATTGTTAGTTAAAATTCCTTATATACTTTGAAAAGTTAGCAAGGAAAGCAACGTAACGATTACAAATATTTTAGTTGACTTGACAATTTTGTTTTTGTTGATTTATTTAGTCCACATAGTTAATTCTACATTTTTCATACGCCAAAACGTATACAAAATAAATTTCGTAGCTTTTTCTTTAATTCTAAAATTTGCATTTATTTATTTATGTACATTTTTAAATGTTTACAATAAAAAATGTTTATTTGCTATTAAGTATATTGCAATATGACCAATATTTCATATTAGTCGCAACTGTCAATTTTTACGATGAGTAGTGTGCGATATATCAATGGTCAACGACCAAAAATTGGAACTGGAGGATCTTACAGGAATATGTAACACAAACTTGGCATAAAATATATCGCTGCGAATATTAATATAACCCAAATCAAAATGGATGGATGGATGTTCTCTCTAAAATATAAAATTGTTGGTAAATTTGATTCAGGATTTACATGAAATTACAAGTACATATATGTAATTATTTAATTACATTTACAAATCCTTCTTCAAACTCTTGTATGTATTGTATATTACTCTGAAACTATAAAATTGCAAAAATAAAATAAATTTGTTTAATAAATTTATTTTATACAAACCTTTTTCTCCAAATATATTTTCAAAATGACAATAAGTTGAAAAGACATACATACAAAAATATTCGAAGAAGTTAACTGCAATAGTAAAATTAACATTGTTCTTAGATAAAATACTGTTACGTTTTTACCTTTTAAAAACGTGGGTTTATTTCCTTTAAATAAACCGGATACTTTTGATTGCAAATAAAAGCAGTTTTAGTAGTTTAAAATTGTAACAACCCTTTATTTATTTAGAATGTACAACAACAACAGAATTAAATAGTCACTCAATGTCTTAATACACGTTTATCAATTCGCAGAAATGCACACAAACTTTATTACGTACAACCTTATATGCACATGACAGTTGATGTTAACTCTAACAGCGCCAATGATAAACTCTACTCACGACTGCCAGCTCTGCCACTATTTATACACGCGCCATCTATCGGGAATCATCTACAATGTACTTAACGGACATACTAGTACATTCGATTTCTAGAGCTTTTCGATATCATTGCCAGCAGCGCAAACATTCAGTGTTGCCATACTTACAAACAATGCCAATGATGGACGTGCCTTCAAACATGATGAATGCAGCAGGCAGTCGTTACATACCGTTGAATTCAAATCGTCATTGAACATTCGTAACAATACATTGTCTAAATTAACTATTGGCATAGGTAATACAACTTATTTATTTAGTTTCATGTAAAAATAATTTAACTTTGCCAGCATAGGTAATATACTGTAGCTTCATTTACCTCGAATATTTTTTTTGTGTGTGTCATTAGCAGTATAGTATAAAATTTTGATTCTGCCACGCCATTCCGTCCATAGATCGAAAATCAAAAATCTGACTTTACAGTGTTACCCGCTAGGCTTTTCTGAAGATTCCGTAAAAATTTTATCAAAATCGATCAAGCCGTTTTTGAGTCCATGCGGAACATACATACACAAATCTGTTTTTATATATATATGGCATTAACGGTAAATGTATATCAAAAATCTGACTTTACAGTGTTACCCGCTGGGCTATTCTGAAGATTCCCTGAAAATTTCATCAAAATCGGTGCAGCCGTTTTTTATATATATATATGGCATTAGCGGTAAAATGTAAAAATTTGATTTAGCCACGCCCCTCCGCCCATAGACCGAAAATCAAAAATCTGACTCTACAGTGTTACCCGCTAGGCTATTCTGAAGATTCCCTGAAAATTTCATCAAAATCGGTTCAGCCGTTTTTGAGTTCATTCGGTTGGGTTAGAGTGTACAGTCAAAATTCGCTATTTTATTTTTTTGAAGCACACTAATATATATTACAATAACACAATCGGTAACATTTTTTACGAGTCATTTGCACATAAATTGTGTGATAACAAGACTTCTTTTAGTTTGTTTGTTTTTTGATTCGGCAATGAACATACATGCACACTCGTATACACGCATACAAGGCGAATTTATAGAAGGTGACGACAGAACTACAACAAATACAAAATGTACAAAAATAACAGCTACTTTGTTTTTGTTAAAAGATAAGTGAATTCCCAGCAGTTAAGCAAGTAGTCAATGTATCCCTTATAGACAGTAATTGTCACAAATGTCTTATCACTTGACTGACTCCAATTTATATATTTTGGTCATTTGACACGAATGTGCTCATTGTAGTGCAGAGAGAAGACATTTGGTTATTTTGTACATCCCAGATAATCTAGCGTGAATACAATTGTCACTTAAGTGTGGACACTTTAAACGTTTTGTGAGTAATTCGTTCAAACTGGTTTTATACAAATTGTGTTGATATAATTCCCATACAGTTAATTTTTATTTTGGCTTAAGTATACTGATATCTCATGTAACATAGCATGAAGTCAATAGTCACTTTAGTGACCTATAGTGATGTCACCTTAAACGTTTATTTTGTACTACACTTTAGAAAGTAGTTATTTTACTCACCAGAAGACATCCATTTGAGAGTTCTCGAAGAAAGTTTAGTTTACAAGCAATTGTTTATTGGACTGCCTATGATATGTCTTTTTAGCTGACTATTTGAGGTCAATTAGCACCTGTACATGTTAATAACTAGTTATTTAGCTGACCAAGTTACCAGTTAGGTAGCTAGTAAAGTAATTGACGCTATTTAACCAGTATGTGAATCCAATGCGTTGACTACTTTGGACCAGCTATTAGATAGTCTCATTGTAGTCAAAAAAGGTCAATTGACCGCCTGCTTAGGACATGCACGTGTTAAAATAACTAGTCACGTAGCTATTGAAGTAACTAGTTCCCACCCTAAATGATGGGTAAAATCACTAGTTCGGGACTGTCTCCTAGAACTGCTGGGCTGTCAAAGTTACCTGTTGTTGTTTTTGTTTTTGCTTTTGGGTTTGTTGTATTTTTCGCCACAACAAACACAAGTTAATTGACAGTTCATTTGTCTAAACAACTGAATAAAAAAAATAATCAGCTGTTCTTCTGATGTCACCTTCTATAAATTCCCCTTGACATGCATATAAGAATGAATAGTTGAGAGATGAGAATAATAAGCTCTCTGAGTATAATAAGTTCTCTGTGTATAATAAGTGGCAGTAGCCCTACTTCCATCGACAAATTTCGCAATGGCAGTACAATGTATGGCTGTGCAATAGCTTTATATATTTATAGTCTTTGATACGATATTATAGCAGAGCGAACGTCTTAAGAAAAGTATCACGATTTTTTAAAATCGGAGGATATTTATTACAATTTCAATGGCATGGTATGGAATTTAACACAAACATGAAATTCTGGTATTAATTATATTCATTTATTTTTTTATAAAATCCTTTCTCATTTGTTATTTTTATACGAAAGGGTAGCGAAGCGCACCGGGTTAAGCTAGTTTAATATACGTTATCTTCTTGGAAAATCTATGTATTTAAAATCTACCACTTATAACGTGTTCTGTCGTCAAGCGTTCTACAATATATAATATAATTAAGGGTTTTTTATTCGCTCCGCGATTTAAGTGGTTTAAGCAGGCTTTAATATTCAGCACCAAAATAGTTTCATGTTACGACTGAACTAAAAAAAGTTTAAGTCTTCAATTTCAACAATTTGCTTACTGAAAACAGTTGACTGTGCACGCACATTACTGCAACAAGCAGCAATCGACTTTGTTTTTTTTCCAGCAGCCAAATGAATCAGGAGCAGCTATGTTTCAGTTTTCAACTCTACCGAACTGATTACACTACTTCAGCAACAAAAACATTCCTGTGTGTGCTGCTTCCGCATTGCCAGTTTTCAGTTTTGGTTTTCGTACTACGCAGCGCACAGTGGGGCAGAATCAAAATTTTTTGGAAATAAATCTGGCATTTCTAATCGGCTGGTCCGATCGGGATAAAATTTGACACGGGCGTAGCCAAGGAGTATTCGAGTTTAAGAAAATAAAATGGACCCTACAAATGATCTAGGCGCTATGGGGGCTCAAATATTTTTGAAGGACGCAGTTTTAAAGTGGCATATTTTTGAATATAATTGAGATATTGACTTGAAATTTTTTTTGTAGTATTCGAAAAATATGACATGTTTTTTATACAAAAATATTCTCCGTAAAGATATCTTACAGAAAAACATAAAACCATTATATGTTCTTAAAGAAAGTTTTATTTTAATAAAAAAAGAGTAAAGCCATCTTTTCGCCCAAAAAACAGCAAAAATCTAAAAATGTTTGAATTTTTAAATTGAAAATCGTTTATTTTCGGATCCGTAATTGATATTGCCCTGAAATTTTTTGCATATTATTGGTAATTTATTATCTAACTAATGAAAAAAATTCCATTCCGTTCAAAAATACGCCCTTTATTTTTAAAAAAGCGTGCCAAGGTATGGCAAAATTTGAACATTTCAATTTTGAAATACTTATAACTCGGAAATTATAAGAGATAAATAGCATACGCAAGCATGTTTTAGCAAGACTTAGCCGAGCGCTTCCCAAAAATTTAATAATCTTTGAAATCAGATGGAAACAAAAAAATGGCACGTGTTTAAAAATTTTACATGTCGAAGGTACCCTACTTTGAGCTCCCATAGCGCCGCGCCTAGAGCATTTGTAGGGTCCATTTTAATAACTTAAACTCGAATACCTTGGCTACGCCCATGTAAAATTTTATCTCGATCGGACCAGCCGTTTAGATATGATTTATTTCCAAAAAATGTTGATTCGACTGGATAGTCCCTGTGCATTACACATTCCAACCAACCAATGTGTAATGTATACACTTTATGAAGCTAGGTTGAGTCGTATGATTTTATGGTTTTTGTGTTTACATATCAAAGAGGAAATTTAAATGTTGTTATTGTTAATAGAAATAAATGGAAAATTCTTATATTTTCTCTTAATTAAAAATACTTATTAAAAAATAAATGTAATACAAAATTATTGATGTTTTTTATTTTATATTGACCAATGACTTGATGTGATGTGAGGAAAACATAAGACTTCTTCATTAAATAAGTTTGTTTGTATTTTAATGTAAAGTAATCGTTTTCGTTCTAAAGAAATATAAAAAAACCAAACTCAATAAAACAAATTGTAAAGTTTTTACATATTCCGTAGGCTACTTAGGAAAAAATTAACATATTTTGAGAAATATTCTGGAATCGGTTAACCGTTTTTTTCTATTTTAAAAACCTACCGCTTTCAAATACATATTTTATATTTTCAATAATTCGACAGACCAAAAAATAAAAAAAAATGTCTAACTTTTGCTTACTATTTAACAATATTTCCTTATTTTCGTATCAAAAACCATTAGTAATGTTTAAAATATCAAACCCAATTTTAACTGATTACGATATAAAATATTTTCTTAATAGCTATTTTGTTAAGAACCAAACAATCAGCATTTCACAGTATTCAAGACCTGGTTTTCAGAAGATTAACACGAAACCCGTTTTTTTAAAAAGTTGGTTTTGAATATTACAATCAATAATTACTCGAAAATGAGTTTTTTTTTTTATTATATTATAACTTTTTCATAGGTATAATCAAAAAAGTTGATTTCTAAGTATGAGAGGTTCCAAAACTCCATTTAATTTATAATTATTAGAAAACTCTTTAGGATTTATTAAGAGAGAAAGTAATTAAAAATATTTAAAAAATTTGTTCTTCTATTATGTGTTTTAAAGAAAAAAAATCGGTACCGTGAAATAACTCCTACAGGGTAAAATTAAATTACTACCAATCGGCGGTTTCATACTTCCAATGAAATAAATCCCAATCTGTTAATCAAATACTATATATTTTAATTTTTTTTTTCTTCTGAAAATATAAGAATTTCCCATTTATTTTTTTTATCAATAATAACATTTAAATTTCCTCTTTGATATTAAACACAAAAACCAAAAACTCATACGATTCAACCTAGCTTTACAAAGGGTATTCATTACACATTCTAACCAACCAGTCAAACAATCTAGTCGGACTATCCAGTCGAGCTAGCAGTTTTTGTTACGCTGCGTAGTACGAAAACCAAATATTCCCAATACGAAACAATTCATTTATGTAATCTAATTCCCAATGAAATAAAGAACTACAAAAGTGGAATTAATAAACCGAAATTTATTTATGAATTAATAAATCCAAATTTATTTATTTCTCCTCTGGCGTATATAAAAAAACTTGTTTCGCTCAGAAAAGATTTTTTGGAGTTATTTCATTATGAAATAACTAACGCATAGTGAGTTATTTCATAATTTTTTTTGAGAGTTATTTCATAATAAAATTTGTTAAATTAAAATGCGCCCCTTTATAATTGATTTCTTAATTTTATATAACATAATTGTTTCTCAGATAAAGTTATTTGTCAATAATTGAATATTACAATTATTTTTTAAATTAATTTTTTATAAACGTTATTTGTTCAAGGAAACTTTAAGAAATGTATTAACAATATAAAGAAAAAATATGAAATTTATAAATTCAATGAAAGCTAATCTGTTAATCAAATACTATATATTTTAATTTTTTTTTTCTTCTGAAAATATAAGAATTTCCCATTTATTTCTTTTATCAATAATAACATTTAAATTTCCTCTTTGATATTAAACACAAAAACCAAAAACTCATACGATTCAACCTAGCTTTACAAAGGGTATTCATTACACATTCTAACCAACCAGTCAAACAATCTAGTCGGACTATCCAGTCGAGCTAGCAGTTTTTGTTACGCTGCGTAGTACGAAAACCAAAACTGAAAACTGGCAATGCGTAAGCAGCACACACAGAAATGTTTTTGTTGCTGAAGTAGTGTAATCAGTTCGGTAGAGTTGAAAACTGAAACATGGCTGCTGCTAATTCGTTTGGCTGCTGGAAAAAAAAAAAATCGAATGCTGCTTGTTGCTGTAATGTGTGTGCACAGTCAACTGTTTTCAGTAACCATGTGACCAACAACTGAAACTAGTTACTTTTTGTTAAGCATGAGACTGTAAAAAGTTAACTATTTAGTAAAATGCGCCTGCTTTTAGTAGTTCTTCGAAACACTGGGTTTAAGTGAAAATTTAAATACAAAAGAAAAAATTAAGCCCTTGGATGCAAAAATAAAAATTTCTCTAAGTGTTTAATATAAATAAACAAATAAATAAATATTACAATATATTACCAAAAAAAAACAGAAATTTGTTTATTTTGTTTATTTCGTTAAATTACTGTGAGCATATGAACTCTCACAATGAGAGTAGGTTCAGTTTAAACGGTAGAAATGCCTACATATTTCTGAACGGGGAGGGTGAAAATAGAAGTGTAAATAAAAATATAAGAGATCCAGACTTTAACAAAAATTATTTAACCGCCAAACCGATTGACAGAGTGCGCTCTTGTTCCCGCGTGATACAATTACATGAGAATAATATTGCACACTCATTATCACCTATAAATTCTTCTTTAGAACAAAGCATAAAAGGAAATAAAAAGTGTTCTGTTACAACAACAACAAATACTGCAGTAATAACAACAGAGTCAACTATGTTAAATACACAAGCTTATGATAATCGACTAACAACACCTAGTGAGAGTTTTAATGTATTTAACACTGAAAATACCGTAATAGAAGATAATGGTACATCAAGAGGTGGTATACCTAAGGTTGGAAATAAGATAAATAAAACTAAGTCTCCAATTCAAACAGGTATGCTTAGATATATAAGAATTAATAAGCGAAATTTAAGTCCCCAGAATAGTTTGCCTTCTGAAAAAAAAACAAAAAATTACTGATAACCCCTTGAAAAGTAACCGTTTTGCTCTCTTGAGTGAGGATGATTTTAATCATCAAGAACATGATGATAAATCTATCCGAAAACCAATATTCCTTCGTGAAACTAGCTCCAATAGCTTAGTAAAATCATTTATTGAACTCATTGTTCCAATAAGAAAAGGAGGTGTGTAAGAGACAAAAATAGTTGTATACACTGAGGATTGTTATAGAAAAATCTCTCAACACCTAAATGACAGTAAGAAAAATTTTTATACATATCAACTCAAAAGTAGCAAAGGCTTGATAGTAGTCATAAAAGGTATAGAGTCCAGTGTAGATACAAACGAAATCAAGGAGGCCCTGGAAGAATGCCTCAGACAAAGAATGCAGTCAATATATTTAATAGAGACAAGGTTCCTCAGCCAATATTTAGGGTTGAGTTAGAGCCTGATGATGGGAAATTAAAGATAAATGAAACTCACCCTATATACTCTCTAAGATATTTGTTGAATCGTAGAGTAAATATAGAGGAACCTCTTAAGCGTAATCGTCCAGTTCTGTGTAGTAATTGTCAGGAATTCGGACATACACGAAATTATTGTACCCTACGCACAGTATGTGTTGCATGCGGAGACCTGCACTCTTCGTCACAATGTGATATAGTTAAGAATGGTCTCAGTAGAAAATGTGGCAACTGCGGTGGAGATCATTCCGCTAATTACCGCTGATGCCCAGTCTACAAGGAGTTATTAAAAATATTAAGAGAGAGGCAAAAGCTGTTGAGAGGTGAAATAGTTGAACCAACACCTACAAATTCGGAATCTACATCTAGACCACTAAGCTCTGGAGTAGTTTCTTCAAATAAAAAAAAATGCGATTCATCCAATATTACAGCAAAATGACCAAGAAGCTACAATTAATACTGGAGCCAGCTCATATGCCAGTATTTTAAGATCTGGTTATCAAAAGCCCAGTGTCCCCCCAAAATATGGGAGGGTTGGAAAACCTTATGCAAGCACTTACTGAGAATATTTCCACTCTTAATCAAAATATGACGAACTTCATGTCATCCATGCAAACCACAATACAAGAGCTTCTGAGAGCACAGAACCAAATGATTCAAATTCTATTTACAAGAAAATGAATTTTTTAAAAATATGTTTCTGGAATGCAAATAGTTTAAACCAGCACAAATCGGAAATTTCCCATTTTATGTTAAATAAAAGCACAAATGGATGATAAGGCACATGGCGGTACCAGTATCATAATTAGAAACCGATTGAGACACTATGCCCTAGATGCGTTTTCAAAGGATTATATGCAAGCAACATATATTCGTCTTGAATACCCAGCTGGAGAATTAACTCTGAGCTCATATCACGTTTTTCTATGACCAAGGAAAAATTTTAAGAATTCTTTATAACACTAGGAGATCGCGATTGGTGAATCCCAGAGGTAGACAGCTGTATAAAGCTGTAGTTGATCGCAAAAATTGCTTAGATTTCGTGTCTCCTGGACACCCAACTTATTGGCCAACTGATCCTAGAAAAATTCCTGATCTAATAGACTTCGCCATATATAGAAATATTAGTCGAAGTACAGTATTCACAGAAATATCCTATGATCTATCTTCTGACCATTCTCCTGTAATTATTGCGAGAGACCCAACAACCCAAGATTTCCTAAGGACTCTTTGTGTTTTAAGACGTATTGGTTAAAATATAGGAAATACTAGCTTGACCCGGTGCGTTTCGCTACCCCTGTCGTAGTCTATGTTGGAAATATCAATAAAATCGTTTCGGCCGTTAAGTATTTATTGTTTAAGAACTAAAGGTACCAATTTTACCGGTTTTCCTCCTGTTTACCCCTTTCTGGTCCAAGTACTGAAAAAAGTTATAGCCTATTGACGCTTCCAAGTAAGGATCTATCTACGTTCCAAATTTCAATAAAATCGATTCAGCCGTTTAGGCGTGATGCTCAAACAAACAAACAAACTTACAAAGACATTTATATATTTATATAGATATCAGTAGTCATATCCACACAAATCCTAATTTACGGTGTGAGGAAAACATAAACAAACCCGTCAATGACTTCACGTCATTGATAATTTCGGCTCTGGAACACTCTAGGTGCCAAATCCCTCCAAAAATTAATACGCCTATTTCAAATTCGGATATTGAAAGACTTCGTCTCGAAAAGAGAAGTCTCAGAGGAGAATGACAACATAATAGATCAACTGATGCAAAGCTGAGGCTGTCCACAGCAGTACGAAAGCTGAAAAGAGCCCTTCAGAGGATCGCATAAATGAAAATTATATTAAAAGTTTGACGAGCACAAAATTCTCTCTTTGGAAAGCAACGAGAAACATTAAGCCACCGGTAGAGGCACAAAGCTCTTTAAGAAAAGCTGACGGAACCTGGGCACGAAGTGCTATAGAAAAAGCCACAGTATTTGCTGAACATTTAAGTGAAGTATTTCAACCTAATTCCACGGCAAATGAGTTCGAGCTCGAAGAATTGCCGGTTTCATCAATGGCTAATGCAGGCCAATTCGATATTGGTCCTGAGGATGTTAATAGAGTAATTAAAAATAAATTGAACTTGAAAAAATCACCGGGATATGATTTAATAACTCCATCATTGATTAAGAACCAAGCAAATGTGGCAATAATTGTGCTTTCTATATTGTTTAATGCGATCTTGAAACTTGGAATTTATCCAAAAAATTGGAAAATTTCTCAAATAAGAATGATACCGAAACTATTAGCCTACTCCCTTGTTTGTCGAAGCTATTCGAGAAAATATTCCAGGAAAAGATCATGCCTTTTTTGAATGATGGAAATATTATCCCAGTACACCAATTTGGTTTCCGTGAACATCATGGCACCATTAAACAAGTCAATCGTTTAACTGGAGATATTAGAAAATCTTTTGAATTAATGAAATATTGTTCTGCCGTCTTTTTAGATGTTGCTCAAGCTTTTGACAAGGTATGGCATAAAGGTCTAGTACATAAAATTAAATGTTTACTACCACTATGTACTCATAAATTGTTGGAGTCTTATCTATCGAATAAACTTTTCAGAGTTAAGTTCAATGATTATGTGACGAGAGAATACAAGATTAAAGCTGGCGTTCCATAGGGAAGTGTACTAGTACCTACGTTATATTTGATTTACACCTCTGACTTGCCTACGTGCGATAAATTAATAATTTCTACATTTGCGGATGATGCCGCCATTATTAGTTCACACGAAAACCCACTCATAGCATCTAGTCATCTACAAAATTATCTCGTACGTGTGGAGACATGGATGAAAAACTGGCGAATAAAGGTGAATGAGCTGAAAAGTAAACATGTTACGTTCGCTCTAAGGAGAGGAAATTGCCCACCTGTCACACTCAGGGACTTAGAAGTGACATTGGTAAAGGAAGATTTCAAGAAAGTCCGTGAGAAATATATTGTTAAGCTGCAAAACCATCCCAATACGCTTGCAAGACAACTTGTGCAGATCCAAACCCGATCCAGGCTCCGTAGAGCTGATCGACCACCCGCTGAGATGAGTGCCAGTTAACCATTTAGGCTCTCTTGTTTGAGAGCAACTAGTTTTAATTTTAGTTTTAAGATTTAATTACTTATTGTTAGGCCTATAAAATGCAGATTCAATAAATTAATAAACTGTTTAAAAAAATAGTTAAGCTCTCATAAATATCTTAATTAGAAACATATCCATACCAAATTCAAAAATTGTTGTCCCTAAATTATTAAGAATTAATTGATCTTTTAAACTGCATTGTCAGTTTTTTTAATTTTCATAAAAATTTTAAAAGTTATAAAGCATTATTTACAAAATTTATTGAAAAATTAGAAAAAAAATTAATGAGCCAATTCATTGCAAAAACTAACAAACGGCCTAGCTGATGGGATATATATTAAATTGAATACTATGGGAGATAAATTCCCATTAAACATCAACAACAAATAATTTTTCGTTATTGAACTACACTGCTACCTATACAATTACACCTTGGTCGTGTTATTTGTATCAAATTGGATGTGCATTTTTATCATATCAAGGAGAATTATTAGCAGGTAAAGTTAAAAAGCAAGCCGACTATTTTTTGCTCGATATGTTTTTTTACATCTATCTGTCAAAGTTTGTTTACATATCTTTGTTAATTTAAATATGACGTTATTGTTTCTTTTAATAAAAAATATAAAATAGTAGAAAAATGAAAAAGGGATCTTTTTAAACAACCAACATAAAAATACGAATATAATGCTTTGCAGTACTTCGCGAAAATAAATTTCACGTCTTTATTTATTTTCATCCCTGTTTTTGATTTTTGCAGTCTGTTTAGCTGTTTGAAAGCTAGGAAATATTTTTACAAAAACAAAATACATGTTGTTTTTTGTAAAGTTGTATTTGTTGTAGAATTGGGACTACCTGTAAATAAATTTGCCTTGGTGCATATATGTATGTTAATAGCAAGCCGAATTTATATAGCAGATAATTAATGTTTTCTTTAGTTGTTTAGATGTTTGAGCTGTCAAATTATCTTGCGTTTGTTGTAGCATTCGTAAAAAAACAACAGGCACACTTTGAAAGCTTAAACCACATAAACAAAAATAAATTGCAAGTGGTGTTTGTAAATGTTGTACTTGTAGAATTGACACCACCTGGTATATAAATTCGCCTTGGTTATTAGTGAGAAGTAAAAAATGTCCAATGCTCAAATTGAGAGGCCCCAACATTGCGATCATTAATGTTCATCAGTGTTACCATATGTCAAGTTTTCCTTCACATAAACCAAATTCACATAAACTATATCAGTCTGATTTATGTACGAATGGGTTTTGTAATTTATGTATGCACTTAAAAAAGTTTTTTTACATATTGAAATTATTTTAGGTTTTATTAAGGGTATTCATTTAAAAAAATGGAAAATTACACTCTGATTTTTTTACACTTTTATACTACAAACACAAGAAAAAAATTCCACAAAAAGTTTTATATTTTTGTATAATTTTTTCTTGTGTTTGTTGTGTAAAAGTGTAAAAAAATCAGAGTGTGATTTTCCATTTTTTTAAATGAATACCCTTATTATTATAGGAACTATTTACATTAAAAAAAATCATATTCAATTATTATTAAAATTATTTACATTATAAAAAAATAAAAAATTATTAATACTTATTCGTATTCTATTCATATCATTGTTTAATCTTATTTTTTGAATATTAATTTGGTGGGTTTTTTTTTTTTTTTTCTAACGCAGACGGCTTGAAAATGTCGCTTTTTTATTATTTTCAGAGCATTTCTAATTGCCTTATCTGGGTTTTCTTCACCATTATTCCGAACTGCATCTATTAAATGATACGAAAAGTAAAAAATGAACGATAAGTAGTCACTCGAAAGTAAATTAAATATATACATATTCATATAACTTACCTATTTAAGCTCCAAAAAGTTGTTTAAAGCTTTTCAGCGAATGTTTTCCGTGTATACCATTTATATTGCAATCAATAATTACATCTACAGAAAAAATTTCAGTCAACGATTTGTGTAACTTTCCTTTAATTAAAGAGGAAATACAACGGATCTGAAATGAAAATTATTAATGTACTTAAAATCATTCGTAATAGATTAACAAAATACTTACATAAACAGCGCGATTTGCTTCCTTTATTTTATTGTTAATATCTTCCAAATCATCAACGGCCTGAATAGGGAACATCTTTCGAATATTCGCTTCTTTTTTATCTTTCGCTAATAGCTTCTCTAATAAAACTTTTTGTGTGGCCAGAGCTTCCATTATTACGGTATTTTGATGAACATTGGTGGCTAGTTTTAAACGAATTAGATTTGTACTTAAGTAATTTTCGTAAATGTTCTGTTGATTTTACCTGTTAACTCCTCAATGGAACCATTTAGCTGTTTAACAGATTCTGTATTTGTTAGAAAAAATCAGAAATCAATATTTATGTATATATTTACAATATAATTATATAGCAGGGATGAAAAAACTAAAGATGTTATACTGAAAATTTTCTACAGAAAATACTGTTATACTGAGTATTTTCTATAGAAAATACGGTTATACTTAAGATTCCATCCCTGTTATATAATAAAAATTAGCATATATGTACATACCTGTTAGTTGTTCAAATTTTGTCTCATATAGATTTGTCAAGTTTCGACAAATTTGGCAAGTGTTTGTATTATCTGTAATTCAAAATATATTATTTTTAAGTGAATAGGATAAAGTACTTTAAAGACTTACTGCTTGACTTTAAATGTTCGCCAAATTGGTATCGCTTTATACCTGGATTCTGGTTTCTGATTCCATTATAGTTGTTATTATATTTTTTTATTACGTATTCATTTACTAAAAGTGTGTGTTTTTATTTTTTAATTCTTTAGTCATTTTAAGTTTGTTAAATTCAAGAGAAAAAAATACATTTTTTGGGCGATCTATCCTGGAATTTACAATATATATATTTTATTGTATTTATTGTATATTTTATTTGTGTATTTTAACTGTTTTTAATTTAATTTTAGTTTATTATATTTTCATATTTAGGTACATCCATCTATTATTTCATAAATTTTAGTCTCATCTAAATCGTTTGGGTCTACTACACAGGTCCCAAGAACTGAAATTGAATTAAACGGTTCAATAAACAAACTATCAACTCTTATAAAACGTCTGCCTGTTATATAACCTGGTTCTGCACTCGAAAAACCTGTTATTAATATTGGAATGTAAGGTTTTATAACACATAAGTTATTGGGAGACTTTCTAGTAAATATAAAATGTTTACTTGAAAAGCTGATGGTTTCACCATTCTTTTTGTTGAATTTGGCTTCAGTTAAAACCATATCTTCATTAGGGATATAACTATTGACATTATTTGCAAATATGCAAATTGGCATAGCGTAGTCGAATAGAGCATTAAAAAAGATGAAATACCACGGTATTATTTTTTCGCGGTTGTTAAAAAAGTTCACGCACCAAACGCAAAAATGTTTTTCATTAAATATGTTCAAATATTTTGAAATACAATATATTTTATTTTAGTAAAAACTGCGGACATAGTTCAAAAGATAATCTTAAATATGGGAAGTATCCCTCGCACTTGGAAAAAAAAATATGAATTTATTTAGTTTAGAAATTGGTGTTGGTGCGTGATGTTTTTGATTCCAAATGACATAAAAAAATGATTTTCATTACTTATACAACATTGGCCATCACGTGGTGGTATGCCAAAAATTTCGCCAAAATTAGTTATATGCCTGATCTTCATGTTGAAGTCTAACGGAAATTTGCTGCAAAATTTTGGACGGTTTTTTAACATACCTTTTTAAATTTTGTAGATAATTCTCGAAGGGATATCCAGAAAAATTAACACAAGGTCCGAGTTCTCTTACACACTCACTTAAATGTAGAAGCCCATGTACGTTGTATGTGACGCTACTTTCTCCAAAAACAATTGGAAATTTTTCAACAAATAATTCCAGCATCTTTTGTGCAATGTGTACATTTCTAGCACACGTTCTTGGACAAGAAAGAAGTCGATAAGCACAATGTAGCAACAAAAATTCGTAACAAAAATCTTCATGAACTCGGCCCTTAAGCACAACTATACCGGTGTATAAAATAAATTGACGAAACTCGAATGCCTTCCAATTTAATATTTCATCAAGTTCACTAGGACAACGAGCAAATTCCTTAGGTACACATTTTTTTAAAGAAGTTAAACTATTGGAGATTTTTGCTTTGTTTTCCTTGTTAACTTTGAAATTTGTTTTAGTATTAATTAAACGTACCAGTATTTTTCTCGTTACCCCTAGATCAACAAGGTGCAGCGGATCAAGAGGTACTTGAGTAATCATCCCAATGTTTATTTTTACAAAAGGAGTTTTGTTTTCCTGAAATTGTTTGTGGTGGTGCTTCAAATACTTTCTTGATCCGAAATCCTCGTCAGTAATTAGTTGAGATGACTCCAGAGAATATGTGAGAACATTATTCATTTTTTTTTTTTACCAATTTGACAACATTTGCTGCAACCATGCTCTTAAACGAAAAGGGATTTTATTTTCTATTGAAAATCCACTTTGAAACAATTGCTCCAATTCATCTACCATTTCTTTTAAAAAAATGTCGATATTTTGGGGCTTCTTTTTTCCAACATAAATGCCTACTGGGAAGACCGATATATTACTAATATTTATAGTCTTCATCAAAATAGGCCACAATTGCGTGGATGAACTTTTGTACAACGGCAAACCGTCAATATTTATATCGACCACAATCTCCCAGGTGGCAATATACACCAGGAAAAACAGTTTTCAAAGATAAGGAATCTTTTTTAATTCCAAAAGTTTTTGCACTTTTTGGAACATTTAAATGTTCCTCACGTAAAATGAGTAATAGTTCCTCAATGCTCTCTCGGCTATGTCTATATTTATAAAACCAAACACCAAATTTTTTACACAATGTTTCATCTTTACCCCCCAACTTTTCATAATCATTATTTGACACAAGATTGATTGTGGTGTCTTCCCCTATCCTCATCTATAATGCATGTTGTATTGATCACTTCACTCTGTTTTTGTTTTTCATTAATTTTTTGGTGTAAATAGCCTTCTCTTCTTTTATTAGTCTTTTTAAATTTCTTCGACTTCCACCCTTCATATTTAAAACTGTTTATTATTATTGAATTATTATTTATATTTTAACTTTTTACACTTTAATTTTGCAGTACTTGATTTTTTAACACTTGTCACCTTAAATAACTATCTAAACTGATTAAAAATATATTCTTTCTTATAAGAACAAAGTAAATATTTACGGTCTAATTCATAATAACTTAAAACAGCTTTATAAGTCGTTAATAAGAAAAAAATCAGAAAACTGTTATAAACCATTCATAAATTTGAAATATTTATTGTAGCTTCAACACTACTATAAACCTACTTTAAGGTATTCTTTTTCCATTTTATCTGGAAAAAATGGAATTTTAAAGATAATTTTTTATAAATTTGCAATAATAGACGATACTATTGCAATTGACAAATGTAATTTTAACTCCGCTGGGGAATATGTTCCAATATAATAATATATGATTTTGTTTCAAACGAAATGTAGTAATAATATGTGAAAACATTGTAGAAAGAGGTCCACACAATCGAATATACCCGGAATTAAAATTATGTGTTTCTTTATAGAAAATTAAATTTTGTTAAAAATTAACAAAATGGCAATAAAAATAAATTAATAAAACAAATCATAACACAGTGATGTTTATTTCATAACAGAATATTCGTCATTCAAATACTTTTAATAATAATTGAAATAAAATATATAAAAACGTTTGTATATTAATACATTTTAGCTTAATATAAATTTAATAGAATCAGATATACATTTTTTTATCTAAAAATTAGTTTTTATCTTCAAAAATGTATTAATACTAAAAACAAACAATTAAAAAAAGAGAATTAGCGAATATTTTATCCTAATTGCAAGCAACACTAACAACGAAAAAGGGGAAATAACTGAGAAGCATTGCCAGATTAGACAAAAAACAGTACATTACTTATTGTGGCTTTAACAAACGTTTATGAATACAATACTTTTATTAAAGGTTTATAAAGCTAAAGTGTATGTTAACAAATTTGTGTTTTACAGTTTTAACTGAAAAGAAGAAAAAAGCAAGAATTTCTCTTGTTATTGCTTTTTACTCTATTTAATGATCGTTTATTTCTACATCAATTTTGAGTGAGCTAAAAGTTTGTTTAATACTTATCGATACGAAGTTAGATGTTATAATAAAATTTCTCATCTACGCACAATTTTGGAATTCTTTTGCTATACTCTCTTTAATGTTTGTTTATTTCTGCATAAATTTTGAGTGAGCTAAAAGTTAGTTTAATACTTATCGATACGAAGTTAGATGTAATAATAAAATTGCTCATCTATGCACAATTTTGGAATACTTTTGCTATACTCTCTTTAATGTTTGTTTATTTCTGCATCAATTTTGAGTGAGCTAAAAGTTAGTTTAATACTTATCGAGATGTAGTCAGGTGTTTTTAAAAATAAATTGCTCATGCATCATTTTGAGTCACTTCAGAAGTCAGTTGTAAATGAGTTAGCAATAAGTCAGCTTGGTTTTGAGTTAGCTCATAAAAGTCCGACAGGGATTCATTGAGATCATAATACAAAATAAAAATATGAAAAAATTACGTCAATACCTCTTACAGTTTTTCCGTACCTGCGATTTAAATTTTGTGATTTTCGGGAAAAAAATATTTTTAACAAACACTTTAGCTTTAAAAATCATTTATAAAAGTATAGTATTCATAAACGTTTGTTAAAGGTACAATAACTAATATACTGTTTTTTGTCTATTCTGACAATGCTTTTCTGTTATTTTCCCTTTTTCGTTGTTAGTGTTGCTTCCAATTATGATAAAAAATTCGTCAATTCTCTTTTTTTCATTGTTTGTTTTTAGTAATTATATATTTTTGAAGAAAAAAACTGAAGTATTTAGAGAAAAAATATATATTTGATTCTAGTAAATTTATCCTAAGCTAAAATGCATTAATATACAAACGTTTTTATATATTTTAGTTCAATTATTATTAAAAGTATTCGAATGACGAATATTCTGTGATAAAATAAACATCACTGATTTATAATTTGTTTTATTAATTTATTTTTATTGTCACTTTGTTAAATTTTAACAAAATTGAATGAATTTCTATGTGGAAACACATCATTTTAATTCCGGAGTGGGTATATTAGATTCTGTTTACCTTCTTCCACAATATTTACATATTTAGTTACTACATGCCGTTACAGGTTAACAAAAAATTACAAAAATGGCAATAAAACTCACTTGCGAACCTGCCGGAGAAATATGGAACAAAATCTTATATTATTAAAGTGGACTATATTTCCCAGCGGAGTTCAAATTATGTTTATTAATTGCAATAGTATCATCTATTATTGCAAATTTATAAAGAATTATTTTTAAAATTACCTTTTTTCAGGATAAAATGTAAAAAGAATACTTTATAATAGGTTTAAAGTAGGGTCGACCGAACTTTAAAATGTGTACACTTATTAAAGGTTTATCAAATGTATTTTGAGCTATTAATCGTTTATGAATACAAATTTATGAAAATTAGCTTATAATTGGTTTATAAAGCACTTGTAAATTTTTATGCATATGGCTGTGAAAGTTTTACTAAAATCGGAAAACGTTAACCCTTAAACCGTGAAGGTCAAAAGTAAAATTTTCAATATTTGGAATTTCTAATGTATATTTTTGGGCTGATTTTAATAAAACTTGAGAAAAATATAACATTAAGTCCAGCATTTACAATAATAGCACAAAAATACAAAATTAACCCTTACTAGCACTTGAGGTCCAAGTGACCCTCAACTTTTAAAATCACAAAAACCATAGTCAAATTGAGAGTCATATGGTTTTAAGGGTTAATTTCCATTTTTGCACTGTTATTGTAAATTTTAGACCTCTTGTGATATTTTTTTTTTAAGTTCATTAAAATGTGTCCAAAAATGTATAATATTTCGCTATCTTTCATTTATAAATTCCAAATATTGAAACATTTTACATTTGACCTTCACAGTTTAAGGGTTAACGTTTTCCGATTTTAGTAAAACTTTCATAGTATATCTAAAAATAATCTGAACTATAATAATCTGTATAGGTTTTACTTAAAATGCGTAACTGTAAGGAAATTGCTCTCATTCGCCAAAATATAGCCAAACAAATATTTATTCCCGAAAATCACAAAATTTAAATCGCAGGTACGGAAAAACTGTAAGAGGTATTGACATAATTTTTTCATATTTTCATTCTGTATTGTGATCTCAATGAATCCCAATGTAATGATAAAAAAATTCTGAAATTTGTTTAACAAAATTTTTAAAAATTTGAAAATGGAGATTCGAAACTACCGTTAAAAAAAATATTTTTTTTTGCCATACCTGCGAATAGGTTAACGGTATCCTACAAATACAAAAACTTATACAAAAGTAAATACGGATATATTTTAAGTAAAAGTTAGCTTTTATTTTAATATTTCATAAAATATGTTAATTTTGTTCCTACATTTCTTGTTCAAGTGGCCTGAGACACGTTAATGGTCTGGGGAATTTTTAATAACTTTAACATTTTTTAACCAATTTCTGTCTTTTATATCTCATTTGAACGACAACTACGTCCACATTTCTATTCTTTTGCATTCGATTGCAAAAATAATTATTTAGTAACAAAAACTGAAAAATTTGAATTTTTTACGAATTTTAACGATAAAACAGTTTGTGGGTCAATTTGACCCAAAGGAGATATAGGTTTAATCTAAAAAATATTTTTTTGACTGTAATTTTCATTAATATAAATAAATATACATATTTCTGTAACATAATATAGAAAGTTAAGGAGTTTCACAAATTTATTTCATATAAATAGCAGAGTTTAAAATTACTACTATATTAGTCAAAAAATTGCAAAATATTTCATAATTTTACATGAAAACTGCAACAAATATTTAACAAAATAATATTTCCTCACATACATACTTAAAATATAAATACTATTTTCGAATTCCATATATGCACAAGCTTCATAGTAGAAATATTTGTCGCAGTTTTTCCAAAAATATTTTGCCTTACAAAATATTTTACGTTGCAGCTAGAAGACAAAATGAAAATTTTTCATTTCTAAAACATTTGCTGCCCAAATATATGTATATTTTTGGTTAGCAAAAACAAAATATATTGCTTGTGTATAATATACAAAAAATTTACTACAAAAACATCAAACATGCAAACAAATTGCAGCGTGAAAACCATAAACTGCAAACGATATGCGCAGTAAAAAATTCAAACAATGGAAATATGGAAGATGCTAAATGTAGACTGCCAAACCATACGAAGTTGAAAAATGTAAAATACGAAATTGTGCGAAGTTAAAAATGTTTAAAACGAAAATGTGCATTTATAAAATATTTCAGCCACATATATGGAAATATTTAGCCGCATATAGTCACTGAGTAGAAAAATGTGAAAAAAACTATGAACAACAAGTGTGCGTTGATTTGGGTGTACAAAATAAAAATTTATATTGAATCGTGTGTTTAAGAATTTAAGTGCAATAAAATGAAGCTTTATTTTTTGAGGTATGTAATTGTATTATGAAAGATAGGAATGCAGTGAAAATATATTAATTAAGATTCTGGGCAAAGGATAGCGGACGATATTATTTTATTGAATATTTTGATTAAATGGTTTTTGTAATACGAATTCAAATGTATATCTGCTGCTTGTAATAGGAGTCCAGAAAAATTAGTAACATAAAATTTTGTATGTAAAGTGGCTAAAAAAGGATAGATAATGCAACAACAAAATGTAACAACAGACAAGCAAAACAGCCAATGAATACAATGTAATAAAAAATAACAGGATCTAAAAAAAAAAAAAAAAAAATAGTATGTTGCATAAAAATGCAATGTAGATATATGGATTACTTTTTGTTTGTACACTCAAATGTATCCTTTCATAAAATTTGTAACAGGAGAACAAACAAATAAATAAGCAGCATGGAAAATAATTGTGCAAGAACAATTTGATGTGTAAGATATAAATGCAAAAAGGAATAAGCATGAGTACAACAGGAGCAAAAGGAAATTAACTGTATAAAACTGCTGTATGTATGTACATGTGTTCTGTAACTGCATAATGCAACAACAATTTTCGCAAAAACCATAAACAAACACATAAATAGGTTCAATGATGATCGTGAGTGTAGCAGGAGAAAAAAAGGATAAAGAGAATGATAGACATTTAAGTAAGATCCAGAATGAAGAAAATTTTACTATATGTACATACATAATTATGTATGACTTGTATTCTGAAAGATCGACTTTGTGTTTTTAAATGCACATTCATATGTATCCATTCGTAATATTTGTAACAGGAGAACAAAAAAACAAATAAGCAACAGAGAACAAATTATGCAACGAAGGCACAACAATTTTTTACATAGCCACGAGTGCAGCAGGAGAAAAAGGAAATACAATAACAACTACTTATACACTCAAGTAATTGTGATATACAACTGTTGTATGTGTGTTCTTTAGCTGCAAAAAGCAAAAACAACTCGTGCAAAAAAAAGAAACAAATGCATAGTAAAGGAATTTCTAGAAATATGAAGGAGTAGAGTAGGAACCGTTGCAATTAATTGCATTTTGTTGTTTTTTTTATTGTTAATGTAGAAAATCAACAACAACTTGTGCACTCTCAAATGCAAATGAGTATGATTGGCTGAGCGTTTGTAACAGGAGTAAAATAATAAAGTATAGAATGCTGAAAAAAATATAATTATACAATGAAGAACCTGTGGTATGTACCTACTTGTATTGTGAACGATAGGAATGGCAGTAAAAGTACATTAAAGAAGGTTATGGGCAAAGGATAGCGGATGATATTATTATTGCATTGTTTGTGTAGAACTGATTTTTGTTGGGTACCGTTACAGATCATTTTTTTTTACGCATTTTGGTTTATTTTTAGCTCGAGGAATTTTTGTCATGTGCACTGAATTGTTGTTCCTTTACTATGCATTTCTTTCTTTTTTTTGCACGAGTTGTTTTTGCTTTTTGCAGCTAAAGAGCACACATACAACAGTTGTATATCACAATTACTTGAGTGTATAAGTAGTTGTTATTGTATTTCCTTTTTCTCCTGCTGCACTCGTGGCTATGTAAAAAATTATTGTGCCTTCGTTGCATAATTTGTTCTCTGTTGCTTATTTGTTTTTTTGTTCTCCTGTTACAAATATTACGAATGGATACATATGAATGTGCATTTAAAAACACAAAGTCGATCTTTCAGAATACAAGTCATACATAATTATGTAAAATTTTCTTCATTGCATAATTATATATTTCTATCATTCCTCTTTATCCTGCTACTCTCACGATCATCATTGAACCTATTTATGTGTTTGTTTATGGTTTTTGCGTAAATTGTTGTAGCATTATGCAGTTACAAAACACATGTACACACATACAGCAGTTTTATACAGTTAATTTCCTTTTGATCCTGTTGTACTCATGCCTGTGCCTTTTTGCATTTCTATCTTACACATCAAATTGTTCTTGCACAATTATTTTCTATGCTGCTTATTTATTTGTTTGTTCTCCTGTTACAAATTTTACGAAAGGATACATTTGAATGTACAAACACTTAATTTGATAGATTTCATTCAGAAGAAGTAATCTATCTATCTACATTGCATTTTTATGCAACATACTATTTTTTTGTAGATCCTGTTATTTTTTATTACATTGTATTCATTGGCTGTTTTGCTTTTTTAGCCACTTTACATACAAAATTGTATATTACTAATTTTTCTGGACTCCTATTACAAGCAGCAGGAATACATTTGAATTCGTATTACAAAAATCATTTAATCAAAAAATTCAATAAAATAATATCGTCCGCTATCCTTTGCCCAGAATCTTATTTAATATATTTTCACTGCATTCCTATCTTTCATAATACAATTACATACCTCAAAAAATAAAGCTTCTATTTTATTGCACTTAAATTCTTAAACACACGATTCAATATAAATTTTTATTTTGTACACCCAAATCAACGCACACTTGTTGTTCATAGTTTTTTTCACATTTTTCTACTCAGTGACTATATGCGGCTAAATATTTCCATATATGTGGCTGAAATATTTTATAAATGCACATTTTCGTTTTAAACATTTTTAACTTCGCACAATTTCGTATTTTACATTTTTCAACTTCGTATGGTTTGGCAGTCTACATTTAGCATCTTCCATATTTCCATTGTTTGAATTTTTTACTGCGCATATCGTTCGCAGTTTATGGTTTTCACGCTGCAATTTGTTTGCATGTTTGATGTTTTTGTAGTAAATTTTTTGTATATTATACACAAGCAATATATTTGTTTTTGCTAACCAAAAATATACATATATTTGGGCAGCAAATGTTTTAGAAATGAAAAATTTTCATTTTGTCTTCTAGCTGCAACGTAAAATATTTTGTAAGGCAAAATATTTATGGAAAAACTGCGACAAATATTTCTACTATGAAGCTTGTGCATATATGGCATTGGTTTATAGTTTGTATATTTTCAGTATATGTGGACATTAATATGAAAACGATTCATATTTATTGCGAAGTCGGTAGTCAAATGTAAAAAACGTTTAACTAAATATTAAACCCTGATAAATAGTAAAATTTTTTATATATCTGACCTTTGACCTCAATGCGCGTCCCGAAATCGTTGTCCGATTTGGCTCAAATTTTCAGTACTTATCTTTTAGACCTAGTGTCACAATATTCCACCCGGCACTCTTTGAAATCTAAAAAAAAATCGGCTGTCACCCTAATGTATATACTCATGTACATAGATGAATATATAAAAAATAATAATAAATTTTCCAGGTACTGGGTAAGTATTGTAAATATCACATCGAAAAGAGTTAAACTCTAAATTATCTAGTTAAATAAATATTATCTCCTCTAATATACATATATATTTTCATCTTCAGCCTCTGTGGTTGCCGGGACTGATCTCATGTAGAATGAGGGGAGCTGGATCGTCGTCAGTGAGTCCGTTGATGATACCAATGGGCGACAAGTATGTGGATCCAGTCCAGTTAAATGAATTTTCACTTTCGTAGATTTGTCTGACTAGTTCATTTTCGTGGTCTGCAACATTTCCAACAAATCTGGTTAGCAATAACATGGCATACCTACAGAGAGGTAGAACGTCTGCACTTTCATATACGTAAGTATTTGAGAAACGTTTTATGAAATTTTCATAGTTCTTCCCGATGCATTTTCTCAGAATTTTACGCTCCAATATCTCCAATTCCTTGGCTACTATAGGAGATATAGTAAACCAGTTTGGAAAGGCATAACTGAAAACTGGTTTAATAGCGATTTTGTAGAGTAGCATCTTGGTGGATTTAGGTAAGTATGTGTTGTTCATTAGTGTTGCAAACATTCCAACTATTCTTTTTGTTTTTTCTAGTTGGTTTCTAGCTTGTGCATTAAATTTTAATAACTTATCAAAAGTGACTCCAGGGTATTTTAATGAGTTTCTGTTTGTACCATCTAAAGTGAGTTGAAGGGATTTACTTTCCGGCACCACATATCTAGGACATTTACCAGAAGGGTTCCTAATGCATATAGCTTCTGATTTTGTGGCGTTTATCTTGATTCCCTATTTCATATAGCAGGAGCTTATCTCACCTATATGGAATGCACTATGGTTCAGGGTTTGTATCGGTGATTCATTGTGCGTATAAATTAGGCAATCATCGGCATAAAGAATAGCCTTAGAATTACTGGACTGATGAGAAAAATCGTACAAGAAAATATTAAACTGGAAGGGGCCTAGGATGCTTCCCTGTGGCACTCCGCTTCTTACAGGGCCTAATTCTGAGGTGGTGCTGTTAATACATACGGCAAATTTCCGATCAGTAAGATAGCTGCGTAATATCTTAATTAAATATGGGTCTACATCAAGTTCCATAAGTTTATAAAGTATTCCGTTATGGTAGACAGAATCAAAAGCCTTATCAATATCTAATGATATGGCAACGGTGCATTCCTTAAGTTAGAAAGTACGTCATTGTGGAATTTTAACAGTGCATATTGTGTTGAGTGCGTTCTTTTAAACCCAAATTGGAGATCTGTTATTGGATCTACAACTAGTTCATTTTCTAGTTTCTCTTTTACAACGTGTTCGAATAATTTACCAATATTTGATAAAAGAGATATGGGGCGGAAATCTTCGGGCTTTTTACTGTCATGTTTTTTTTTAATTGGTAGAATTTTTGCCTTTTTCCACGCTTCTGGAAAATAGCCATTATTAATGCAATTGTTTAAAATAGTAGTTAATAATTTTAATGTTGCATCTAAGAATTTTTTTATTAAGAAGTTGGAAATACTATCAAAACCAAAAGATTTTTTACTGTTAATATTGTCAATGTGTTTTCTTATGTTATTTCGTTTCTTCAGCAAGAAATGTGTCGTTAAAAGTGTATATGTGTTGGGGAAGTCTATTTACACATGAGGAACAAACATTGGGAATTTTGTTTGTTTTTCTCTACAAACAGACGTGTATTTTATTCGCTCCGCGATTTTATAAAATTTTGATTGTTTTTTAGTGCAAATAAGAATTTTTAAAAATTAGCGATTGGACGCTTTAAAATTATATTTGTCTAGTGATAACTAAAAAAAAAAATTGTCATAATTTTGTTTAAAAAAAAGAAAAAAAAATAAAAAGTGTTAATTTCCTTTTGTTTGTTTTAAAAAGAGCACATGAATTCTCATGATGAGAGGAGGCTCAGTGTGAACGGCAGAAATGCCTACATATTCCTAAACGGGGAGAGTGATCAAAACAAAAAAATAAATGACCCCAGCTACAACAAAAATTATTTAACCGCCAAACCAGCTGAGAGAGCACGCTCTTGTTCCCCCGTGATACAATTACACGAACAAAATATTACACAAACAATATCACCAACCAATTTATGTTTAGAACAAAGCATAAAAGAAAATATGAAAAATTTTAATACAACAACAACAACTATACCAGTTTTAAAAACACAGACAAACACTGTTAATAAACAAGCTTGTGATCCACTAAGAAATAATAGTGAGAGTTTGAATGTTTTTAACACTAAACAAACCACAATAAATAATGATGGCACACTGAAGGGCGCTATACCAAAAAAAAAGATAAGTACATTGAAATCACCAGTACTACCAGGTATGCTTAGATATGTAAGTATTAATAAATTAAATTTAAGTCCCCAAAATAATGGAACGTCTGTCAAGAAACAGAAGACAGTTGATAATCCCTTGATAGTCAATCGTTTCGTACTCTTGAGCGAGGATAATATTAATAAGAGTGGAAAAGATGGTGATTACGAAAAAAATCATTAAAGCCACCACCAATATATCTGCGTGAGTCCAGCTCGAATAACTTGGTCAAAACATTTGTTGAACTCGTTGGAAAAAATAATTTCCATATTGTTCCAATAAGAAAAGGCGGTGTGCAAGAGACGAAAATAGTCATATACACTGAGGATTGTTATAGAAAAATCTCTCAATACCTAAATGATAATAAAAATAATTTTTATACCAACCAACTGAAAAGTAGTAAAGGGTTGACAGTTGTCATTAAAGGCATAGAGTCCAGTGTTGAGACTGATGATATCAAGGAGGCCCTGCAAGAATTGGGCTACGAAATAAGAGCTGTAGTTAATATATTCAATAGAGATAAAATTCCTCAGCCAATGTTTAGAGTCGAGTTGGAGCCAGAGAAAAATAAATTGAGGGGAAATGAAACTCACCCAATTTACTCAACACGATACCTGTTAAATCGTAGAATAACCATTGAGGAGCCTCTTAAAAGAAATCGTCCTGTTCAATGTGGCAATTGTCAAGAGTTTGGACATACTAAGAATTATTGTACCTTGCGAACAGTGTGTGTGGCATGCGGAGACCTTTATTCTTCATCACAATGTGATATCCTAAAGAATGGTCTCAGAAGAAAATGTGGTAACTGTGGTGGTGATCATTCAGTCAACTACCGCGGCTGCCCAGTTTATAAGGAGCTACTGAACAGATTAAGAGAGAGGCAAAAGCTAATAAGAGGGAAAGCGTCTGAAGTACCAGCCTACAAATTTGAAAACACCTATACACCAGTCAACTCTGAAGTTCCGTTATTCAACAAAAATTCTGCCTCAACTCAATTAAATTTACAATCCACTCAAATTGATTAACCTAAGAATGGAGCAGGTTCTTATGCCAATGTTTTGAGAACGGATTACCAGCAACCAAGTGTTCCCCAAAATACCGGAGGGTTGGAAGCACTTCTGCAATCACTTACCCAGAATATTACCTCTCTTAATCAGAATATGACAAACTTTATGTCATACATGCAAAACACAATACAAGAGCTTTTAAGAGCACAGAACCAAATGATACAAATCCTCTTAACAAAAAATTAGTTATTTGAGACTATGTTTCTGGAATGCAAACCAACACAAATCAGAGGTATCCCATTTCATGCAGAATAAAAACATCGACGTGTTATTGGTTTCGGAAACTCATCTTACCAATAGGTATAACTTTTATATTCCAGGTTATACATTCTACGGTAGAAATCATCCAGATGGTAAGGCAAATGGTGGTACTGGTATTTTACTTAGAAACCGTTTAAAACATTATCCTCTAGCTGAATTCTCCAAAGACTATATGCAGGCAACATCCATTCATCTGGAAAGCTTTGCTGGAACTTTAAATATAAGTGCAATATATTGCCCACCACGATTTTCAATGACCAAGGAGAAGTTCGAAGAATTCTTTAGTACGCTAGGACGCTTGTGGCGACTATAATGCCAAACACACTTACTGGGGCTCTCGACTAATGAATCCCAGAGGTAGACAGCTTTATAATATATTTTTTATTATATATTGAATCTGCCTTATTTCCTTTGGCCTAACAATATGTATTCAAATCTTATGACTAAAATTAAATCTAATTACTCTCTAACAGAGCATAAATTCATAATTGGCTAATAAGCTCTACGAAGCCTCGACTGCGTTTCGCTCTGTGCTAGAAGTCTAGCAAGCGGGTTCGGGTGGCTTTGTAACTTTTTGATGTATCTCTCACGGACTCTTCTGAATTCATCCTTTACTAATGGTACTTCTAGATCTCTGTGGATGTTCTCATTTCTTATGTACCATGGTGCGCCCGTCATGGTCCTAAGAATTTTTGATTGGGCCCTCTGTATAAGTTCAATACTGGTATTACTAGCAGTTCCCCACAATTGGATTCCATATGTCCAAATTGGTTTTAAAATGGTTTTATACAGGGTGACTTTATAGTCATAGCTTTGATTGGTCACTGATTAACCAGTGAAGGCTAGATGCTTTTAACTTCATGTGAAGTCTCTTGGTTTCTATATGACGGCGCCAAGTAAGTCTTCTATCTAAGTGAATACCAAGGTATGTAACATAATCGGACTGAGGTATATTTACATTGTTAAGTGTGACAGGTGGACAGTATCCCCTCCTCAGTGTGAACGTAACATGTTTGCTTTTTAACTCATTTACTCGTATTCTCCATTTGCTCAACCATGTTTCCACACATCTTAGGTAGCTATCTAGTATACTAGATGCTTTATATGGGTTTTCATGCGAGCTAATAATTGCAGTGTCGTCAGCAAATGTAGAAATAGTTAATGTATCGTTCGTAGGCAAATCTGAGGTGTAAATCAAATAGAAGGTAGGTCCAAGAACACCTCCTTGTGGTACTCCTGCTCCAATCCTATATTCTCTTGTCACATAATCGTTGTACTTAACTGTAAATAAACGGTCCGATAGATAAGATTCCAATAGTTTATGGGTACATGGTGGCAGGAAACATTTTATTTTATATACCAGGCCTTTGTGCCATACTTTATCGAAGGCTTGAGCGACATCCAAAAATATAGCTGAACAATATTTCTTTAATTCAAAGGATTTTCTTATCTCTCCGGTTATACGATTAACTTGTTCGATTGTTCCGTGGTGTTCCCGGAAACCAAATTGATGAACTGGGATTATATTTTTCTCATTTAAAAATTGTATGATTTTCTTTTGGAACACTTTCTCGAATAGTTTCGATAAGCACGGAAGTAAGCTTATTGGTCTATAGGAGGATGGTACGGTCAAGTCTTTACCTGGCTTAGGTATCATTATTATCTGAGAAGTTTTTCAATTTGTCGGAAAAACTCCATATTTAAAGATCGCATTAAATATTATAGAGAACACAATTATTGCCACACTCGGTAGGTTTTTAATCATAGTAGGTGTAACTGAATCATTTCCAGGCGATTTTTTTAATATTATATTATCTTTGATTACTTCGTTAATGTCTTCTGGGCCTATGGCTAATATGTCATCATTTGATAATGTTGAAGCAGGTGGCTCTTCAAGTTCAAAAACAGTTGTTGACGAGTTTGGTTGAAAGACTGTACTTAAGTGATCGGCAAATATTTTAGCCTTTTCTTCTGTGCTGCGAGCCCAGGTGCCATCAGCTTTTCTTAAAGGGCTTTGCTCCTCTACCGGTGGCTTGATATTTTTTGTTGCCTTCCAAAGGGAAAAATTTGTGTGTTTGGTATTTGTTAGACTTTGAATGTATTTTCTATTTCTGCGATCCTCTTCTAATTGAAGGGCTTTTTTCAGATTTTTACTAGCAGCAGACAGCCTCTGTTTTGCAGTCTTCTCTTTTCGAAAAGAAGTCGTTCAATATCTGAATTGGAAATGTGCATATTAGTCTTAGGAAATATTTTACTCTTAGAATGTTTAAGAGCCGATACAATTAACGACGTGAAGTCATTGACACATTTATCTACATCTTCCTCACACTGAATACAAAGATCTGTGTGGATATGACTGCTGATATATTTTTTATATTTTAGCCAATTTGTCCTAAAATAATATGTTTCAGTATGAAATTTTGAACTATTAGTCCTCCCGTAAGACACAATAATTGGGGAATGATCAGAAGATAAATCATATGATATTTCTGTAGATATTGAATCTCGATTAATATTTCTTGTTATGGCAAAGTCTATGACATCAGGAATTTTTTTAGGATCTGAAGGCCAGTATGTTGGTTGTCCAGGGGACACAAAATCCAAGCCATTTTTACGATCAATTAGTGCCTTATAAACAAAAAAAAAAATTTACACATGATGAAATTTGACCTTCAATATTGCCAATTGGTTTCTCAGGAGTTACATCCTGGAAAACAGAAGTATAATGAGTTCTAAATATTTGAGAAATTTGAGAACTATTATATAAAAGTTGTTGTTTTTACCTATGATTTGAAATACATCTTTAAAATCGTTAGGACCAGGTGTACTTTTTGATAGCCTATTTCTAAACGTTTTAGCATCTTCAATGTGGACAAGCTCTTTAATAATTGTTTTCAACAGTTGTATTTGTTTTGAAAGAATTTTGTACTCACTGCTAATTTTATTGCCAGTTCTGTGGTACATTTTTTTTTTAGCTCGTTCTGCCATATGTACTTAACTTTAAACAATTTCTTAATGTTTTCAGGATACGGACGTTTTTGATCGTTTACATCGAGTTTAAGTGAGTGGTTGTCGTGAATTATAGTAAATGTATTTATAAGCATATCTAAATCACTATTGTTTAAATTGCAATTATTGGGATGTAAAATTGCAGTAGTAGCTGCTTCGATATCATGACGAAAGGAGTCCCAATTGGTATTTTTATATGTTCTTACTTGAGGTCATCTTATATGAAAGCCAGCTGAATCAATATCAAGTTCCAAAACTAATGGGAAATGATCGGAGAACGTTGGTAGACTTTTGATTTTATAATCTGGTTGAACGACGTTTAATAAAAGCTTAGTAAAAAGTGATCAAAAAAAAGATGAACCGTTTGGGTAAGATGGTGATGAATCACAAATGCGTGTTACTTCTAAGCTGTTACTTTGTAGCCAGTCGTGTAAACTTTGCCGTTGATGTTTTCAGATATATCTCCCCAGTTTGAGCTTTTAGCATTAAGATCGCCGCCGATTATGAATCCGTCATAATTGTTCGCCAGGTGGAGAATATGATTTAGACTATCATTTAGTATTTGAGTAGAATTAACACATGGTATGTATATAGAACCTAATAGGTATTTTTTGGTAATGTTGTTTACAAATAATTCTATTTCAATAAAGATGTTATTAAAATGTGTTCTACTGAGATTGTCTCTATTATGTTGAATATTATTTCTAATGACAACAGCTACTCCAAGAGGTGAGTTATCATAAATAAAATTATAACCAGGGATCGAAAATAACTCGTCCATGTACCAAAAAACCCAAGTTGTGATTTATATTTTGGAGAAAAAAAAATAAATCACTCAAAATAACAGTTATAAAATGATTTTTGTTTACATGGTTTCGTATGGCCTTTATTAGTTTTTGTTGTTTTTAAATGGTTCGATGTGAGACATACAATTCAATTGTTCTTGATCTTAATAACTGTTACTTTTCTTTTATTTACATACAATAACATATTTTTAACAAATTATAGAAAAAATATTATGACTACATAATGCAATTTCAAAAAGAAATTGCCGATTTTTGGGAAAAATTTTTAAATTCAATGATTTATAAATTTAATCTATTTAATCATTGATTTGCATCAAATGAATTTTTGCGATTTATTTTTCATGTTCGCAAATAAAAGTCAAAAGCTGACCTTTACGAAAAAAATTAATTATAAATCACTCATCTAGATTATTTGTGTTTGTTTCATTTCTGTTTCTCTCAACCCCTAACCAAAAATGATCTCTAATAAATCACTCTCTCAGTGATATTAGAGTTGTGCCGCTCTGAACTATAACGCTCTTTTTTAGTGATTCAGTTATAAGGTTATACTACGTCTACAATTCAATTACAAAAACAACATTGGCACATTGTTTTAGTGTATCACAAAATAAGAAATTATCTGTTGTTTTTGTAATTGTTTTGTAGTCATAGTATAACCTTTTAACTGAATCACTAAAAAAGAGCGTTTTAGTTCAGAGCGGCACAACTCTAGTGATATAACAACAAAAATTATTTTTAATTGGCTGCGAATGTGAATTTACCATAGAAATGAAAGTGAACCCGTTATTTTCGGTCTCTGGTTATAACCATTGATTTTTGTCTTTTTATTACTGTGAAGGTGACACTCTTGAATGAATCCTACAGGATATTTGAAAGCTCCAGTTGGCGGCTATTGTTTATAAGTGAACGGACGTTAAATGTCATGCATTTTATAGGTTTATGGTCCATATTTATCATTTACTTTATTCAGAAGCCGCAAGAATTCTTGCTTTGCTTCATTTGTTGGCATGTTTTTGAATTCCAATGGCAATTCCTCAGGTACGAGAAAAATGTTGGCTAGTTTTAAAAATTCCTCAACTATAGTTGGTTTTTATTGAGAAGTATTAACCTGGAAGAGGCTGGCGAACGTTTTGCCAGGAGAACGAATGGAATTGTTCATTATTTTCTTGACGTTGTTCTTGGCAATATGTTTTTAATCACAAATTTTTTTAATGCGTTCCCTAATTGCGTCAATGGATTTTTTGTACGTTGGGCAACTCCTCCAGTTTGCGGGGTGGCCATTTACTCCACAATTTACACAGTGGGGCGCTGATAGTTCCGGATTCGTGCGTTGACATTCACCTTGAGGATGTTTCTTGTCACATTTCACACATTGAGATTCGGAGTTACAATTTTTTGTAATGTGACCCCATCGTTAACATCTGTGGCATTGTACCTCCTTTTCTTTCCTTTTTGGTTTTTCCCAAAGAATACTTTGACATAAGAGGATATTGATATGCGCAATGTCAGAGAGTGATTTCCCAGAATTTAAAGTCACCAAAAACAAGCCTGTCTCAAGTTAATTTTTTATTGAGTACGGTGTCGTAAAACGTGTAATTTTTGATACTACATTTGGAGCAGCTTGGTCTATTGCAGTCTTTTACGCTTATTAACGTTTTTAATCTTGAACGTTATCTTTGGAGTTTTGGATTCCAGTTGTTCAACTAGACGCCCAATGTTGACATCAAACAAGAAAATTGGCGGGCAAGTAGATGTTGTTGTGGCTTTTGATTCCCTTCTATGATTGGAATTTTCCCCAGCAATTTTGTTTCTAAACCAGATAGGAGAGCAAATCTGTTTTCACCCAATTGGGTTACGTCAATGTCTGCCGGTGACAACGTTACATCGGATCTTTTTCGTTTTGGATGAATGTTTATATTTGTGTTGTTAATAGATGGTAGTTGGAATGTTGAGCCTTCGTCGACCTCAGAGCCCAATTCCATAATTGGACTTAAAAATCGGGACCACTATTGCAACTAAATGCTCCAATGAAACCCTTAGAGTGTCACTTGTGTTAAAAATTTAAAAAAAAAATAATATCTCAGAAAAATAAATTTGCGTTAAAAAAAATCTACCGCTTAGAATGAACGTCAGATTGTCCTACTTCGAGAAAGCTAATTGTGTAATAACGTATTTATTATAAGTACAGTGTTGCCGTTTTGGTTATTTATAACCAAAATTGGTTATTCTTTTTCCTTGTGTGTAGATGTGTATTTATTTTTCATTTTGTTTACTTTTTTCAAAACATTTTGTTATAGATATATTTTTGAATATTTAAATATATGATCCTAACAAGTTTTCATAAATAAATTATATCTTTGAAATGATATCAAAAGATTTGAGAACGAATAATTATATTAAAAGATATTTACGATTTAGGGATGTAAATGAGTTTCCAATATTTGTTTAATTACACGTTTGAACAGACACAGTTGAACAAACATTACAGCAATATAAATTTGAATTATTTATTAGCGTTTTTGGTGAAAATATCTTAAAATTTCAAAAACATTACTATTTTGTTTTTGTATTAGATTTATTTTATAGAAAAAATAAATTTTTACATACATATAGATTTATTTATACATTATATATCAATTTATGCAACATTCAACTAATAAGAAAAAATATAGAATAACCAAACAAATTAAGACCACGATATTTTTAAAAGTGATGCCAAAAAAACTAAAGATAGTTTTGAATTTAAAGAATCAATTATAACACAGAGAAACAAAATTTACTTTTTGATAAAACATATATGGGAGTTTTATCAAAAAGTAAATTTTGTTTCTCTGTGATATAATTGATTCTTTAAATTGAATGAGCTTAAAATTTGGTGAACAAAAATGTATATTTTTAATATATAGTTAACTGGGTTCAACCTTTGTTATTTGTTTAGATTTTATTAAAAATAGTCTAATAAAAACTACAAATGTCGTAGGCTGCAATTTCAAACAAATTAGTTTAAATTATCGAAAATTTAATTAATAAATTATTTTATACAAATACTTAATAAAATAGTTTTCTTGCTGTAGTGAGTAACGCAAATAAGAAAATGAAAAATGTGCAGCAAAAGTGTAATATATGAAAAACTATGCCACTATTTGAAAATATATGTATGTTCAAGTCAGGTATTTCATGTAGAGATTAGACCAAATAAAATACATTTAAAAAAATTCAAATATATACATTCAGTAAAAAGAATTATGTAAAATAGAAAAATAACAAAAAATGGAATGCAACTGGAATTAAAAATTATTTCGGTAGATTTTTCATAATATTTTGCGATTAAGAACATCATCATAATATTATAAATGTTGAAATCTTGACATAGAATTTATCTTGAAGTAAAAAAACCTTTGTAAAAGAAATAAAATAAAATTTCATAATTCTGTTCATGTTTTAAAAAAAGTTAAATACAATCAGCTGATAACGTTTCCAATAATTTTTTTTTTTTGGTTACTTTTTTAGCATTTTGGTTATTTTTTAAACATACTTGGTTGTGGCAACACTGTATAAGTAGCAAAATAATAAGCAAGGCGAATTTATACAAGGTGGAGTCAGTCAATCAGCTGATAACTTTTTTTTCGCTTTTTGGTTCTAACAGTTGTCAAATCTTTTGTTTATATTTAAATATCTACATATTCTAAGCTTATTAACAAAATATTTATTTTTTACATAAATAAGTAAAGACCTCACTATTCAATTATCTACACTATATTAAGTTTTAATACATATTTGTTTTTTGACATTTGTTAAGACACATTGTTGTTTTTGTAGAACTGCCACCACCTTGTATGAATTCGCCTTGGTACGGACTTTTATATTCATGTGTGAGTTGTTTGTTTTATTTGTTTCTATACAAAAAGGAAATAAAATGTTTTTTTCACAATTCGTGTCATGAAACTGTTCTCGGTATACCTTTATACCAATGAGAGAGTTGTTTCGAATGTCAAACTCCATATATAAAAAATTAATGAATTCGCTCATATTTGCCTGAATTTGCCACCGACACCACCTTTTATATAAATTCGTCTTGATTCATACATAATGTGTAAAAGAAATATTTTAAGTTGTGCCCAAATATAAACTCAATTCACATCAGTTTTGTTTCAATTATAGGAAAATATTTTTAGTTGTCAGACTCAACTTGTGCCTGCGTTTATGTCATAACGGTTTACTTTGATAAAACAAAATTCATTCATTTATTTATGTGCATTCAGAATGATAAACATTTTTTTCTTTTCATATTCGAATGCTAGTGCAAAATAAAACTTTATGCTTTTTCACTTGTGAACAATTTACAATAATGTCCATATTCATGAAAAAAAGTATCTCTTATTTTCTAAATTTTGTATGAAAATAAAAAATAATTCAAATCCTACCATACAAGAATGAATAAAGCAAAATATTTTTTGTCTCTTCACACACGAATAGAACATAGCACAACAAAATTTAAAATGAATATTTGAATATTTTCGTCCTAGAGTCTCCATACCAAATATTAAAAATACCAAATAAGATTAGTTATTAAATTAATTTGTGAAAGGAGTTAATTGACACAACCAAAATAAAATACTATTTGTTTTTGTCTAACTTTTCGTTTCTTTTCCATTTACCAACAAATTCCAACAACTACAGAAGCATCTTATAATTTTCTATCAAAGAATGATATCGCTCAAATTATGCAAAACAGTCACAACTCAGAAAAATAATTTTTTAGTCAAATTTCGTGTAACGAAAGATTGAATAATTGGTAATAATTTTTGTTATTTAGTATCCACTTAGAAAATTTTTAATTGTGACGATCTTGCGCTAAGCGATCGATAAGTCCAGTAAATTAATTTTTATGAGATTAATTTAATAAACTAAATATTTTATTAACTCGTTTTATTCCATTTCGAAAACTAAAAATTTGATAATAAAATAAACAATACTTACAAAACAAGATTAAAAACACCAGATAAATTAGTACTAAATACTGAGTGCATTAATTGAAGTGTTACGGAATCTTTTTTAAATTGTTTTACCTAATAACATTAACAAAAGTTCATGTGAGAAAATGTAAAATAAAAATACTGTGGTTTACAAAATATCGTGTTCAAAAACTATTCCTACTGATGGATTTTCTGACGAAACTCCTACAAAACCAAAAATCCAAAAAATCGTTGTCATCAGACCAACATGAAAGCACCTCCAGGTCAGCCTTAATGGAGTCCCTCTCACACTCCATGACTGATTTTGTCTACGATCCTGAAAGCGGAATAGTTTTTCAGGCATGGTATAATCGTTTTAAACTCGCCTTCGAAAGGAAGGCCAGCTTTCTTGAGGAACAAGACAGAGTTGCTCTTCTCTGGAGAAAAATATCCGATCGCTTACACGAACGTTTTAAAAACTATATATTACCGGCTGAGATGAATCTTACAGAGACCGTGGAAAAACTCAACAAACTATTTAGTAAAGTCGACACTGAAGTGAGTCAACGCTATAGATGGTTACAACTGACAAAAGGCGATAACAAAGATTTCCGAGAATACGCCAGTGAAGTAAACCTGCAGTGTAAATTATTTAAATTGAGTGAAATGCAAATTGACCAGTTTAAATTTCTTATTTTCATCTTGTGACTCAAATCAAGCAATGATAACGATATTCATATACGGTTACTTAAACTGATGGATTAATCGAGGGTTTCCATTAACCTAGACCAACTTGTTGATGAAACGCAAATAATTCTCAAGAATCACAAGAATTTAGTTGCAACATTTCTCTCGGTGACACAACTATAGATATATCTTCACTGCTATATTACTGACATCGAAGAATTAAACATTATGGACATAGATTGGATCGAATCATTTAAAATTTGGGATAAACCAATAACCGCTCAAAACAAAATATCAAGCCGAATTTAATAATTCGTCGTTAGGACTTTGCAGAAAAATCAAAGTTCACATACAATTACTACCGAATTGTAAGGAGGTATTCATTCCCAAACGTCCTGTACCCTACGCTGTTAAGACTGAAATTGAGCTCCAGAAGCAGGCATTATTAGGCCCGTTGATACATCTAAATGGGCTGCACCAATAGTTGTTAGCAGAAGAAATGTCATGACATTATATTTAGTCACTTGGATTTATCAGACGCCTATTTACAAGTTGAAGTTAACGACGAATGTAAGGAACTGGTTACAGTCAACACCTACAAAGGTCTGTATAAATTCAACCGTGTTATACCTGGTATAAAATCCGCCCCAGGAGCAATCCAAAGTATAATGGATCAACTTTCTTCCGGCATTGATGATTCGAAGGCTTATATATATAGTCTATTTCGGGATATAAAATGAATCTCGAAAAATTATTGCAGCGTGTTCATGAATTTGGATAAAATACTTGGGTCAAATTATCGATATTCAAGGAATTCGTCCAGACCGCGATAAGATCAAGGCAATTCAGAATCTCATGATTCCGGAAAAAATCACTGAAGTGCGATCTTTGCTAAGTTCTATAAACCATTATCGTAAATACGTCCTTTGAGAAACCTTCGCAAACCCTTTGATGATCAACTCAAAAAGGAGCAGTCGTTCACATGGACACCACAGTGCCAAAATTCGGTGGATGAATTTCAGAGAATTATAACCTCGGAACTACTTTCGACACACTAACCCAACATTGCCAATACATGTTGCCGCAGATGCGTTTTCTTATGGTATTGGAGCCGTTATACACCACACTTTTCCAAATAATAGCATTAAGACCATACGCCACGCATCCCGATCTTTAACAACGTTTTCACAAAATGCCGTTTGGAAGAAAGTTTACTCTTTACACCGTCCACAAACCGCTATTGACAATTTATTGTTCCAAGAAGGATATTCCATATTAATACACCAATACTTAAGATTTCAGTCATGCCGACGTATTATCAAGACTTATTGATAATCATGAAAAACCATCTGAAAATTTCATCATCGCATCGATTTCTATGGAGAACGATAAACATATGTAATCTGAGTGAATCTGTGTCAGCCCTTCCCGTTTCTTACAACATGGTGGTCCAGGAAACCAAAAATGATGTTACCCTTCAGACCATTATAGACAACATTATCCGCGGTTGTCCTGAAAATGATAAAAACATGGATTTATTATTACTTTCATTCTACAATCGAAGAGAATCACTCTCACAAGTTGATGGCGTTATACTATTCAACACACGTATTGTAGTTCCAGAAATATGTCGACCCTGAATCCTCAAAAACAACTACATAAGGGACACATCTCGGCTGAAAGAAGCAAATAAATTGGCAGAAGTTATATTTACCGGTAAAACATCGATAAGAAAATTGAAGACTACAATAGGAAGTGCTCTAATTGCCAACTTAATGTCTCAAATCCTGTAAAGACAAATCTCTGTTCATGGCCTTTGACAACTCATCCATATCGATTATGCTGGACCAGTGAAAGGAAAATATTACTTGGTCAACGTTGATGCTTACTCAAAGTACCCAGTAATTTACGAGACAAGCTCAACGAATATTGTTCACAATTCGGCATTCGCGAACGCACACCAGAACAGTAAGATTTCATCCTAGTTCTAACGGACAAGCGGAGAAATATGTCGACACCCTCAAACGAGCTCTAAAAAAATATGAGAAGGAAGGAACGTCTGCAGAAACCCTTAAAAGATTTTTAGAAGTTTACCGTTCTACTCCTAACCCCAACTCACCAAACTTTGTGACTTATGTCTTATGTGTTTAAACTATAATAATATATTAGGACATTATGAGACCTTTGAACCGTTTGAATCCACCAATTATATTTTAAACGGTTGACATCTTATATTCCAGAGAAAATTATCTTTCCAACAAGTAATAAAGCAATCAAAGGAAACATAACCAAGCCGAATTTTTTGCATTGTTTACCCACTATTTTGCATGCAAAATTTGTGTAAACAATTATTATCTACAGAAAAAAATTATTTTTTTTATTTATTAAAAAATTCTATTTAAAAATATATTTTTAAACGCTTATTTTCTAGAGAAAATACTTTTTCTAACAAGGTATAAAACATGAATATCGAGTGAAAAATAACCAAGTTATTATAATTTTTCACGTATATATTCAACAAAACCGGCATTTTTCGTATTATTTACCAACTATTTTGTATGTGTAAATAACTACTTTCTGTACAAAAATGCAAGTAAAATATGCGTAAACTTGTAAATTTTGCTCAATTTTTGGTCAGATAACACGCGTATAACTTTAAATACATTCAGTATTATTATTTTATACCTTGTTAGAAAGATAATTTTCTCCTAAACATAAGATTAATTTCAAACGATTAAAAGATATTTAAATAGGAAATTTGTTTAAGAAATCCACAAAAATCCCATTATTTACACAATTTTACAACTTTAAATCGATTTCTGGCACGGGATTTAGTTATCCGATTGCACTTAAATTTTGCAATAGTTAGTATTAGCTATTAATTTAGTTTAGTTAATTAAGTTTAGCTACTAATTAAGACCCATCCAAAGCAAATCTATTTTTTAACGGCAGGCCTAATGTACATATTAACATATACAGTGGCGGTCAGCCATTTAGGGACAAATATTAGAATTTTTTATCGACTGAATTTTAAGTGCGTAGTGCCGAAACAAAAGGACCTAGGGGTATGATATTTAGTAGCTCAAAAATGTTTGGAAAAATCGGTGCAACATATATGGACAAAAATATGTGGAAATACGTTGACCCGCCTCAGCGAACATCCGCTGTTAATAACATGATATGGCCGAAACAAGTGGAACTAAAAATACGAAATTTGGTCTGAATATTTTCTAATAATAAAAGTTAATAGATATGTTTATTTAAAGCGTTGCCGTATTATTTACTTGAAATAAAAACGAATTCTAAGAAAACAGATTTACAACATTTTCCACAAAATGGTACCCCTAAAGAGTGAAAAAAAACTTTCTCAAAAAATTAATTCTATCATTTAATTAATGTTTTATTGTTACAACAGTTTATGTACAAAAATACATTTATAATTATGAAAACAATAAATATTTCCCATGCAAATTATATAGCAACGTATGATGTAACTTGTTTATGTAGATGGGAACATCACGAACATCTGAGACGAATAAAAACGAACACTCTCAAAACAAGAACAATTCACTATGTTTATTTCTTGTATTTTTGGTATTATGGCTGAAGATTTTCTTTTTGACTTCTTCTATTGTTACCTCAACTGCTACTTAACTGCTACTTTTTCTACTACGTCAACTGCTACTATTCATACCTTACTGCTACTTCTAAATAATATAAATCAAAACTCGATGATTTGTATTTTAATGCTACTACTCCATTTACAATTCATGTTTAATTACTACTGCTTTCTTTAGAGTTTTATTTTTTGAAGGTAGTTTTAGAAAAAACAAGTAAACAAAAATAGAAAAATGCTTCTGCTACCGCTACTGAACATTTTTTGAAGCCGTAGTTTTAGTAATAGTTAAAAATTTTGTAGTTTTCGTAGCTTTTTAAACACTGGTTAAAACAGTTGAAAAACTAATTGAGAATCACATGGAATATAGCAAAAAAAATTGTCCCTAATTATCTGGCCACCACTGAATATGTTAATGTTCTTTTTGTTTAGAACAGGGTCGAATATACGTACAAGCATATACACATTACTCTCGCACACATTACAACAATAATAAGAAATGTATTTACTCAAAAAAGCGAAACTACTAATTTTAGTAGAATTTTGTTTGATGCTGTTACAAGTGCTTGGTATGAGCAAACAGCAGCAAATATTTTAAAATTAAATTAATAGAAGAATTAAATTGAAACATATTTTAATTTTGTATATATTTTTTGTCAAAGTTTTTTCCATTTTTGACCGTGCCTTAAATAACCATAACCGCTTTGTTCGTTAGCTTTACTACAATAGCTTTGGGAATTTCCATTCAGAAAATAAACAAAATATTGCAAAATAGTAAAACTAACTGCCAAACGATCAGACAGAGTGTTAAAACCTGTTTTCGATAAAACATCAAATTTGTTCGATATTGTCTTATATGTTCTTCCTTTATAACAACTGAATCAATTTTCTGATACCAAACTTGTTAGGTCGGTCAGTAATAAACATTCTAAGTGAATTTGCTAAAACTGATAAAACCTAATAAAAAATAATACAAAAAAAAAAAAAAATGATTTTAATTCTGTAACACTTCAATTACCGCATCCTTTACATATAGTGATCATTATAAGCCCCATTTTTCAATGTTTGGTAATAGTTTTTAGTAATGATTTACTGCTTGTTATCTTTTTATGAACACTGTCAGTATATCAATTAGATGAAAAATAACCAGAAATTGAAAAATCGGGTAAATATACATATTAAAGACGTATATATTCTATATTCTCGTAATATTTTTGGCCTTACACTAATTCTTAAAATGAATAACACATTATTTTCAGAATTTAAAACTTAACATAAAATACGAAATAATACTGTGCAACACATTTTGGCTCTCCGAATGTGCACTCAAAATGAAATTTATGTATGTACTATTAACAACATTACTGTTGTTAGACGTTTTGTGTCTAAAACATTTTTTGTTGAAATATGTTCAGAGAACAAGATATCAAAGTGTTACTCACATCAGATGCTGTGACCTGGCGACTTATTCTAGCATGTCTAATCAAATCACCTGGTTCGCATAGAGAATATGAGGTACATTATCACTTACACCCTTGTGCTCCAGGCACAAATTAAAATTAATTTTACTCATGAATGAGTAGAAATAATTCAGTGAAGGTCAAATCATCAAAATATTACAAATTCACCATGATTGTTTAAACCACTTCCTCCTGACAGAATGGAAAGAAGACAATCAAAAATCGAGAGGAAAGTTATCTTGATGAGTTTACGCATGGTATAAGTTCATGCTTAAAAAACAAATTATAAGAGAGTACATAGGGTATAAGTGGAATCTTCTCAATTGCAAAGGTTATTTATGGCTATTGATGGTAAAAGGCTTCTTAGATTTCAATATAAAAATATTATTGTTAATACAAGCATTTGACTTGATAAATTATTGCAATTACTGAAAATTTAATAGGATCAGTTTAATACGAATAGGAAATTATTCGTATATTCAAAACATATTGTAAGGTATCTAATGATGAATTTATATATGTACATTAGGGTGTGTCGATTTAGCAATCGATATTGTGCCATCGATTTTTTATAGCTTTTGGCATGAGCACAAAAAAAATTCCACTACGACATATCAAAAAAATCATTTTCGAGGCGCCCAAAATTCAGAAATAGTTAAAAAATTTACTTTTTCTCAACTTTTATGTTTAACTTTTTTTAGAAGGTAGTACATTTTTTTTTAAAAATTAAATCGGTCGATTTTTTTATTAACTACTAAAAAAACCTTAAAAATAAAAGTAAATTTTTTAACATTTTCTTAAATTTGGGCGCCTCGAAAATGATATTTTTGATATGTCGTAGTGTAATATTTTTCCATACAAATCGGCCCACCCTAATGTATATATATAGTTTATATGTATGAATATGCCAAAAGCTTTGTTTTATATATATTAACATTGCACGAAGTGTGAAAAATGGAAACACCAGGGTCCAAAATCCAAATGGAGAACATAATCGATTCAATATAATATTTTTATGTTCAATCTGGATCTTAAATATTCTAAATTGTAAAATTATGTTTTTAGTGTATTTTTAAAGCGATCAACGGAAATTAAACTTGACTACCAGTACACCAAAAATAAGTTTTTCTTATATTCACTGTATTTCCATAATGGATAAAAATAATACATTTTAATGATTACTTAACAAATAAAATTAATTTATGTATTTATACATTGTAATCAAACTATAACTATTTTGCAGATAATTCCATATTAGTATGATTGAGAGAATTTTTTTGAAATCGTTTGTTTACAACTTATATTTTATAATTACGTTTTTGTACTTTCTAATATTAAAATCTAATAATCTTAATTTTATTATTTTTTATTTGGTTATTTAAACAATAACTTTCCCAGTATTTCATGACAAAAATTGCTATTTGAAAAAGAAAACCGATAATGAGATTCCAATTTTCATTTATTTAATGTTTGGCGTTCATGAGCATTGGAGCCTAATTCAGGGAGTTTATGGACCGATTCCACCCATTTATAATAAGTTACGTTCAATATTTCATCGAATTGTAGTTTGATTATAATATTTACATGAAGGTAAAGAGTTGTTAAATTTTGAAAACATTTTCATATCGGATCCAATAAGAAAATACATAAAAAAATATTTGTTCAATTATTATTTATAATGAAGAAAATGGAAAGAAATAGCCACACTTTAAAAAGCTGTAGAAAGTTCTGGTATACTGATATCGTCATTTCACGTTGGGCTCATTCAGGTGACTATTTCTTGTTGCACAGTTTAATTATTCAAAATTAGTCTTTAACGATTGGGGAAAATTCTATTCTAATATAACTTACACAGTGAAAAACTTAAACTATTTATAAGGCCTTGATAAATACATACATATTGACAATAAAAAATAAACTTAAATAAATTGGATATGATGAGAATAAGAAATATGTTTGTTGATAGTTCAAGATGTTAAATCTATTGAAACTATACGATTCTTGTGTAATAGCAATGGTAATGTTCTATTTCCGTGATCTTGTTTAATAAGTATATTGGAACTTGAAAGGTCAGTTTTTGCTACCGAGTTATCTTCAATATTTGAAACTATATTTACATTATGTTGAGATATTAGACAATTTTCCGATGCAGCATATGTTGTGTTATTTGCTATGGATTTACATTTACTACTAATTTGAATATCTCCATCGTTGTTACTGTTTAAATTTTGGTTTGTTGTTAGAGGCGTTGTTGTGGAGCAATTGGAGAGTATATATACAGACGGTCGAAAGGGCTTTGTAATTTGTATTCCAGTATCTTCATTATTGGCAACAGATTTATTAATACTGTTGTTTTTTCTTTCCAACTCCTTTGTTTTACTTTCATTTTTGGAAACAATTTGTAATAAACATGAGGTACTGTTGTAATTTGCAATACCGTTATGTGAAGTATTTAAACTATTGTTAAATAAAGGTGATTCCATAGAAAAATTTAGTTGCTTTCTAATTTCCGTTATTGATGTATGTATTGCTAATGGATTCATACTAGATTTATTATTATTGTTGTTTGCGTTAATGTCTGATTCGACACTACTACTCTTAGCAATATACGAAAGGTTTGAAGCACAAAAGTTGATTTGATTGTCTTCTTCGTCGGAGGTACATAAATCAATTGTATCTACTATTATCTCTGTAGACGGACATGAAGATATTTTCCAATTAGAACTGCGGGAATTGTCGCGAGTAAGTTTTATATTTAATTTATTACTAGAGGATGCACACTGCTTATTATTTAGATCGGAAATTTTCTTTAATCTTACTGAAATTGGGCGACATCTTCTTAACAGTGTAGAATTAATAAGTAAAATATTCTCCATTCTTCTTTTTTGGGAAAACTGCCGGCGTGGGAAAATATATAAATGTGTGCTGTACTCCTGTGGTTTTTTAAAAGTGCAGTGAGAAGAAAATGTTGAATTTTTCTTATCCAAAAATTTTGCTCGTGAGGTTAACACTAGAGGAGCATGGCAAAATCGTTCAATGCGATCCAGCCGTTCAATCACATACTCGGGACTAATGATAGTTTTGGTTGTTCTTAATAAGAGCTGGCCAGCAGGAGAAGATAAAGGAATTGTTGGACAACGCGACACTGAGTGTACGGCACGATTCCTTCTAGATATGCGTTTTTTTTTATCAATTATCATAAATTGATTTTCTTTTTGCAGTATTTCTGATGACATTGTCTTACTTTCGCAACTCCTATCATTTTCGCAATTTATTTTATTGTACTTATATTGTAAATTTAAATTTAACAAAAATCCTATACGTTGTTTATTGTCTTCTAAGTTGTTATCTTCCATTTGCTGATTATCACACAGTTCTGGAGTTTCACACAATATAACGTCATCGTCTTCAACAATACATGTTTTTTCATGCTCCTGAAACAAGGTAATTAAGAACATTAATTACTTAGAAAGATACAAATCAAATTAATATGCTATATAGACAATCCGAAATAAATTTGTGTGACCATCGAGAAATAAAATTTGTTATGTTGTATATGGATCTAATGGTGTACTGTTTCTTAGAGTAAATTGCTATATAATTTAGAAGTTAAAAAGTATATTATTATTAATTTATTTTAGAATTTATTCACCCATTTCTTACCGCCATGTGTTTGAACACACGTTTATCATTTCTCAACTTTGAATAAATATAGAACGCAGATAAATGTAAATAATTAAACGTATGAGTCGCTTATATTAAGATTTGTTCAAGCCTCCCCTTATTTCATAAGAGGGGATTGAAAAAGGGTCCAAAAATGGACTCTTTTTAAATTAATTATATAATATATATAAAAAAATCAGAATTATTATATATGTATTGCCGTGTGTTGCCAAATCTCCAAAAAGGAACCTAAGGTCATTTACCCTGCGTACTGGTAAATATACAAGCCGCTAGGTGGCAGTAAATACTGGCGTGTGTTTCACCACACGTTGGTACTGATAGTGACATTGGTCATTAAATATTTTTGTACCAGTAGCCGATTATTTTTTATCGAACTGCAGTTTTCTTTGTGTTACAACATTTTAATTGATTTTTTTTCATTGTTCCATATTTTCTTATTAAAATTTGTATAATTTGTGAGTGAGTTTGTCTGAGAAGTCATGTTAAGAGTACCTTACAAACGCAGAATTACTAAACATCATCGATAACCGGACCGATGATAAACATTACCATCTAAATGGTAGAGAGTCCGCGATTGAAACGGTTATTTGTTTGCCCCCGACAATACTGCCAGTGATTCCCATGGTGAAACAATAGACGATAACAAAATATCAACGAATATTATTTACGTTTGCCGAAGTGGCAGGTATTATTTTTCATTGTGTTCCTTTTGTTTTGTGGTGCTAGTTATGTGTTTGTTTATAGGCACAATTGATGTAATTTACATATCCACTATTGATGACTATGGTGGCCCGGAAGTCGAAGTTCAACAGGAGGAACCGCAACCATCAACGTCAAAAGAACTACCAAAACATAAATATCGTCCGGTAACTGATTTCAAACCGGTTTAGAAAAAAACCAAGAGAACTGCCAACGATATTCACCCGGTAAATTAGTCCATTATAAAGAAAAATGTTGATACGTGGAAAACCAATAAGGAGATTTTGCGCAACCGGCAGTGTTCAACCCAATCGAGTTGCTGGTGCCCGTTTAAGAAAGTTACTAACGCCTCTAACTACGACACAATCGTAATTAGAGGCGTTGGTTTACCTCTAACTACTTTGAAACATTAATTGCTAATATACTTTCCAAAATACATACCATTAGCAACATAACTAAAAAAAATTGTATCGAACAACAGATTTCAAAACACTTATCCAACGTACCAACGTGTGGTTAAACACACGGCAATTTTCAGAAAAACTACGCGTAAAAGAAAAATTTGTTTTCTATAAAAATATTAAAAATTATATCATAAGACGTTTCTGAAATTTTCAGAAAAAATGTCTTAGGATCTTAGCCAGCAGGACTATGGCTATTTATTTCAAAATATGTTGGTGGGAAAAATTTAAACAATTTTATTTTTTATTTAAAATTAATTTTGTTTGTCAATATTTATGTCGAACAATGACACAGTGATATATAATCGAACTTTTCGAATCGGAGTGGAACGAAACCAAAAGCAAATGAAAGGTGACGTTTTCCATAACAAAACCCTCAAGGTTTTTTTTTAGTTCAGCTAGATTTTTTTTACACGCATTTGAAGTTGGTGATTGATTGTGGAACTCTGTCTAACAAGAAACAATCATTAAAAATTTGATAAAATAATGCTTATCTGTTTTTATTATCCTAGAAAGTTGTGGTATCTTACTATTTTTAGGGTCAAGGAATCCATTTTTGATATTTATTTTTACCTAAAACATACGCTAGAGGGCGCTGCACAGTGGTATAGGAAAAAATATGAAAATAAATCTGTAATATCTAAACGGCTAGGCAAGTTTGAATAAAATTTTACATGCGCAAAGAGGAAGTGCTATACAGTTATATAGATTTTTCTATTGAAAATGTAAAAGTAAAAACAAATTTTGAAAGTTGTTTTCGGGAATCCCGCAATTCCCAAAAAAGTTTTGAAAAATCCCAAAAATTTTATTTTTTAGGGTTTTGACTATAATATCCATACCAGGGCAGGAGTTAACGGAACCCTTCACAAGATAATTAGGAACGTATTAGGCCATATAAAATCGGTTACTATTTTTTGATATCAAACATTTTTTTTCATTTCAAATATTTAATCTAAAGTTTCCTTTTCAAAAAGTATAAGTTCTAGCTAGCGAAAATCGTCTTTTTTAAATTTAACTGCATATAACTTTGGATCCAGTCATGATTTTAAAACCATTTTTTTTGATTGGACACATTCATTTGTTGTTAGTCTAATATAGGGAAAATGGAAGAAATCGGGAAACATTTGGATCCGGTGTTATCAAAAACTTGAGTAGGGTGGGTACAAATGTTGAAAATTAAATTTTCAAATGCGAATATTTTCTAAGCAATTAGAGATAATTCATTGGAGCGACAAGGTTTTTTGTAGTGCTGCACAGTGGGGCAGAATTAAAATTTTTTGGAGATAAATCTGGCATTTCTAAACGGCTAGTCCGATCGGGATAAAATTTTACATTTGGGTAGCCAAGGAGAATTCGAGTTTAAGTTATTTAAATGAACCCTACAAATGATCCAAGAGCGGCGCTATGGGGGCTCAAAGTAGGGTACCTTTGACATGTACAATTTTTAAACACGTGCCATTTTTTAGTTTTAGAGCTCAATAAATATGTAATATTTAATAAAATCTTTATTTATTAACAAAACTGAACGAAATTTGCAGGGTTTTTAAAATTTCTCATTCTAAATAACAAAGTGTAAAATAACTTGTCAAAAGGTCAAAGGGAATCCCGCAATTCCTAAAAATTGGAGCGAAAATTCCAAAAATGGTATTGTTTACAATTTTGCCCACAGGTTCCACATTTCCTTCAGGGCTGGGAAAATGCTTTGGAAATAAGTAGGGATCACATCAAGGTTTTCAAAACTGCTTTTCAGTTTCTGATCCCAGCTTTGGGATTTTAGAACATGTGGTCCAAAGTTGAAATTTTGATAAAAAAAATAGGTCAAATTCCAAAAGGCGTAGGGACGACATGTTCGAAAATTATGACAAGTTTTTTATACCAAAATGTTTTCCGTAAAGATGTCTTACAGAAAAACATAAAATTGTTATATGTCCTTAAAGAAAGTTGCAAAAATCTACTATTTTTGCAATTTTTAAATTGAAAATCGTTTGTTTTTGAACTTGTAATTGCTATTGCTCTGAAATCTTTTGCATATTATTGGTAATTTAGTTGTCTAACTAACGAAAAAAATTTGAGTTTATTCGGTTCAAAAGTAGGCCCTATATTTTAAAAAAAGCGGATCAAGGTATGGAAAAATTTTAAAATTTCAATTTTGAAATGCCTATAACTTATAAGAGACAAATAGCACACGTAAGCATGTTTTTCCAAGACCTAGTCGAGCGCTTTCCAAAAATATAAAAATCTTTGAAATCGGATGGGAAACAAAAAAATGGCACGTGTTTAAAAATGTTACATGTCAAAGGTACCCTACTTTGAGCCAAAGCGCCGCTCCTGGATCATTTGTAGGGTCCATTTTAATAACTTAAACTCGAATTCTCCTTGGCTACCCAAATGTAAAACTTTATCCCGATCGGACTAGACGTTTAGAAATGCCAGATTTATTTCCAAAAAATTTTGATTCTGCCCCACTGTGTGCTGGAATAGGAGATTCTATATGTGTAATTGTTTGCAAATCAGAATACAAAGGAAGAAATAGGATCGTTTTAAAAACCTAACACACACGAGATGTCCTACTTTGGGGAACCCTGGCCGCGCCCCTGGTGAGCCAATGTGGTCCAAATTCAAAACTTAAACTCGATAGAACTTACTCTTTGCGCATGTAAAATTTTATTCAAACTTGACTAGCCGTTTAGATGTTACAGATTTATTTTCATATTTTTTTTATACCACTGTCCAGCGCCCTCTAGCGTGCGTTTTATGTGAACATAAATATCAAAAATGGATTTCTTGACCCCAAAAATAGTAAGATACCACAACTTTCTAGGATAATAAAAACATAAAATTTTAAATGATTTTTTCTTGTTAGACAGCGTTCTAAAATCACCAACTTCAAATGCGTGTAACAAAAATCTAGCGCTGAACTAAAAAATCCTTGAGGGTTTTGTTATGGAAAACGTCACCTTTCATTTGCTTTTGGTTTCATCCCATTCCGATTTAGGCTGTTGCACTGTGTGATTATTACATGAAATAGGCCGGTAAACCATGTTAAAAAATTGGGCAGAAAAAACTAATTTCATAACTAACTTCAAATATCAAAATTAAAAATATTATATCTTTATTGAAACCTTTATAAAATAATTAGTTACAATGGCTCATAATCATAGTCAAATAATAAAGTCGGTTCTTTTTAAAAACAACTTTAAAATAAAAACCCGCTTTTTATTATTTTCTAACTATAGTCAAAATTTAAGTATGTTTTAAATTGAACCGACTTTAACTGGGTGTCACCTCTAATGTAGAAAATGTTTTCATACAATATACAACAAAATATAGACAAGTGGCATCGCTGAACAGCTGACTTAGAAAATTTAAAAAAACAAAAAGTGACAAACAATAAATGTAACCGGGAAGCTAAAGAAAACAAGTTTGTGGTAGAAAAATAGAACAGGAAAGATTAATATCAAATGTATTCTATTTTTGTACTAATTTTATTGATTCAATATTCAATAATTGCAAAGTCTCTGCCAATATCTAGCAACTTAAACAACTTAAACGAAGAACAGCTGATGCTGTTGTTATATGAGTTAAAAACAACTTCAGCTAGTTTTATATCTACAGTCGACTTTAACATCAGAAGTATACTTTAACTTGTCTATGGTAGACGACTTTATTTCTCTTAAAATATACTTTATTTTTGACTATGATTATGGGCCAATGTTTTGAGGATTTACTTAAAAGTATTACAACAATTAACAACTAAATAATTAAATAAAGAAACTACTAATATCACAGTATTAAGGAAAAGTAGTCCAAAAAACCTTGTAAAAACTTAAATGTTATAAAAAATTTTAAAAACAACCACTAATTATTACTCTTTAAATACAAAAGAGTTTTAGGGGTTTAACAAATTTCTTATTATTTCATGTGTAGACGTTCTACATTTTTCATTAAATGACAGAGTCAGTTCCCTTGCAAATGAGTTAAACATTATGTGGTTAAAGTTACTATGTAGTAAATCAGTAGAATATCTGGGGTGAAGGTTGTGTATTATTTTCAGATTTTTATTTTGTATTATCTGCAAATTTTCTGGTATAAGTTTTAGCAGCTTTATGGAACCAAACTTGGTATCCATACATTTTGTAAATAAGAATCTTATTTTTTAAATTAAATTTAGATTTTTCTGTTGAGTAGGTGATAAAGGGCACGTCACACAGTGGGGGATCTGAAAAAAAAAGTGGAAATAAATCTGTAACTTCTAAACGAATAGCTCGATTTTAATAAAATTTCCCATGGCTATAGAGGAGGTGTTGATAAGTTTAACTTTGGGCTTAAACAACCAAAGGGGAGCCGAGCCACAATGCCCCAAAGTGGGGCACCTCGGGTATATCAAAAATTAAAAATGATGCCAAATTTTTGTTTGCGATCCGATTTGAAAGATTTTTATATATATGGAATGTACTAGACGAGATCTACAAAAAACATTGCTTTAGCCACATATTCTCTATTATAGTTTACGAGTTATTCGCATTTGAAAAGTAAAATTTTATTTTTTTGCCTACCTTGGTCTGCTATTTTGCTAATAACGGATACAATTCTTTTCCGATTTTCTTTAAGTGTGTTTTTATGAATTAACAAGTGGAAAAGAAAAGATATACATATTATATATCAACGTGTAGGAAATTATGTCCTATTTTCAAAAATATAAAAAATTTTTAAAAATTAAAAAAATTATAGAAGACTTTTTTCAAAAATATGGGAATAAAAAATGATAGCTGATTTTTCTGGAAAATTTCAATATTTAAAATGCAATAAAAATTTTGTTTATGAATCGTTTTTAATGAAACTTTAGACTTATATAGAAACTTTTGATCGAAATACAAAAGTGAAAAAGAATTAAGTGAATTGTTTTTGACAATCCCACAATTCCCAAAAAACTTTTAAAAAATCCCAAAATTGTGATTTTTTTGATTTTTGAATCTATTGAAGGCACCAAGCTCAGGGCTATGAAATCCCTTTGCACAATATTGAAGAACATATTGGAACATACAAAACAGGTGTTAATTTTTTGAAAGCAGTTATGCGATTTTAGAATATGTTGTCTAAAGTTGAAATTTTCATAAAAAATAGGTCTACTTCGGAAGGCTCTGGACCACGCAATAATACAAATTTTGATATTATTTTGCTTTTATAATATTTCCCGAAATGTTACCTTTCAGAAAAATATAAACACATTATTTATCTTTTTCTCATTTTCTGTATAATTTAAAATTAATGTAGTTAATTTTTTCGAAAAAATGGCGGAAAATCGACTTTTTTATTTTTTTTAAGTTTGAATGCACATAACTTTTGACTCAGTAGATATTGTTTAACATTTCTTTCTTAAAATTATTAATAAATTTCTTGTTAATTCATAAAAACACACTTAAAGAAAATCGGGAAAGAATTGTATCCGTTATTAGCAAAATAGCAGACCAAGGTAGGCAAAACAAATAAAATTTTACTTTTCAAATGCGAATAACTCGTAAACTATAAGAGAGAATATGTGGCTAAAGCAATGTTTTTTGTAGATCTCGTCTAGTACATTCCATATATATAAAAATCTTTCAAAACGGATCGCAAACAAAAATTTGGCATCATTTTTAATTTTTGATATACCAGAGGTGCCCCACTTTGGAGCATTGTGGCTCGGCTCCCCTTTGGTTGTTTAAGGCCAAATTCAAAAGTTAAACTTATCAAAACCTCCTCTATAGCCATGGGAAATTTTATTAAAATCGAGCTATTCGTTTAGAAGTTACAGATTTATTTCCACTTTTTTTTTCAGATCCCCCACTGTGCGTCATTTAATTGCTTTTTCGCAAATATATTTTACGTGTTCTTTAAATGATAACTTTGTATCTAAAATAATTCCTAGATATTTGATATTGCCTGTTAGTGGGATTAAAACTCCCCTAGAATATAAATGTTTTGTAGGCATACGTTTTAGTGACCTATATGGAAATGTAGTAGCATGAGTTTTTCAATCATTTACTTTTATTTTCCATTTATCAAAGTATTTGTGGGAAAATTTTAAACTGTCTTTCATTCTTTTGATTACTGCGTTTAACATCTTGCCGCTGCAAATAAAAGCACTATCGCCAGCATAGAAAGCTACTTCATGATTCCTGCGTACAGTAATATCAGAAATAAAAATAGAGTAAAGTGAGGTGATAATACCGACACTTGTAGCGGACCCGCTGGTATTTGTCTATCACTAGACAGAAAAAACAAATGAGCATTGATCTAAAAAACTCATTATAATTTTTTGCAGGTATGTAGCATAATTGAAGGTATTAAGTTTAAAAACTAAGGCCATGTGCCATATAGAATCGAAAGCTTTTTCGATGTCAAGAAAAATAACTTCAGTACTCTTACGATTTCTTTTGTTATTTTCAATAAAATTAACTACTCTTTTTAGTTGATGTACAGTAGAATGCTCCTTACGAAATCCAAACTGATGAGGGTTAATTATATTATTTTAATTTGAAAATCTAGAATTCTCTTTTTTATTATTTTCTCAAATACTTTATCCAATAGGCTTAGAATTCTGATTTGTCTATAGCTGGACGGTAATTTAGGATCCTTTCCTGGCTAATGAATTGGGATTACATTAGCCTTCTTTAAAGTAGTTGGAAAATATACTTCTAATAAAAATTAAATGAAAAAGCTTACTTAAAATTTCATAATAATAAACCAGGGTAAAATATACACGATTTAACTTCAGATAAATTCGTAAGTTCCATGCTAGATCTGTCAAGAATTTTGTCATTAAGATCATTAATGAATCTTGAGAATCCATAGGTGAAGAATTATTTAATGAAATGGTGTGTGAATTCTCAAAAACATCCGCCATTGAATTTGCCTTTTCAGCGCCAGTTTTTAAAACATCACCATTAACTTGAAGATCAGTAGATGAAATTTTATTGCCCGGAGGCAAATTTGCAATAAATTTAGACCAAGATTCATTTCGGTCTTTATTAAGATGAAAATCGATTAGATTATTTAATTTCCTCAGAATACATTGTAATTGAATTTTCGAATTATAATACAAGGTGGCGCATAAGTAATCCTCCTATCAGAAAATGCTATAAATTTTGCGAGACCCCTAATGTCAGTTCTGTTTTGACATTTGTGTAGTAAACACATGCGAAATACACGTTAATAAACAATGTTACGCTACACTGCTCCAGAACGCGGAATATTGCTGACTATTTATTTGACCAATAATGGCAAAATCTATAGCATTTTGTGATAGGAGGATTACTTTTGCGCCACCTGTTACCTACATCTTTGATATTTTCGTTTGTACTTATTTCTCTGACTAATTAACATTTTACTAGTATCAGAGATTTCTCGTTGCCAAGAATGTTTACGACCGACAGGTATTTTCTTAAAAGCTTCATTGACTATAGATATTAATTTATTAAAATAAACGTCTAGATTTCCTGCATTAGTAACAGGTTGGTCAATGTTCTGACACCTAATTTCATTTACCTCCCAGCTTTTGATTACTGACCAGTATGCACGATGATACAAGGGAACTGAATATGTCATATTTTGAACATCTCCAGAAATAACACAAGAAATTGGTACATGGTCTGAATGTAAAATATTTGGATGTGTCTCAAGGACTGAAAAATTGAGACATGTGTTTGATAAAAGAATGTCTACTGTAGACGGCTGGACTGCGTTGATGTTTTCTCCAAAGCGAGTAAATTTATTTGGGTAATAAGTATATGTAGTAACTAGATTGGAGGCAATGGCTGAACAGCTCCTTGCCAGCAGAATTATTTGACATACAATTCCAAAGTGTATGTTGGACATTCAGATAACCAAATATAAAAAAGTCGTTAGAAAAGGAACTGGACGTCTATTAAGCAGCTCTCAGCAGTACTTGTTTTGATTTTCGGTAACAGCATATGTACAATATCACATTTTATTGTAATTAGAACCCCACCGCCATGCTCTCTATAAATTGTATAGCCACCAAGTTGAAATTTGTGGTATGGTTTCAAAAAAGTCTCGTTTAAAAGAAGAATATCGACTCTGTTGTTATGCCTTGGGCATTCCAATGCATAGCATGAACATTGTGAACACAAGCTGAATTATATGGCATGTTTAAGCATCATACCCAAAACTCGTAGCTTTTCATACTTATTTTGACATCTTTGCAAAGCATCGACAGCATCAACAAATATTTCCAAAGTCTTTCATTTGAAATGTCTTCACTATTATTTTTATCGGAGCTTTTGTTTTTAAGTACCTCTGAATACAGATTTCCATGTGCGCGGAAATCACGTATATTATTTAGTTGTTCTTGCCTTGACAATTGAGGAAAGTCATGCTCATCTTCTTAAAAGTAGGAAACATTAGTTCTTCTGCTGGTCATCCTAGAAGTTATTCTTTGTCGGCTCTCTAAAATAATTATCTAAATATTCTTGCCGACTGGGGCGATTTGGGTCATCAACTCGATGATTAACGTTCCTTAAATTCTTTTTTATGCGGTTGTAGCACTACGACACGACTACAATTCTTAGCTCCGTGTCCATACATAAAACACTTGGCGCATTGTGTGGGACCTTTGTTGGCCTTTAGCGGTTTTCTCCAATATACAGCAATATTAGAAAAATATCTTATCTTCATGATATCCCTCTTAGAAACATGCTGACGGTCAAATTCAGATAAACTGCGTCATCAACACTAGATCTTTTAGTTTCCAATTCCTTTACACTTACCGGTTTTATATTGTGTGAGCTGACAAACTCGTAGCCAATTACCTTAGTGTCCAGCTTTGGTAGGCCAAACAAAACCAATTTAAAATTTTTTCCATCCTTCAGCTCGTGTGTATAAAACTGGAATTTCCTGTCCTTAAGTATACTCAATGTGTCGTTGTATAGCGATAACGAGTTGGATAACATTTTAGTTCCGATAGACATGGGTTTGTAAGTATACTCGTCTCCGATTATTCCCATAACTGTTGAAAAACTGTGGGATGCATCCACAATTATAGGAGGAATTTTATAATTAATTGCAACTTTTTTTCTTTAGATAAAATCTGTTGGTACTTGTGCTGGGGCTATTGCCCCAGAGCAGTCTTCTCTTTTGAGCAGACATTGCCAATTAAAAACGTATAACACAAAAATTAATTGTTTATTACACTTTATAATATAAAATTGATTTAACTTTTTTTTAGCGAAACAAAAACATCGTGTTAATGGTGATTATGTTTTGAGGCAGAGATGCCAAATGAAACTCAAAAATATGAATTTTGTTACTTAGAGATAAAAAAAAACAATTAAGTGTGCTATATTCGACTGTGTTGAATCTTATATGGTAGACGTTTGTATTTGCATTGTACACATGTACTAACGAAATATGAACACTTATTCGAAGTGTAGCATAAAAAAGTTACATATATTTTTGAGAACAACACTTTGCTCTATTAAGCATGAATTGTTTGAAAATATGTTTTTGAAACGCAAACGGCATTCGCCAACATAAGAACGAAGTCGAATATTTCCTAAGAAATCATTAAATCTATGTTATTCAAATTTCTAAAATACATATGACGTCTAGCTCATTTCGGATAAATGGTTATCTTATTTGTGATACAAAGGACCCCACAGATAGATTAATAAAAATTGTGTGATTTCATCGATATTCTCACCCCCAAGATTTTCAATTACATAAAGTCAAGGCAGCTGGCGGTTATACTGGTAAGCATACATTCTGAGAATCACGGCTGATTACCCAGAAGGGTCGTGTTTTGTTTGATACAATTTCTGAAATGCTTTGTGCTTTGGCCCCATATAACTATGGGACAAAAATAGAAGGAGTTGCCTTAGACCTTGAAACCTTAGTTAAGAAAACTTAATTTTTTGGAAAAAATCGGACACGCCTATCTCTCATATATCCGAAAAATATAATATTTAATATTGGCTGCATAATTGATCTAAAAATCATGATAATCTGCATTTGTTATACGCACAAAGCTTACAATATCTTTGTATTTTTTTTTTGTGATTTAAGCAAGGACTCTTGATATCTTTAATTGTAAAAATTCTATAACTTTTGCAAAAATGAACTGATTGTAATGAAACTTGGTATGTTAATTTGTATTTACTGTATAACTTTTTGAATTGAATAAGCTTTGTACGACCGCCATTCTGTTTAAACCACATATCTAACTAGTTGTGTCATGTTAACCATTTGCCATCAATAGATCTACATAAGTCTGGCTTGCTAAAAAATCTTGTGACATTTTTTGAAAGAGAAAAAGAAATTCAATAATAAGTCGGTAAAAATTGACAAAGTTCTAAAATTTATCGAAAATTCTTCAACTTTTTAAAGTTTTAACAGTTGTTGGCTAACAATTATAAATAGATGAGGAAAATAATGACGCAAACCACAGATATTTCCCATCAGATATGGTTGATACTTTTAGAAAATATTATTTGTAATGTTTGATGAAATTCAATTAACTAATGAAAAGACTTGTAAGTCTGAAATTGAGTGTATTTATAATATCTAAAATTGTATCTTGACCGTTCAAAATAATGAAATTGAGTTTATTTGTAATATCTAAAATTGTATCTTGATCGTTCACAATAATGAAAATATTGGTCTCCATAATATAGAACCATATTTTAGTTAATGTAGAGAAAGTCTAGGAAAAATTATATAGAAAATGTATTAGTAAAGTTTTCACAAATGAATAACAAACTGAGGAGGAATGGGAAAATAATGATAAGATACACAAACAAACGACAAACAAGTTTTAACACTCCTCAGCAGTTCGACATGGACTTATAGGGTCATTCTTCCCGAATGTACTCGTTGTAATGCAGAGTGGAGACTTAACTTAACAGTTACTTAAACATTTCATAATCTAGAGATGGGGACATTTGAAACTTGTTTTTTTTGTGTTGTACTTCAAAAAGTAGTTATTTAACCTGTCATAATAAATCGAATGCAGAGTCAATTTGTTTCGACAAACTGTAGTTACTGTCTCTAAAGAGTCAATTCACTTCCACCTAGGACAAGCCTATGTTAAAATAACTAGTCACCTAACTAATTCTGTGGCTAGTGGTAACCCGAAAGTAGGTGAGATTGCTTGTTCCGGACTGCCACCTAGAACTGTGGGGTCTAAAAACACCTACACACACATAGCTACCATTTTTTTAACATAAGATAATTGTGGTATTCACCATCAGTATAAAAGTACTGGTTTGGCATCATTATTTCATGCTCGAAACAATTTTAGTTATGTTGTGTCAACCTTTCACCATTTAAATATTTTATATAATCATGTATACCATTAGATGTTTTTCATTATGATTTAAAAAAAAAAAAAATCTAAATTTTTCTTGAAAAATTAAATTCATATTTCATGTTTTAGAACTCACATATGCCGAAGTGGGTACTTTTATACCCAATCCACAAAATCCTACTTGTAGCTTAAGAAAGTGAGAGTAATTACTTGGTTATTTTTTTTTTACTGATAGAGGACATCCAAGACTACTAGACACAATTGCTGACTTCCACTCACCCCGTTTTCTAGAGCCACTTATTTTCGAATTTTGTGATTTTTTAAAATTGCTCAACTTTGGCCCACTAGTTCCCCACCAAGACATGACCTAATATTACCGAAAAAATAATTTTAGGTAGTTCGATTCTTGCTTTATCTTTATCCAGAAGAAGATTTTTAATATCTCTCTCCCAAAGTTTTCTTGAATTTTTCTAAAATTGCTCCATTTTTCGGTATTTTTCTACCTATTCGGCGTTAATGGGTTAAACCACTGCACAATTTTGATGTATTGTGGTTCGAGTAGTACAAATATGGTCCAAATTTTTGGACCTCTATGGAGAGGTTTTTTTAAATTTTTAATTAAAAGTGTGAATTTTGTTAGACGTTTCTCCACATAATTAATGATATCTCAAAAAGGGTCAGTCCGGTGTTATTAAAATAAACTTAAAAATGTTGAAAATGTTAGTAGTTAATGTTCTTCTTACGATTGATTGAATTTTGAAAATTTTTCCCCATGCTATGTACAAATTTTTACATATATTTTACATACTATATATATATACATGGGGCATTTCATGTCAAGTGAACCAACTTTTGAAATCGATGTCTTCCGAAATTTGCACCATAGTTAGTTAGTTATATTGGATAGTAATTCAGACACAATTTTTCAACAAAATCGGTTGAGAACTTTCCGAGTTAGAGGGGGTCAAAATTTTACATTTTGGCCAAACAGGTGTTTTTTCTCATACATGTAACTTATTACTTATTGTTCTTAGCAAAATGTGTCCCAAATAGTTTAGATAGCTCTTCTTCAATCTTTCGGAAAAAAAAATTAAAAATAAAATATGTTTGTAATTTTTTTCCAAAATCAAAAACTTTTTTGAATTTTTTTAAAATGGGCCCTTTTTATTTTTTTTAATTTTTTCTCAAAAGAAAGTTTAGATATTTTCCTTGAATACCTATTTGGTCGCTTAGTGGGATGCGAGTGGGATATTTATCAAAATAAATGTTTTGTAACTCAAAACATACAATTTTTGACTTTTTTTCAAAATCAAAAAATTTGTTGATTTTTTTTTTTTTTTTCTAAATGGGCCCTTTTTTTTTCCTAAAAAGAAAGCTTAGGACCATTCCTTTATGGTTTTATCGTAAAGCCACATGTAATAGGAACAACATAAGATATCGATGATAAAAATAATAAAGCAATATATATAAAGAATAAAAACTTACTAAAAGTACCAAAATGTGGCAATATTAATAAACTATTTTCGTCAACATGTGGTGGATTTTTCTTTCAATAAAAATAAATAAAAACAAATAATACTCAAATAATTTTAAAAAAATATCCTTTAAATAAATTCCGAAATTGTACTTGAATTTAAATATAACTGTTTTAACGGCTGGTTTAAAGTTGCATAATGCCTCTCAAACAGCAGTGCTTTTCAAACTTTAACATATATGTGGGTATTATTATCATTGCTGTATGTAGAACATACAACATTGAATAAAAGCTTTGAGTTGAGCATTGTTTGTAAGTATGGCAATACTAAATGATTTATGATTAACATCGAAAGCTCTAGAATTCGAATATTCTGGTTTGAAGATCATTGTAGAAATAGAGCTTTCTAGATGATGTATATTAAAAACAAAGTCAGTCTAAAGCGTTCATAGGCAAAAATAGATATTTAATTTGTGTGCTTGTATGGGTAAAAGAATAAAATATTCGCAACACACGTTCATTTATTCAACAACGAGAAGTGAGCCACAAATGAGAAACTTCAAGAAATTTAGGAGGTTATAAACAGCAGGGTTGATAATCTTGAAACGCAAGTCAACAACTTTGACAAAAAGCTCTCCGACCTAAAGAATGGTCTAGAAAAACAATCCCATGATGTTGATAATCAATTGGTCGATCTGGAAAGGAAAACTAGTAATCTTCAATGCCAAGACGAACCGGTGCGAATTATTTCAGAAATATCTAGTAGAATAAAGGCTCCTAGTTTTGAAGGCAGCACACCGTTTAATGTTTTCAAGTTCCAGTTTGATACAGTTGCTTTTAGAAACATGTGGAACAATGAAGAAAAAGCTATAGTGTTAATATTGACCTTAAAAGGAAACGCAGCAGAGGATCTTGAAAGCGTGCCAGCGAGCAGCAGGAAATGTTATGATGACATAATGGAGGCGCTACAACGGAGGGGAATATCAAAAGGAATTATACCGAATGGAATTGCGTGGTAGAGTGCAAAAGCCCAATGAGACACTACAAAATTTTGAGTTGGAAATCGAGCGTTTGCTACAGCTTACATATCCAGGGGAAAACAACCAGTTTTTGGACCATATCAAGATAGAGGCATTTGTTAATGGCATTCGCGATCCTGAAATAAAACATGCGGTATGTGCCACACCAAAGTCATCATTCACTAAAATCGTCTCATTCGCGCTGGTAGAAGAAACAGCAAAGATAATTTCAAAGACCCAAATATGTAATGTGCGGAAAATCGAGGTTGTCGAGATAAGAGAAATAAAGCCAACGAATGAAAGGAATCAAAAGAGTCTGTTTTAAAGGCTTTAAGTAAGAAACAAAGTAAAGCCAAAGATAAATGTTATAACTGTGGTAAAATTGGTCACATTCAGTCACTGTAGAGCACCAAGAAAGCGAATCAGATATGTTTTACCTCCAAGAAACAACCAGCAGTTGAATCAACTAGCATTACAAGAACCACCTTTAAAAAGAGCTAGCACTGAGGGAGAGGATCTGACACCTGACGGCCCTACCATCTTCATGTCAGTAATGCATCAGGAAAATAAAAATCATACTGTTAGTGGGTACATCAACAGTCAGAAGCACATCCTTGCAATGGACACGGGAACAGACTTCATGATTAGTCACAGCATTACTTTGGATATGGGATAAAAAGTCATGAATTGACGAAATGTTAAAATCAGGGTTTAAAATTTAGTTAAACGTTTTTTATATTTGACTACCGAGTACGCAATAAATATTGTTACGAATGTGCAATAGCGATTTGAATTTAACGGTCTGTAATGACTGTCTGCAACATTCATTATGTTTATAAGCACGTTCATCAGTAGAAGCTTCTACTCATCAACAATGTTGATAGCATGCGGTTATTAGCATTGTTTGTAAGTATGGCAACACTGCATGTTTAAGCTGCTAACATTAACATCGAAAGCTCTAGAATTCTAGAATGTCCGTTAAGAGTGGTAGAGATTGCAGTCGTGAGTTGAGTTTATCATAGGCGCTGTTCGAGTTAGCATCAACTGTCTTGTACATTTAAGTATGTACATTATAAAGTGTGTGTGCATTTCTGCGAATTGATAATCGTGTAAATAGACACTGACACTGTTGTCGTTGTACATTTTACTAACTGCTTTTTATTTGCAATCAAAAGTATCCGGTATATTTAAAGGAAATAACCCACGTTTTCAAAAGTTGAAAACGTAACAATTGGTGTTAGAAGTGGGATTGCAAAATAATAAGCTTGAAGTTTGAAGAGCTAAAAGTAGAACAACTCAAGAGAGAATCGTGTAAGTTGGAGTTGCCAACAGCAGGTAATAAAGCAGAATTACAAAGAGGCTGATAGATGAATTTAAGCGGTGTGAATTCGAGTGTAAAGAAGAAATGGATGTTTCTACCCGTGCCATAACAAGCAACATGAATTTAAGCACAATGTTTGCGGCTTTGATGGAAAAAATGGAAATTAAATTCAAGAGCTGAAGTTAAAGAAGAAAATAAAATAATGGAAAAGAGATTACAAGAAACTTCTATAGCCAACAATGATAAGCTGTTAGACGATATGGAAACGAAATTTCAAGAAACTTCTACAGCAACAGACGAGAAACTTCAGCAAATTTCGGAAGTTATAAACAGTCGAGTGGATTCCATTGACAAAAAGATGTCGGACTTGGAGAGTGGCCTAGAAAAACAATCCCAAGATGTTGATAATCAATTATTTGATCTGGAAATGAAAAATTAATAATCTTCAATGCCAAGATGGACCGGTACGGATTATTCCAGAAGCATCTAGTAAAATAAAGGCTCCAAGTTTTGATGGCAGTACACCATTTAATGTTTTCAAGTTCCAGTTTGATACAGTTGCCAAGAGAAACTTAAGGAGCAATGAAGAAAAAGCTATAGAACTGATTTTGGCCTTAAAAGGAAATGCAGCGGAAGTTTTTGACATGATGGAGGCGCTACAACGTAAGTATGGTGTCGAACATAAAAAGGAATTATACCGAATGGAATTGCGTGGCAGAGTGCAGAAGGCACACAGAAGACACACTGCAAGATTTTGGGTTAGAAATCGAGCGTTTGCAATAGCTCATTTATCCAGGGGAAAATCATCCGATTTTGGAGCATTTGTGAATGGCATTCGCCATCCTGAAATCAGACATGCGGTCTGTGCCACACCGAAGTCATCATTCACAGAAACCGTTTCATTCGCACTGGTACAAGAAACCGTAAGAATAATTTCAAAGCCCCAAATATGTAATGTGCGGAAAATCGAGGTTGTCTTTGAAAGTGAGAGAAATATGGTCAACGAATTGATGAAATTATAAGAGGCAGTTTTAAAAGCTTTAAGTAAAGTGTTATAACTATGGTAAAATCGGTCACATTCAGCGAAAATGTAGAGCACCAAGAAAACGAACCAGATCTGCCTCGCCTCCAAGAAACAACCAGCATCAAGCGTTACATGAACCACATTTAAAACGAGCTAGCACTGAGGGACAGAATCTGACACCTGACGGCCCTACCATCTCCATATCAGTAACGCAGCTAATGCCACCAATGGTTAGCTTCACACTAACTTTACCATGGACAGTGGCAGGCTCTCCAGAAGCGGTGCGTAGAGTTACATTGCAAATTGGTTCAATTGCTTTTTTTACTAAATCTGATCTGATAATAGACTGCGACGCTCCCGTGTCCATAGCAAGGATGCGCTTCTGACCGTTGATATACCCACTAGCAGTAAGATTGTTATTTTCCTGCTGCGTTACTGATATGGAGATGGTAGGGCCGTCAGGTGTCAGTTTCTGTCCCTCAGTGCTAGCTCGTTTTAAAGGTGGCTCATGTAACGCTTGATGCTGGTTGTTTCTTGGAGGCGAGTTGTTTCTTGCAGATCTGGATCGTTTTCTTGGTGCTCTACAGTTTCGCTGAATGTGACCGATTTTTCCACAGTTATAACACCTAACTTTAGCTTTACTTTGTTTCTTACTTAAAGCCTTTAAAACTGCCTCTATTTATTCCTTTAATTCGTTGGCTATATTTCTCTCATTTTCAGTGACAACCTCGATTTTCCGCACATTATATATTTGGGGCTTTGAAATTATCTTTGCTGTTTTTTGTACCAGCGCGAATGAGACGGTTTCAGTGAATGGTGACTTTGGTGTGGCACATACCGCATGTTTTATTTCAGGGTCACGAATACCATTCAGAAATGCCTCTATCTTCAAATGCTCCAAAATCGGATGGTTTTCCCCTGGATAAATTAGCTGTAGCAAACGCTCGATTTCCATCGCAAAGTCTTGTAACGTCTCATTGACATTCTGCACTCTACCACGCAATTCCATTCGGCATAATTCCTTCTTATGTTCGCTACCGTACTTACGTTGTAGCGCCTCCATTATGTCATCATAACAATTTCTGTGGCTCGCTGGCACACTTTTAAGAACTACCGCTGCATTTCCTTTTAAGGCCAAAATCAACTCGATAGCTTTTTCTTCGTCGTTCCACATATTTCTAATAGTAACCGTATCAAATTGGAACTTGAACACATTAAATGGTGTGGAGCCATCAAAACTAGGGGCCTTTATTCTACTAGACGGTTCTGAAATAATTCGCACCGGTCCGTTTTGGCATTGAAGATTATTTATTTTCATTTCCAGATCAAGTAATTTATTATCAACATCTTGTGTTTCTAGACCACTCTCCAGGTCGGACACCTTTTTGTCAATGGAATCCACTCGACTGTTTATAACTTTTTGTTGTTGCACGGGTACATATCTCAGTTTCTTCTTTGTACTCAAATTCGTAAGTAACGATGTCAATATCACGCCGCTTGAATTCATCAGCCTCTTTTGCAATTCTGCTTAATTTTCTGCTGTCGGCAGCTCCAACTTACTCAATTCTTTATTGAGTTGTTCAACTTTTAGTTCCTCAAACTCAAATTGTTACGTTTTAACCTTTTTAAAACGTTGGGTTTATTTCCTTTAAATATACCGGATACTTTTGATTGCAAATAAAAAGCAGTGTTAGTAGTTTAAAATTTGTAACAACTCTTTATTTATTTAAATGTACACCAACAACAGTTCAAATATTCACTTTATACACGTTTATTCAATTCGCAGAAATACACGTGCCACCTACCGGGAATCTTTTACAATGCTCTTAACGGACATACTAGTACATTCGAATTCTAGAGCTTTCGATGTCAATGTTAGCAGCTTAAACATGCATTGTTGCCATACTTACAAACAATGTTAATAACCGCATGCTATCAACATTGTTGATAAGTAGAAGCTTCTACTGATGGATGTGTTTATAAACATGATGAATGTTGCAGGCAGTCGTTGCGGACCGTTAAATTCAAATCGCACATTCGTAACAATATCTTTATAAGCTGTTTGCCAGTTTACAACTCAAACCCAAAAAAAACAAAATAAAATCCGACGTGTTGTTTGATTTGTTGGCTATTCCATAATAAGAAAGACTTACCGATGCAATAAAATAACAGTTTTACCAGATATTTGCTAACAAATTCCCGATTTCTTGAATTCTCAGTATTTAAAGCAAACGAAATCTTGTATGTACACAAAATGATTTTTATACCCTACACTACCATATTGGGGAGGATATATTGGGTTTTTTAAGATAATTCGACAAAATTTGGCACAAACTTTTATATTGACCCAAGTACTAAGCCTATTGAATTTGGTTAGAATTGGTCCATTATTTCTCCTAGCCCCCATACAACTGCCCTATCTGAAAATAGTTAAGCTCTCATAAATATCTTAATTATAAACATATCCATACCAAATTCAGTACAAATAAGTTTAATATGAGCTGAATATGTACTACCAAATTTAGTACCGATCGCACTGTGGTTTAGAAACGTTTTTTTTTTTTTTAATTAATTCGCTATCTCAGGAACTATTGGAGATATTGCTACGAAATTTCACAAGTTTGGAGCTAAGTTGATTTACATTTGTTAATTGGTCACCTCGGGTTTCAAATTATTTAAAAAAATCACCATTAATCCATTTATGATCCGAATAATCTGAAATTTAAAATATTAATGCCCTTGAGAAGATAAAAAAAAAAAATAAAAAAAATACACATAGTTACATGTGTAGGTTCTCTATTAGTTGAAGATATTTTTAGGTTTATTGATTTATTTTTTTAATATTGCTCGATCTTTTTATGGTGTTTTAGACGTGGAGGGCCTACGGAGGGCCAACATTTATTTTTAAAATATCAGCTATAAAATTCTAAATAAAATAAAAAAACTTGCTAACACTTATCTCGTCCCTATAAAATGTTACACCCATCCAAAGTTGGAACATGTGAAAAGGACCGTATTTTTTAATTTTTTTTTTTTTTCCCAAAAAAGCCCATATATTTTTTTCTTCTGTAGAAAAAAAATTCTTTGGGACTATATACAATTTTTATATGATCCGGACAGAGAACTTAATGCAAAAGAGTGCAAAGTAAAACTTGTCTCACTTAAGCGGATACAACACGCCCCAGATTTGTCCGTTAGGGTGTGACATGGTGCGCTCTTATCGAAACTTATTGCTTTTGGTGTCGGTAATGACTTCTCTCGATTTATATCGAGCTTTCTCAGAGATCGCACTATACGAGTTCAAGATTAATTCAAGGTTACCGTAAGGCTCCGTTCTTTCTCCTACTATATTCCTTATTTTTATAAATGACCTTCTAAGTCAAACTTCCAACCCTATCTATTCTTTTGCAGATGACAGCAACATATGCCATTCATATTCATTCAACTATAGCCCAAGCCTTTCGGAGATTGGGGCAATGAGGCAAAACAAGAATGATAACCAAGATCTTGTGACAATCTCTGAATGGGGTTATGCGAACAGAGTCGATTTTAATGCACGTAAGACTCAATGTTGTATGTTAACACATAAACGCACGACAGATCATGTTGCTTCATCTGTTTCTATGGGTGGTGTAAATATTAAGGAATCAGAAGCACTCGATGTTATAGGCATGAGAATTCAGTGTGATGTTCGCTGGACAAAACACATTTTTCAAGTGTCGAAAGAAGTATTCAAGTGCCTCGGTTTTCTAAGACGGTGTAAGAAATACTTCACTTCATCTGATCTCCTTACTATTAACACCACTTATATCCGACCCAAAATGGAATACAACTCTCATGTATGGGCCGGTGCTTCGAAGTCTATTTTGGAGTTACTTGACCGCGTACAGGAGAGGGCGAATGTCCTTATCGGTGAGAGTAGGGTTTCCAGCTCTATTGATTCTCTGGAGCATCGTCGCAATGTGGGTTGTGTTTCACTGTTCTATCGATACTACAATGGAATGTGTTCTGATGAAATTAGGGAACTCGTTCCCGAAACCCGTAGTTTCTTACGAAATACGCGTTCATCATCGTGGGCTCATCCATTGGTCAGTGGATCGCACAACACACTACAGATAAAATTCGCTTTTTTAGCCGAACCGTCCGTATGAGGAATAAGCTTCCTATCGAAGTATTTCCAGTCCATTTCAATGTAGGAAAATTCAAATCAAATATCCACAAACACTACTCCCTCATCCTCCTTTCCATAACTTATTTCCTAGTACCAACACAATGCATTGCATGAGTAGGGGTCCTCCCCTGAGTGCTGGTCCAAGCAAAAAAAACTAATAGTTTTTGCACACAAAAATAAACCTTCGACATTTTTTTTTTTAAATGTTTACTCGAAAGTAAAGAAATCGTGGGTTTTGAAAATTTTATGAAAAACTCAAAAAAGGCCGTCAAACTCGATTTTTGGCAAAAACTCGACTTGAGCGACCTCTAAACCACTTCCGAAAAATTTTAAATAAAGCTTGAGCACACCTGAAAATAAAAATATTATTGGGACACACATAATTATGTATGATTTGTATTCTGAAAGAATCCAAGTATGAATACAAATATCAAGTGAGAGCGTAAATGATCGACTTTGTTTGTGTTTTTAAATCAGTGATGCGCATTCATATTGTTCAGGTTACGAAGATTTTCGTAAATTTACACGTACGCAACACAATTGTAAACAAAATACACAACAATAAAAAATACAAATATTTCATACAGTTGCTTGACAGCATTCAATGAAGCAGGTGTGTCGCGGATATTTCATTTTTCATTTCACTCTTGATACAACTAACACATTATTATTCTTGTACCACTCAATACCTTGCTTCCATACTGACGGGATGCGAAATCAGGCCAAAAGTAAGTGGACACATTAAGAAGTCTTACGAATGGTAGAATCCTCCATTATAAACATTCCTTGATGTAAATTTCGGTATTTAAAGAGCCCTTTGTAGCAAATGTTTGGCTTCTTTTGCCGCATGCCAAGAACTTTTAGGGAAAATTTTCTTCTCTTGGATCCTAAACTTTTCTTCAACATTCCCTCGAGCATCAGCAACATAAAAATATTCACCCGGAAGCTGCGAAAAATTTTCCATACGTACTTCGTCATCCATTATTCAGCAGGTGTATTTTTTGTATAATGTCTTTGGCCTCTAAATTTTTAGCAGTGTTCCTGTCAGGAACTTTTTGAGCCCTGTATGTTAACTTTTCGTAACAAATAGTCCGAGCACCTAGCTAACCGGACTGCTTGCCTACCGGATGTGTTGGGAGCTCTTTTGAAAATGCTTTCCATTTTTTTTGGCTTTAGAAACATCATGAGAAACATATTAAATTTTGTTTTTAAATTAAGTTTCATAATTATACCCTTCACCTTCGTGAGAAGGGTATATATAAGTTTGTCATTCCGTTTGTAATTTCCATAATATAATTTTCCGACCCTATAAAGTGTATATATTCTGGATCCTTATAAATAGCGGAGTCGATTTAGCCATGTCTGTCTGTCTGTTGAAATCAATTTTCTGAAGACCCCAGATATCTTCGGGATCCAAATCTTCAATAATTCTGTCAGACATGCTTTCGAGAAGTTTCCTATTTAAAATCAGCAAAATTCGTTCATAAAATCCGAGACAACCTCTATTTTTGGCCTATTTTTGATCTATATCTCGATTACTAAGTCATAAATATAGACAATATAGATATCTAATAATAGATATTTCAAAGTCCATTGCAACGATGTATATAAGGCTATAGTAAGTTGGACCTACAATGGGTCAAAATCGGGAAAAATATTTTTTAACTCGAATTTTTTTTCATAAAAAACATTTTTTTTTTTTAATTTTTTTTTTTTTTTAAATTGGAAAAAACTTAAAAAACCAAAAAATTTTTTTGTTAAAATTTTATTTTAAACAATAATTTGGTGAAGAGTATATAAGCTTCGGCACAGCCGAATATAGCTCTCTTACCTGTTTTCCTATCTTCTTTTTGTCGGCCAAAATTTAGTCATATAAGAGGGTGGATTGAAATGTCCGTGACTTTTTGAAGGAAACACATGTTGTTGGATAACAAATTATTTTATTTTTCAACATAGTCTCCTTGAGCTCTATGCGCTTAGTCCAACGTTTCTCCAATTTTTTGTATCCCTTCCAAGAAAATAAGATTCGTCGAGGTCATGAGATGATTTCATCGTTCATCTTCAGGTTTGAAAACAAGAAATTGTAATTCGGAGTTAAATTCGTAGAATAGGGCGGAAGAGGGATCATTTCGTAGCCTAATTCATGGATTTTTACCATGGAAACTGCACATGTGTGCACCCGATTGCGAGCAAACGCGACAGACATCTTGCAGAAAGCTTTCTCATACAAAAGTGATCATTCAAAATTGAAACCAGAGTCATATGAGACGCCTATGGCTTTCACAATCTCTCACACATTCAATCTCCGATCGGCCAACACCATTACGTGATTTTTTCAATTCTTTCGGGTGCAGAGACCTCAACTGGTCGTCTAGAACGTTAGGGATCTTCCGTGCTTGTACGGCCACAACGAAATTCTGTAAACAACTTTTTCAGACAAATATTATTGACTTCCATTTTTTTTAAAACATCATAATTTACAAATTAAAAATAAAATTTTTAAAATTATTAAATGTAGTTTTTGAAAATTCAAAAAATACCGGCAGCTTACATTGTGGCGCTATCAGCCGACAAAAACGGCGGGGGGTACAAACTCGAAAATATAAGCGGCGGCGGCGCGCCGTCGGCTCAGAGCCGGTACTCTAGCTGCAAAAAGCAACAACAACTAATGCAAAAAACAGAAACAAATACAAACTAAAGGAATTTCTAGACATATGGAAGAGTTGAGTAAGAACCGTTACATTTTGTTGTTTCTTTACTGTTAATGTATAAAATTCAAAAGTCAACAACAACTTGTGCAATATGAAATGCAAATGAGTATGATTGGCTTAGCTTTTGTACCAGGAGTAAAATAAAAAGTATAGAATGCTGAAAAAATATAATTATACAATGAAGAATCTGAGTTAAGTATGTATGTATGTACTTATATTGTGAACGATAGGAATGAAGTGAAAGTACATTAAAGAAGATTATGGGCAAAGGATAGCGGATGATATTATTATTGCATTGTTTGTGTAGAAATGATTTTTTTAAGTACCGTTACAGATCATTTTTATACCCTTCACCTTCGTAAGAAGGGTATATATAAATTTGTCATTCCGTTTGTAATTCCCACAATATAATTTTCCGACCCTATAAAGTATATATATTCTGGATCCTTATAGATAGCGGAGTCGATTAAGCCATGCCCGTCTGTCTGTCTGTCCGTCTGTTGAAATCAATTTTCTGAAGACCCCAGTTATCTTCGGGATCCAAATCTTCAATGATTCTGTCACACATGCTTTCGAGAAGTTTGCTATTTAAAATCAAAATCCGTCCATAAATAACGGATATGAGCAAAAATCCTAGACAACCTCTGAAAATTTCATCAAAAAAGACAATTTATTGCATGCTTTGACAAAAAATCAACAAAGCGTATGTGTGTTGGTTATTGCTTTGCGTATTTGTTTTTGTCTTTATACCCTTCACCATGAGAGGCAAGGATATATATAAAGAGAGAGTTGTATATAATGAGTTTTCATATGAGCAACTTTATCATACGTAAACACCACACACACCCAACAACAACATTCTACAACAATGGTGCGCAGCCCATAGCACAATTGTGAAAAATAAATCACACGTATTCTTACACGCATACCTAAATTGGAGCGGAAGGCGTTTTTTACTTGTCAAAAATTCTCATGCCCATACAATTTGTATGCAGCATACCGAAATAACGCGGCGGCAACGCTTTGCAATTGGAAAAGCCGATTTTGACAGCGCGTTTAATAGTGAAGTTAGTTGCAAAACACAATAAATGTAAACACATACATACAAAAGGAGAAACAAATATGCAAGAAACTCATTTTTTAAACTTTAATATTTAATTTTTTTGATAAAATTTTAGTTTACAAATCACGAAACAAAAATCAGAAACACCAATACTGCAATGTACTTTATTGTTTAAATAATCGGGTTGTTATATTTATTTTTTTGATAACCTTGTTTTTATTGTTTGGCGTAGCGTTGCCGCTTTTATTTAGGTATTACATTTCAGCTTTAAGGCTAAGCAGAAAAAAACGTTCCGCCTTACGCTTTTATTTAGGTAGGCCAGTTATGCTCTTACAATTTAGTAGTCGTTGTCCACTCAACGAGACAACTACAAAAGCGCATGAGCACGGGTGTATGACTTTTTCTTTATTTTTTGTATTTGTTTGTTTGTAGGTGCACTGAACAAAATAAAGAATTGAATGTGTTGGTGAGATAATTTACTTTTTCACACCTCTGTTCTACAATGTGGAATGAATAAGAATTATAAATCAAACACACGCATCCATAATTTCGTTTATTTTAATTTTTGTTGTTATTTTTTCAACATACAATTGTGCAAAAAAATTCGTATGTTTATTTGATTAGTTATCAGTGAGCTCTCCATGTGTGAATATGAATATCGGATGTTTTGCAATTGCATCTGATATAATGTTATGATTTTTTCTTATTGTTGTTATATGAAAAGTTTGTTGCATAGGTAATGTATGTAAGTATGTAAACTTAGGTGAAGGGTATATAAGATTCGGCACAGCCGAATTTAGCTCTGTTACTTGTTTATTACGCATTTTGGTTTATTTTTAGATTGAGTAAATTTTGTCATGTGCACTGAATTATTGTTTTTTTATAAAGGATTTTTGTACGTATTTGTTCTTGCACAATTATTTTCTCTGCTGCTTATTTATTTGTTTGTTCTCCTGTTACAAATGTTATGAAAGGATACATTTGTATGTAGAAACACTTAATTTGATAGATTTAATTCAGAAAACAAGTGCATACAAATGTAAGTAGATAAATAAATACAAAATCTATCTTCATTGCAAATTTATGCAACATACAATTTTTTTGTAGAGCCTATTATTTATTATTACACTGTATTCATTGGATGTTTTGCTTAGGTTTTTGTTACATTTTGTTGTTGCATTTTCTATCCTTTTTTAACCACTTTACATACATAATTATTTTATTTTTTATCTTACTAATTTTTCTGGACTCCTATTACAAGCAGCAGGAATACATTTAAATTCGTATTAAAAAAATCAATCAAAAAATTCAATAATAATATCATCCGCTATCCTTTGTCCAGAATCTCATTTAATGTATTTTCACTGCATCTATCTTTCACAATACAATTACATACCTCAAAAAATAAAACTTATATTTTATTGCACTTAACACACAATTCAATATAAATTTTTATTTTGTACACCCAAATCAACGCACCAAATGAAGGCACCAAGCTTCGCGCTATGAAATCCCTTTGCACAATTTTGAAGAATATATTGGGACATACAAAGCAGGTCTTAGTTTTTTGAAAGCAGCTATGCGATTTGAGAAAATGTTGTCTAAAATTGAAATTTACATAAAAAATAGGTCTACTTCGGAAGGCTCTGGACCACTCAATAATATGAATTTTGACATCATTTTGCTTTTATAATACTTCCCGTAATGTTATCATTCAGAAAACTATAAATACATTAATTATCTTCTTCTTTTTTTTGTATAATTTAAAATTATTGTAAGTACTTTTTTAGAAAAAAAAAATTGCGAAAATCCGGCTATATATATTAAAATCTTTCAAATCGGATAGCAAACAAAAATTTTGCATCATTTTTAATTTTTGAAATACCCGAGGTGCCCCACTTTGCGGCACTGTGGCTCGGTCCCCCTTGGTGTTATAAGCCCAACATATCAACACCTCCTCTATTTTATTAAAATCGGGCCATTCGTTTAGAAGTTACAGATTTATTTCCACTTTTTTTCCATTTCCCCCACTGTGCACAGTCAGAGGATTTGATATGGGCCCGTAAGGAAGAGGATGATTGTACAGACAATGGTTTCTTGGTGTTGGAACCAGCAGATGTGAAAAGTGGCCATGTAACGATGGTTGAACAGTTGAACTGTTCAACAGTGCAATGACGGAATGGTTCCTGTTGGAGTGCTTGGTCTGTCCCCCAGTGAAAAGATCATCAGGCCGGGTTCCGAGATGGGTGAATGTGCTTCAGCAGAAGCAGTAAATAATTGTGAGAAAGATACTGCCAATGAATTCATCAAAGAAATGCATGAAATCGTTCGGAGACGAATTAAAATGACAAACGACCGGATATGGCCTACAACGTGATAAAAGTTTGTCTTCCAAACTCCAAAATCAGTGGAAACGACCACATATGCATGCTTTGACAAAAAAGCAACAAAGGGTATGTGAGGATGTGTGTTGGTTATTGCTTTGCGTATTTTGTTTTTGTTTTTATACCCTTCACCATGAGAGGCAAGGGTATATATAAAGAGAGAGTTGTTTATAATGAGTTTTCATATGAGCAACTCTATCATACGCAAGGCATATATAACCAGGTGGCAGCGTAACGCCAGCGGACTATTTTTTGCTCTATTCATGTTGTACCATTTGAAATGTCAAAAACGTGTTTACAAAAAATTTTAAGTTTGTTATAAGTGTAAAAAGATTATTTTATATTTATAACAGTGAGTTTTAGTTACCGCTTTATGTGCGTAAAATATTTGAAAGTGCTAAAAGAAACTATTTCATTTTAAAAAGTGCGTTTTTCTGAATTTATTTTTTGGCAGTTTAGAAGGTTTTACACACTGTTGTTCTTGTATTGTTGTAATTGTTGTAGTTACGCTGCCACAAACACCCAACAACAACAACCTACATTGTAGAATGTTGTTGTTGGTGCGTAGCCCATCACACGTATTCGTATGCTCTTACAATTTAGTAGTCGTTGTCCACTCAACGAGACAACTACAAAAGCGCATGAGCACGGGTGTACGACTTTTTCTTTATTTTTTCTTGTAGGTGCACTGAACAAAATAAAGAATTGAATGTGTTGGTGCGAGAATTTACTTTTGCGCACCTCTGTACAATATGGAGATGAAATGAATAAGAATTATAAATCAAACACACGCATCCATAATTTCGTTTATTATAATTTTTGTTGTTGTTATTTTTTCAATATAGAATTGTGCAAAATAATTGTTGTGTTTATTTGGTTGGTTATCAGTGAGCACTCAACGCGTGAATATGATTATCGTATCTTTTGCAATTGCATCTGATATAATATTATGATTTTTTCTTGTTGTTGTTGTTTCTGCTATATGAAGAGTTTTGCAAAACATTGAGCTTTTAAATACTTGTATTTAGACTTATCATGTTTCTTGAAACAACCAGTAGGCCATTGAGTACTTGATTGCTGATTGTTGTTTTGACGATTTTGCGTTTGATAATTTGTTTGGTTTCTTGAGCCTTGTTTTACAACAAAAATATCAGTATTGTCGGTTTGATTTGATTTAATGCTTTTAACTGTCTTTTGTGTAGCTTCAAATGTTTCTGCAATCTGTAATACCTCATCCAAAGTTGGTTCATCTTTATGTAAGGCAGCGTTTTAACAGGCTCGTCAGTTGTATGTAGTATTAAAATATCACGAATTAATTCATCAGAAAAGTCACTACAACAAGTTTCCTTTTGAGACGTAAATTTACATTTTCTAGCCATACTTTTAATTCTGTTACCCACTGTTTGTAGCTCTCACCTTCACGTTTGGTTCTCTTGTAAAATTCAAATCTTGACTTGATTATATGTACCTTGGTTTAATGATAGGCATCTTATTTTAAAATCACTTCTGAATATAATAGAATTTCCAGGCTATGCTTTCCAACCACTTTTTGGAATAAACGATAGCTTTTATCACCAATCCATAACAAGAAAAATTACCTCTTCCGGTCATCATCATCAACGCCATATGCCTTGAAATGTTCCTTTAATTGCCTCTTGTATGTATCAAAATCATTTGAATCTTCATCGAATTGTTGGAACTTCGGTACCGGAACTTCGGTGCTTTTGCACCAGCAACAGGGCTTGAAGTTTGATTACTTAAAATTTCTGCAAAGAATTGTTGTTGCTGTGCAAATATTTGTTGACGTTCCAAACATTTGTTGGCGTTCCAAATAATATGTTTTTAAATAAAAAATATTATTAAATTTTATTGAACACAAATTCTCAACTATTATTTCAAAAAATTTTCAATACATAAATTCAATGTTAGATTTCAATAAATAAATTTCGTAAAGTAATTTCAAATTATAAAACTAAAGTAGAAAACACATCATCATTAAACCACAAATTTTATTAAACATTTTTAATTTTATACAATTTAATAACCCTGCGTTTACACATGCAAGTAGATTGATCAAAGTTTACTATGTATTATTATCGAAAATTACGAAAAATAGATCGAAATGTTTACAAGTTGCAAAATGTTAGCAAAGGAGAATGAAGGCGCCAAAATACACAAATATAAGAAAACAAGTAAGAGGGCTATATTCGGCTTAAATTTTGAAAAAAAAAATGTTTTCAAACATTTTTTTTTCGAAATAGTTTAAAAAAAAAAAATTTTTTGGTAAAAAAAAAAATTCGGGTTAAAAAATCCAAATTACTATAGCCTTATATAGATCGTTGGACTTTGAAATATCTATCATTAGATATCCATATTGTCTATATTAATGAGATAGTAATCCAGATATAGATAAAAAATAGACCAAAAATCGCCATTTGTGGGCCGATTTTCTCGATTTTAAATAGCAACTGTTACTTGCATGGGTAAACGCTAGGTAAGAATGTGCAGATATTAATTCCTAGAATTAACCTAACGTAAAGATCATTACTTATCACTATTGCGCATACTTGGAATCAGTTACCAAATGATTTACGATTATTTTCTTTTTCAAACAAGGTGTATCGAAGAAAATTGACTGAATATTTAAATGGGAGTCAGAATTGATTTGAAGTCATTTGATGGTCCATTACTGATTTGGATTTACATTAATTTAACAGATTAATTAATGACCAGGGCAAACAAAAATATGAAATATCATATTTTTTGCTGACGCGTCGTATAAACCTAGAAGTTATTTATCCGTTCCAGACAATTTTAAGAATTTTGGCATTGATTTGTTAGAGCATATTTTGCTCTTTACAGCATATTTGGCTTTTAACCCTTAAATGCGCACTGTATCTTTTAAAAAAATTCTTACGGTTCCAATTTTGGATCAAATTTAATTAAAAATAAATGGATGTATTTAGAACATCGTAACTCATTTGAAAAAAATTGCCATTTCCAGAAAATATTCAGGATTTGCGTTTTATTGACATTCAAAGTTCAAAATTAAATTTTGTTAAAAAATAAAAAAAATTGGTTATTGGGTGTTGCATAATATTAAGCAGAGATAAGTAAAGGATTTGAAAAAATTCAGGATAGTGTAAAAATACTTCATTAGGCATAAAAAGTGTTTACAAAAGCTTTTTGATTCAAAATTTGGCTACAGAGCGTTATTTAATGGTTGTATCTTTTAAGATACACTGCGCATTCATCCACGAATTACATATTCGTTTTATTTGAAGTATGTACTGTGTTATTGTGCAAGTTCATTTATATTTTGCACTTTGAACTAGCAGGTTGTATGTTCGGCATCTTGCTATGTTTATATGATTATTTATTTTGACCTTTGCAATAGACGACAGATATTTTTTAACTGATTTCATAATTTGGAACTAAGAGAATTTTAAAGTCATGTCAGGATTTAGAAAGGTTATGACTGACGAGGAAGTTTGTGAATTGCTTTGCAATAGTGAGGGTATTACTTATAACAGTAAGGACATCAGTGACTCAGATGACGATGAAATGCAGGAGCGCCTAGGAGCTCCTGCATAGTGAGGATGAACTTGATATTGAAGGATCTATACATGATTCTTTCATACAAATGATAAATAATGATAATAATCATGAAGTTCCGGCAGAGGCAAATTTAGGTAGATTTGAACCGTCGGATTTAAAACCTTCTACTTCTAATGCAAAGACTAATACTACCTTTGGTCCCACAGGGCCGGATGGTATTATTCCTGCTGATCTTCTGAAGAATGAAGAAATAGTTGTACCTTGGCGCATCAACATATACACAGCGTGTATCAGATGGTCCTATATTCCTACATGGTGGACGAGGTGTGGAGTAGTCTTCATTCCTAAAGGAGGTAAGGCGACTCACACTAAACCAAAGGATTACAGACCTATTAGTCTTGCATCCTTTTTGCTGAAAACCATAGAAAGGGTGATTGACGTACACCTGAGAATGACCATTCCGTCGGAACTTATCTCTAAATCCCAACATGCCTACACTAAGGGCAGATCTGTGGAAACAACTCTACATTCGTTAGTTGGCTCCATTTAAGAGTCGCTATCACACGAAGAGTACTCACTTGTTGCCTTCCTTGATATTGAAGGGGCTTTTAACAATGTCAGCCCCTACGCCATCCTATCTGCGATGGATGATCTTGGGATTGATCTTTGTGTATGCCGATTAGTCGGAAAGATACTCGGCTATAGAGTCATATGTGCTACCTTAGGTGGCATAAGTGTTTCAAAAGTGGCCAATCGTGGAACCCCACAGGGTGGTGGGGTTCTCCACTTCTGTGGAATTTGGCTATGAATACCCTGTTGGTTAGGATGGACAACAGAAGGATTAAAACAGTCGCGTATGCTGACGATGTTGCAGTGTTTATATCTGGTAAATTTCTGGATACAATATCTATTCGTATGGAATCGCCATTAAGTACACTGAGTGAGTGGAGTATATCAAATAGACTTAGTGTGAACCCCAAAAAAACGGAATTGGTTCTCTTCACTAGGAGGTATAAAATCGATGACTTTAGACCAACTAGACTGAATGGAATCAGTCTTGAGATCAGGGATAATGCAAAGTATCTTGGCATCATTCTAGATAAGAAATTTTACTGGAATTTGAACATTCAGAACAGGATAAAAAAGGCCTATGTGGCCATTTACTCCTGCAAAAGGGGAATTGGTACTAACTGGGGTATTACGCCGAAAGGTATCAATTGGATCTTCAAAGCCCATCTTGTTCTATGGAGTATTGGTGTGGTGGCAGGCTCTGGATAATGCTACTCACCGGAAGGCCGTTGAACGAGTTCTAAGGACTATCGCGATACTGATTACAGGCGCTATAAGGTCTACCTCCTCTAAGGCACTTTTTACTATTCTTAACTGGTTACCAGTTGATAGGCATTTCCATATTATGATCCCGAATAGTGATTTATGGCAACGCGGACTCTTCCCCCCCTGCTGACGTCAGACGGATATACACTGATGGCTCTAATAGGGGAAAAAGGGTCGGTGGAGGTTTCTACATTGAAAACTTTGGGATAAAATCCTTCTTTAGGCTACCTAACTTCTGCACTGTTCTTCAGGCGGAAATTACTGCCATTAAACGTGCATCCAACTGGTTGAGGTATTATCGAATATCTGGTGATATATGTATATTTACTGACAGCAAGGCTGCCGTTAACGGAATAGCGGGTGTCTTTACGACATCTAGGTTAACCGAGAAATGTCGGATATCCCTAAATGAGATAGCGAGACATTCTAGGATAACGCTAATATGGGTCCTTGGACACGATGGAAATCAGGGTAATTGTATAGCAGATGATTTGGCCAAAAGGGGTGCGATGATGAGTGAGGAGGCGATCGACCCCTTTTCTGGTATTTCTCTTGTTAAATGCAAGATGTCTGTTCAGCAGAAACTATATGAGACTGCACAAAACAGGTAGACTAATGAACCTTCCTGTGCTACTTATAGATTACTGTCGTGAGCAACTAAGGCTAATTGTCTCCTTTAATACAGGACACTGTTTGATCGGGACAGATGCTAGAAGAATGGGTCTACGGTACAATGATTACTGTAGAAGCTGCCACAATGAAGAAGAGGAAGAGACTGTGTATCACATTTTCTGCCAATGTCCGGCTCTGACAAACCTGAGGTAACGTATCCTAGGATCTCCATTCCTATCATGTTTGGACGAGCTATCAAGGATGAATCTGAGACGAATCTATTCCTTCATCCGGGAATCTGGTTGGTTTAATTTGGAGTCAACGGAAGTACTGCAAATACCCTGATGACAACCCCTTGGGTATCACAATGGGATCAGATTTGAATGGACCCAAGTGAGCTGTTTGAGGAGCGGCTGCTCATGGAACCTAACCTAACCTTGGTCCCACAAATAATTGGTGCTCTTTTTCTTCCGAGTTTAGTGAGATTTTTATAACTCCAAAGTCAAAAGGGGACATCTTTAATTTAATGCTAACCAAGTCCAGTTTGGAGGCGATAGTTACCTTACAGACGATATAAAGGCATTACAAATGCCTTTTAAAGTTTGGTGTCATTTATTTCCGCAATCATTAGAAGAAGACATTGTAATGGAAACTTTAAGATCTGCTGATGTTGATCAATATTTTAGTTTCGCTGTGTCCGATCTCCGCAAATTTATAGGAACTCTCTTTTACATGACATACAACAAACTTCCAAACAACAGAGACTATTGGTCTGCAAACAACCACAGAAGTGTTCAAATAATATAAAGCCGATGGATTTTAACGACAAAAGCAAAATGCCTGATCGAAATGATCCCAATCGCGACAAGCTTTACCTAATTCGGCCAATTATCGATACCCTAAATAAAACTTTTTCTACCATACCGAAACTAAACAGATTGAGTGTAGATGAACAATAATCGGAAGTTATATGAAACAATATTTACCAAACAAACCAAAAAACTGGGGCTTGAAATTTTTTGTACTATGTGATACAATGGGATTCGCCTATACATTTGAGCTGTATAGCGGAACAACTGAAAAGTTGGCAGATGGTGAGCCAGATCTTCAATCCTCAGCAAACATTGTCGTAAGACTTATTCGGGTACTGCGATATCAAATGTGATATACTTTGATAATTTTTATACAACAGTGCCTCACATTATATATTGCGCACACAGAGAATTCTGGCTGTTATTGTACCAGATGTAATAGAATTAAGAATTGTAAGTTACCTGAAGAGAAAATAATGATGAAAGAGGAACAAGTCAGGAATTTGTTACCAACATACACGGTATCGATGTGACCACATTATCATGGAAAGACAATCGAATTGTCAATCTAATTTCAAACTATGTCGGTACTAAGCCCCCAGTAGATATATATAATACAGAGAGTGAACCTTTACCAATAAAACGCTTTGATAAAAAGAAAAAAACAATCAAAAGTATTCAATGTCCACAAATCATAAAATATTATAACTGCCACATGGGCGGAGTAGATTTGATGGATAGCTCAATAGGCCGGCATAAAATAGCTATGAAAAACTGTAAGTGAAAAACGAGAGTATTTTACCACCTTCTTGACATGGCATGTGTAAATGCCTGGATCCTTTATAGAAGAATAAACAAAGATAAACCAGAATCTAAAATACGATTAGTTGATTTCAAATTGGAAGTGGCTGATGCAATGTTTTCATAAAACTATTCCAGTATAAGGACGCCCAACTCTGGAAAAACAAATAGAAGAAAAAATACGAAAGCCGAATCCATCCCCAGCGCCACCGAAGGATATCCGGCTAGATGGAATCAGTCACTGGATTACAATGGAAAAAAAGCAACATGTAAGCTGCCCAAATGCTCAGATCAAACCAAAATGTTTTGTTTGAAATGTAAGGTGAATTTGTGTGCGACCGCTGAAAAAAATTGTTTGTATGAATACCATAACTTTTAATACTCTATTTTACTCATTGTTTTTGTCTTAGTGACATTAATTTTATATGTTTATTTATTAACCCTTTCACGACCATAAGACTATTTGGATAAAAGTAATCGTTTTTCTATTTAATGTTAATCAGTTAGCGCCAAGAAAACATATTTTGAAATTAAAACAAAAAAATTTTTATCGGATTTATCTGCTGTGGGTAGTCACCTTGAGTCTTCGGGCACGGTGCAGGGCTTAAGCATCCTAAGGATGTGAACTAAGAACTACCCTCCCCATACCTCACAGCGTCTGTCCTCTATGTTAAGAGCGGCTGTGTGGTAAATGACCACTTTCGGTGGCCTAGCGACTACGACCTCAATGTCTGTTCCCTTAGTTAGGGAGGCTACCAAATCCCTCTCTCTTCATTGTTTTGATGTCGGTCCGGGACTGTGGTTTTAGGTTACCTGGGCAACATAACCATACCTTCTAGCGTCTGTTCCCTATGTTCCCTAAGGGCGGCTAGTTAGTACATTCTGGTTCTGTCAGTCCGAATGTTTGTGGTAAAAACGAAAACCCAGGATGCGTCTGTCTCACATAGAGCAGCATCCTGGTCTGCAATGAAATGTAAGGATCTCTGGATAAAAATTGGTTCAGAGTCCCTCCGCCTCCTACGTTCCTCGCAAGGCGTCATTAAGTACGGGCTTAACCAACTCCGGTTGATCCTGCCCGCGGTGAAGCGCAATGATGATCCCAAGCGGCCTGAGAGTGGTATAGATTGATTTGCACCATTCCGAAGCAGCATCGGACCCTTTAGGAATCCTAGGAAAACCGACTGGGTCAAATTCAGTAATCTCAGTGTTACAATACCACCTCCAGAAATGGATAGATTAAATGGTACACGGGACTTGGACGACTCGGTAGATTTTCTATCCAGGTCACTAAGGGAAGCCTACTATGCTTCGTGTAGGGAGCGGCTGGGACCTAGGAAATTCCGGCAACCATGGTGGAATCCTAGGCTAATGCAGCTAAGAAATGACTGCAGGAAACTTTTTAATAAGGCAAAGATGGACCAACCCCCATTAAGCTGGGATGACTATCGTCAAAGCTTCAACACTTTCAAGAGGGAAACCAGACGGGCAAAGAAGGAATCTTGGAAACGTTTCTGTGAGGAACTGGAGAGTACCACTGAGGCAACGCGTCTACGTAAGGTAATATCCAAAGACCTTGATACGCCGGGATTCCTGATGAAACCGAATGGTAACTTTACTGAAAGTAGTACCGAAACTTTGTAACTGCTTATGGAGACACACTTTTCGGGTTGTAGGGATGATGAAAATGAGGGCTCCGCTTCGGAGCACCTTGCAGTTTCCCAAATCCACATAAGTGAATTAGTTAGCTCCATTGTTAACGTGGAGTAAATTTCGTGGACGTTGTCATCTTTCAAGCCCTATAAATCTCCAGGGCCAGATGGCATATTCCCAGCGTTACTCCAGAAATCGATTTCAACCATCATGCCATGGCTAATTATGATTTTTAGGAACAGCCTGGAAACAGGATACATTCCTAAAGAATGGAGAGAGGTTACAGTGGTATTTATCCCCAAAGCGGGAATGATAAACCATAGTACCGCCAAGGACTATAGACCGATCAGTCTGTCATCGTTTTTATTGAAAACACTGGTAAGATTGATCGATATCCATGTTAGGAACATTCTCTCCCCTGACAATTTCTGTAGGGCACAACACACATACCTTAAAGGGAGGTCGGTGGAGACAGCCTTGCATGGCGTTGTTATAACTATAGAGAGGACACTTGACAAAAAACTGTATGTTATGGCATCTTTCTTGGATATAGAGGGTGCGTTTAATAATGTGAATATATCCGCAATAGTTGATGCACTTGGTGACTTAGGTGTTGATCAGCGGATAAAAAATTGGACCGAAAATATGCTTAAGAACAGGGCCATAAACTCTAATATAGGTATTGGTAAGACAAGGAGAGTTGTGACAAGGGGCACACCACAAGGTGGTGTCATCTCTCCACTTCTGTGGAATCTTGTCGTAAATAAAATCCTTTTCAGGCTCAGTAGGACAGGCACCAAAGTAGTCGCATATGCTGACGACGTTGTGCTTCTTATTCAAGGGAAGTTTCTTCCCACAATAACCGAACTCATGGAATCAGCTCTCAGCGTTTTACTATCATGGGCCAGAGAAAACGGTCTAGGTGTCAACCCTGCCAAAACCGAACTGGTTCTTTTCACCAGGAGATACAAAATCCCAGAATTCAGACCTCCACGACTGGATGGTACTTTACTAAAGATTTAAAGCGTAATTTTGGACTCTAAGCTCTCGTGGAAACGTAATGCTGAGAGTTGAATGAAGAAGGGACTATGTGCCTTCTATATATGTAAGAAAACATTTGGGAAGAGATGGGATCTTAAACCATATATTGTACACTGGATGTACACCGCGGTCATAAGACCTATTTGACCTATTATGACCTCTTGTTTGGTGGAGAGCGGTGGACACCAAGACTCACCTTTCTACTCTAAACAAGGTACAATAACTAGCATGTCTTGCAATTACTAGCTCTATGAATTCCACCCCTCAGGCCAGTCTAGAGACGATGCTAAATATAACTCCCCTTGATATATATATAAAATGCATTTCTGCTAAGTCTGCTCTACGACTCAAACAGTCGAGCGAACTGAAGCATGATCGTAGTGGTCACGGCACCATCCTACAAAAGATAGGCAGGCCATTCCTGGGGTAAGAAACTTGGTACCTACACCGAATTTTGATAGGACGTTTAGGATCAAGATACCGACAAAGGATGACTGGGACGCGAACACTGTCCTAAGGTACGACGTGATCTAAGTCTACACTGATGGTTCAAAGACAGAAAGAGGCACGGGCTCCGGAATTTTCTCCGATGAACTGGACCTTTTGCTCTCTTCGATTACCGGATACCTGCACGGTTTTCCAGGCTGAGATATATGCCATCGATACAGAATACGGGAACTGAATCTTGAAAATTCGACTAACGTATGCGGAATGAAAGTGCAACAAAACGGAAATGCTAAATTTTTTCCAACTTTAAAACAAATAACATATAAAACCTTTATAAAATAGCTCATTATATTGATTTAACGTAAGCAAAAAATTGATTATATTCATGTATTTTTGTGGCAGTTATGAAGAAATTTATATACAGGTGTTGAAAATACCGATGTTTGCACTTGAGCTCCTATTTGAGTTTCATGGTATTATTTTTCTCGATTTTTATTTTAAATAATCTACATAATAATCTATTTAAAAATGTCCAAAAACTCTCAAATTATTTTTAATTTAAAAAAACTGGGACATTTTTTCACTTTAGAAAGTCTGGAATTTGAAGGGTGTTGGAAAACAGCACAATCATCAGGGCGTGACAGTTGGATGATGGAACAGTTAAGAAGAACTTTCTTTTTAAAAAAATTATCTCACATTATACATTATACACATTTCATAATATATTAATTAGAATTGATGGTCAAATCAAATTCCAAAAAAGAAAAAATTTTCAATTTACATCTGATTAATTAAGATCCATATATATTCTTTTAGAAAAAAGTTTACGTTTTACTTTGCACATCTTTTCAATAATAGGTTTATTTACTTCCAAAAAAGTCCACTTCTTTGCCTTTCTCTGCCACATGATGTAAAATAGATAAAATATGGAACAAATTACAAATGTTTTTTCAAGGTAGTTCTTTTTTTGTTAACATTTTGAAATAACTAAAAGCCATATTTTCAAATGGGGTTTTAATGTATTAAGGCAAAACATAACGTAATTCAAAATAAGTCCTAAATAAATAATAGCTCATGTACTTTTTCGTTAGCCAGTGTAAAAATTTTTGTTGCAATTTCATTCCGCATACGTTATACATATTTACTTGGACAGCCTTGCATCAATCAAGGTTCTTAACTCCAACTTTATTAAGTCGAAATGTCTTCTCAACTGCATCCAATCACTGGCACAACTGACACAACATCAAGTCGAGTTGATATGGGTCCCAGGACATGAGGGCATCCGGGGAAATGAAGTATCCGACGAATGCGCAACGAACGGGTTGTTCTTAGACGTATCTCTTTCGCAAACGGATATCCACACTCCCTTGGTGAACGTATCGAAATTGATAAATGAATGGGCTTTGAGTGAGACGGAACTCACTTTATTAAGTCGAAATGTCTTCTCAACTGCATCCAATCACTGGCACAACTGACACAACATCACGTCGAGTTGGGTCCCAGGACATGAGGGCATCCGGGGAAATGAAGTATCCGACGAATGCGCAACGAACGGGTCGTCCTTAGACGTATATCTTGCGCAAACGGATATCCACACTTCCTTGGTGAACGTATCGAAATTGATAAATGAATGGGCTTTGAGTGAGACGGAACTCAGGTGGTCAAATATCATCACTTGTAGAATATCCAGATTGCTCTGGCCCACTCTGACAGAGAATAGGACTAAGACTCTTTTCTCTCTTAGTAGGAATTCGATCAGGCTTCTTACGGGTATAATCACTGGGCACGTATGATTGGACGCATGTCGGAACGTATGGGTTATCCACGTTATAGCTATTGTAGGAGTTGTTTGGATGAGGAGGAGGAAGAATCGGTACAACACCTTCTATGTGACTGCCCAGTCTTACAAGAGCATAGACTACTACATCTTTTCCATGATCTGGACTGCCTCAGGGATGTGACACTAGTAAATATGATCAGATTTATTAGAAGTACCGGCTGGTTCTCACGGGGATCAGAAGAAGCACATAGTCAACGAAATTAGGGTGGGCAACTATTCTCCCTTTATGTATGAACTTTTTAAAATGAGGGAATGGTAATTCTAAGGGTATCACAATGGGCCACAGGGCCTCCGAGTGAACTCGCTAACTTGCGAGCAACCCAGGTAACCTAACCTAATGGAATTTTGGTCGTAAAGTGCAAATGTTCGTTCCACATACTCATGTTTATGGACTACATATCAATGAACAAAACATGAATAATGATTTTATAACTTTTTATAACAAAAATGCACTTACCAGCCCTAATATATATCCCAATGTAAAATTTTAAAAATCAGTTTTACACTTAAAAACCCTTGGGCACAATTCTTGAACACAGTATCAAAATAAAACTGTAAATTTTCAAACACAATAAAAAATTAATGCTATAACCGAACTTGTTTTAATCTAAACACATTAATAGGAGACACGTTTACGAACTAATTAATATTAAAATGGTACCCATTCAATTTTTCGTTATTTATTTATTCAATATTTTTGTGCTGGGACACAGGTGTCCCTGTGGTCGTTAAAGGGTTAAAATTTAATTAACTGTGTTTTTAAAATTATAATTTATTTTTATAAATAAATAAACCTTTAACAATTAAAATACTGTTTTTTTTCTTTGAAAATTAAAATATAGGAGAGTGCGCATTGTATCTTTTAAGATACAACCACTATTTTTTTAAAAAATCACCACAAAAAATTAAAAAAAAAAAACGTGGTACGCAGTTGTTATTTTTTTTAAAATTTTACATATTATATATTTTCTTCGTGAAAATTGGCGTTTTTATGCATTTAAGGGTTAAGTAAGTAAAATATTATGCTACGAATTTTTAAAAAGTATTAAAAAATTATTATATTGAAGAATTAAGCGGTTTAAAATTGAATCAAACTATTTTCATGTAGTGCTATAGTCATAAAAATCGAAATTAAATCCTAAATAACCAATTTTCATTTATGAGCTCAATATTTTTTTACTTGTTATTTATTTGTTTAACTAATCAATTTTCTTGCGAAAACAAGTTGTTGTTTTATTTTTGTTTTTTCTTTACTCACTTACACACTACAGTTTATGTCGGCAAGAATCCAACCAATTGTAGTATAGAATGTTGGTGTTTTGTTTAAGCTTTAATATTTTTACAAAAAAAGCTTGAGTGTCTGTAATTCTCATTCACTCTATAGTTTTTTTTTTTGTATAATATCTTTAGATTTTCTAAAGCCTTTTGGGAAAAGGTTTCCTGATGATCTGGCCTAAGCAACCAGTGAAATGCGCATAGGAACTAGCTTTTCCCCAACAATAAATTTCAGTGAGTTTATCAATAAAATTGGGAATTTAGCATAAGAAAAATCTTACCAAAACCAATAATTTTTCAGTGCATATTTTTTATATTTTAAGATCATATTTTTCGTTTTTAAGTGCATATTTTATGCGCATAAAACTCTTTTTTAGGGCATATTAACGACAGTAAATACATTGTTTAAATGATTAACAGATTTTGACTGATTTTTATTAATCCGAAAACATATATATCTGAATCATCTCCTCCGAAATATAAAAATAGGTAATCACCCCTATCGGCAATAACATGTGAAATTTATGTTCCCATGAAAAATCTACTTCGCTCGAAGGGAAAACTGCTATCGTGATATTCCTATGAACTTTTGATGAACGAAAAATAAGAAAAGGGAACATATTTCATGTAAAATATTGATTCGCGATAGGATTGAATATCTTATGTTTTTGAATTTTCTTACTAAAATAAATTTGTGAAAAGCGGACTGCAATAAGGAAATATAAGTAGTGTTGATTTCTTTAAATTTTCTGAATTATAACGATTTATTATATAGAAAATATTTAATTTTCCTTCACCTTAAGGATCATGCAACTCACAGTTACCAATAAATGCTGCTTAAAGAAATTTAGGAAATTTAATTTTTTTTGTTTTTGTGTTTACATTTCATAAAGAACATTTAATCGGTATTATTGTTATAAGAAATAAATGGAAAACTATTAATTTTTCTCTTAATAAAACAATTTATTTATTAATAAAATTGTAATATACAATTGTTGATATTATGCTAAATTAAGTATTGAGTATTAAGTTTATCTGTGAAACAATTATTTTAAAATGAAACAAGTAAGAGAGCTATATTCGGCTGTGCCGAATCTTATATACCCTTCACCAATTTTTTTTTTTAATTTAAACATTTATTTTTTTTTTTAATTTATTAGTGAAAAAAACTTATGACAATAAAATGTTTTTTGTGAAAAAAAATTCGGGTTAAAAAATTGTTTTCCCGATTTTGTTCCATTGTAGGTCTAACTTACTAAACATCGTTGCAATGGAAATATCTATCAATATCTATCAGATATCCGTATTGTCTATATTATAATCGAGATCAAAAATAGGCCAAAAATAGAGGTTGTCTCGGATTTTTGCTCATATCTCCGTTATTTATGGACGGATTTTGCTGATTTTAAATAGGAAACTTCTCGAAAGCATGTCTGACAGAATTATTGGATCCGGAAGATATCTGGGGTCTTCAGAAAATTGATTTCAACAGACAGACAGGCGGACATGGCTAAATCGACTCCGCTATCTATAAGGATCCAGAATATATATACTTTATAGGGTCGGAAAATTATATTGTGGAAAACGGAATGACAAACTTATATATACCCTTCTCACGAAGTTGAAGGGTATAAAAAAATTGAAAAGTCGACTGACAAGGGTGAATATTTTATACAACTTTATGCTCTTATAAGAACATAGTAGAATATCAACTAATTTTAAGTTTGTCAGAAACCGAGGACTTTCGAATTAGAAATATATATGCTATTTAAGTACCTATGAGAAATCTGTGTGAATTTTCCAGAAATCTTATTTTTTAATATTTTCACCATGGAGATGTTTTTATAGTATTTTATAAAGAAACTGTACGTTTTTGTTTATTGATGAGTAAAGCCCAACTTAACAAAGTTTTTAATTTTTTTCTTTTTATTTTAGTACCGTTGGAGTGACCAGCACTATTATGAAATAATTTTTATTATAGTTTTTCATTCAAAACTTTTTTCATTGTAACAATTTCTTGTTGAAAATATTCACATTGTTCATCGCTGAACTGGCCCAGGTTGTCTGAGAATTTTTACGGACATGTTGAAGCCGATTTTACCAACGATTTATTAACAACAACCGCGACTAGTCGTCGATGCTGTGATTAATAAGAAAATTATCACATAGTGCATCAAAACCCTGTCATTTGTTTTTCAACGAAACTTAGCTTGTTCATAAAGTTCTCATATATGCAATAAAACAGCTTCTAAGCGTAGATATACCATGCAAGATTTTAAAATTTTGCAGCATAATTTATTCGACCATTTTTGTGTTAATTTTATTTTATTGCGCTTGAAGTCAGACTTACAAAGTTTTTAATTTGTTATGTATTTCCGATATTTCGCTACTCCATTGCGTAGCATCTTAAGTGAAAAATTACAATATACGAGTATATATAACAAAATGTTTTTAAATAAATCAATAAACAACATTGTCAAAATTTAAAATATTACACAAACAAGTAAGAGTGTAATATTCGGCTGTGACGAATCTTGTCAATATGTGGGTATCATCGTTCATAGGCAGAAAGAGACATTTTAGTTTGTGTGCATATATCCATAAAAAATAAAATATCCGCAACACACCTGCTTCGTTGAATACTGTCAAGCAACTTCATGAAATATTTGTATTTGTTATGCTACCCAACAAACCAAACTACAATACAACTTAAGAATAAATAAGCTTATATAAATAGTGGGTTTAAAGCAATGGTGTCCATTTCATTGTGCTTTCGCGCTGACTAACAACATACATTTTCTTATTCTCTTTTGTTTAGTAGTCACTGAGACAGCGACGAATGCACACGCTAAGCGGATGTATTGCTATTTTTTAATTTTTCATGATCACTGAAAGAAATATTTGGATTGTTTAATATATTTCGAACTTTAAATAATTATTGAAGTGTTGTCTGTTTTTTGCCCCCAATTTAGGTCTGAACTCAAATTTAAAAAATGTTCTCCTTAAGTAAGGTCGGGTTAAGACATATACAAACACGAAAATTGAACACAAGACTTGCGCAACTAATTCCCTAATGATAATTTAAATCAACATATTTGTCGCAGACCCACATTAGTATATATATTCAGTGTCCTCTAGATCGTCTTAGAATATTATGATGACTCAGAATATATATACTAATATGGGTCGGTCTGCGACAAATAAGTTGATGTAAATTTGCATGTGTATTTTTGATCTGATTTGTTCATAAAATGTTAATTAATAAAAAAAGTAGCTATGAACACAATAACTTTAATTGCAAAAATCAGTATTTATATAAAAATTTATAATGCAAATATTTCTCATAAACTAGCAAATGACACTACCATAGCCCACCAAATGGCAATTTCAAAAATTTATAGGGAAAGAATTGATATTTTGTCATACAATAAAATTTTTTTTGAAGCACAACAACAATTTGTTTAAACTATCATATTAAGGACTGAGATCGTAAAATTCTTAACACATGTTTTTCATTAAAACTTTTAACCCAAGTATTTTTTGATTTTTTTTTATCAAGTTACCTTTGTAAAGCATGTCAGTTATTATGTTTAATGTCAATAATGTTCATTTGTTGTTAATCTGATTAAAATGAGTGACCAGAAAAAAGTGCGTACTAAAATTATTAAATATTTTCAACAAACCCCAACTTGGTCCTATAAAAAGTTGGCCAAACAATCAAAGGTCTGCCGTCAAACTGTTTCCAATGTTATTCAACAGTACCGGGAGAACTTGTCCGTTGATATAAAACCTTCTGGTAGAAGGAATGGTTCACATCATGTTTCTAAAGCCAAAAAAAGTTAAAGCTAATGAAGGTTTAAAAGCATACAAGGCTCAAAAAGTTCCTGACAGGAACTCTGCTAAAAATTTATAGGCCAAAAACAGAGCCCGGAAATTGAAGTCAAATTTTATACAAAAAATATACCTGCTGTACAATGGATGACGAAATGTTCGTATGGATAATTTTTCCCAACTCTGGGTAAATTTTTGTATGTTGCTGATGCTCGAGGGAATGTTGAAGAAAAGTTTAGAACCCAAAAGCAGACAAAATTTCCCAAAAAGTTCTTGGTATGGCAAGTAATAATGCAAAGCCAAACATTTGTTACAAAGGTCTCTATAAATACCGAAATTTACATCAAGGAATGTTTACAAAAAAGTATGTTTCCATTCGTAAGACTTCTTAATGTGTCCACTTATTTTTGGCCTGATTTGGCATCTGTCACTATGGTAAGAAAGGTCTTAAGTGGTACAAGAACAATAATGTGGTATTTGTACCAAGAGAGGCAATTCCTTCAAACTGCCTGGAGCTGAGTCCAGTGGATAGATATTGGGGTCTTGTTAAAAAAGAATTGAAGAGCACAAAAAAGGTGTCCAAAAATGTGGTAGATTTTAAACGGAGATGGACAACCTGGACGAACAAAGTGACACAAATCACTATAAAAACCATAATGGAAGGGTTTCCGAAAAAGGTTCAAAAATTCATCATTAGTGATTAGAACTATAAAAATATTTTTTTTGTAAATTGTAACAATAATTTCAATCAAATAAAAATAGATTCAAAACTGTAAGTTTAGTGGTTTCATTTTTATTAACATATATGTATGTAAAAAATTTTTCGATCTCAGTCCTTATATTAGGACAATATGACTTAATAGCAGACCGTTTGAATCTCCCAATTATATATTTAGAAATTATATTTCTTATTATTTAACTTGTAATCAAATTTGGCTTTATCGATTTTAACAGAATGCTTAGATATTCGGTTGTTTGCGGTATGCATGTGCCAACATAAAACATGACAAGTACCAACATAAAAATACAAAACTAATGAAAACGTTTAACAGTTAATTCAGTATTATTTAAGGTTTATGAATAAGATTTCTTATTAGTGGTATAAGACAATAACTCTTTGTAGATTTTTATTGTAAACGTTAAAGTTAAAATAAGAATTTGTATGACTTAGACTGTACATCTCTAAACTCCCCGCACCTCCAAAGAGAATGAAAGTGATCTCGTATGCGGATGTCTGCAGCTACACAAAATTTTTGAGGGTCACATTTGACAGCATATTTAAATCCTGAGCTAATACTACTGCACAAATTGCAAAGTTGAAACAAGGTTCTTAAAGCGCTAGCCGGCATCACATGGAGAATGGTTAAAGAAACCTTGTTGGCCATCTTCGTTGAGTGATACCCAGTGGAGAACTACTCAAAGCAGCCTTTAAGACTGCCACTGGCTGCATGCAGATTACATCGAAACAATATATACACGAAGAAAGGATGGTCCTTCCAGTAAAGGGACACAACGTCATGTTGTCGAACTAGGAGAACATAAAGAGGTATGTGCAGGGTCCACTGGATCGGAATTTGTATACCGCAGCTTTAAACGACATTCATAGAAACGCCATCAATACCGCTGATACAGGATACCGCATAAATGTTGTACTTGGAGGTCGCCAGCCACAGACCCGGAGAAAAAACTGCAGCGGAAAAAAAGTTGTTCTGACACAACTGAGGTCGGGATGAAGCAACAGGTTCAATGCATTCCTGTCCCGCATAGACCGTGCCCTTCCAAATGTGTGCCAGCTTGTGGTTAGGGTCTCCATGAAACCCCGAAATATTTTACTGTCCCGACAATCCTACTTCACTTAGTCCAATTGGCCTTGACCTCGATGTAGAACCCTCAGATTAGAAAAGTGTATAGTTGTATGATCATACATGTTATCGCTGGGCCAACAAGAACAAGAAGATTTTTGTAACGTATGGGAAATAAAATTGCAACAAAAAGTTGACACTGCCAAAGAAAAAGTACATGAGCTATTAGTGTTTAATGACTTATTTTGAAATACATTATGTTTTGCCTTAATACTTTAAAACCCCATTTGAAAATCTGGCTTTTAGTTATTTCAAAATGTTAACAGAATAAGAACTACCTTGAAAAAATATTTTATCTATTTTCATCGGGAACAATCTATATATATAAATGTCTTTGTAAGTTTGTTTGTTTGTTTGAGCATCACGCCTAAACGGCTGAACCGATTTTATTGAAATTTGGAAGCGTCAATAGGCTATAACTTTTTTCAATACTTGGACCATAAAGGGATAAATAGGGGAAAAACCGGTAAAATTGGTACCTTTAGTTCTTAATCAATAATTACTAAACGGCTGAACCGATTTTTACTACGACAGGGGTAGCGAAGCGCACCGGGTCAAGCTAGTTTGTTATATTTTACATCAAGTGGCAGTGAAAGGCAGAGAAGGGAAACTTTTTTTGAAGTAAATAAACCTATTATTGAAGTACAACATTATCTTTTTTCTAAAAAAATATATATGGATCTTAATCAATCAGATGTGAATTGAAAATTTTGACTTTTCTGGAATTTGATTTGACCATCAATTCTAATTAATATATTATGAAATGTGTACACAAAATTAATCATTTCATAAAAAGAAACATCAGAGATTATTTTTTAACTGTTCCATCATCCGACTGTCACGCCCAGATGATTATGGTGTTTTCAACACCCTTCAAATTCCAGACTTTCTAAAGAGATAAAATGTGCCAATGTTTTTAAATTAAAACTAATTTGAGAGTTTTTGGACCTTTTTCAATAGTTTTGTAGATTATTTAAAATTAAAAGCGAGGAAAATAAGACCATAAAACTTAAAAAAAGAGCTCAGAAAAGTGAAAACATAGATATTTCCAACACCTGTATATAAATTTCTTCATAACTACCACAAAAAGTACATGAATATGTTTAATTTTTTGCTTACACTAAATTAATAAAATTAGCAATTTTATAAAGGTTTTATATATTATTTGGTTTAGCGTTGGAAACAAATATACCGTTTTCTGTTTTATTGCAATTTTATTCCTCATACGTTATACGAATGCATGTAAAAATTCACATTAATTTCTTTGATAACTTTTAACCAATGAACATTTTTGAGAATTGTCTGGCAACTATATGGCGGTCAGATGGTTAAATAAGAAATATGTAAAATTACACACGATCATGTATGTTGGTACGAGAACGGTTTTTTTTTTTTTTAATTATTTTCAAGGTAATAAATAAAAATAGATTGACATTGTATGTTTTCAAAATAAAGGCAACAAGTTGCCCTTTTAAAGGATTTTTTTTTTAATTTAGCTAACCAAGGGATGATGAAAATTAAAAATCTAACTTACAGTTAAACAGTTTTCGTTAAGCAAACTGGTAGTTAGTCAACTTTTTAGTTAAACATATAAACCAAATGATGGAGAAAATGGCTATTAATGAAGTAAACAAGCAAATGTTCTTACCAATATTGCTTCTTTAGAATATAATTCCGCGTCACAGTTATCGCATAGATATATATCAAATGGAGCTGGTTCCACCATTTGTTGAAGTATATTAATACTATTGTGTCCGGTCTTTGACTTTTGCTGAAAAAGACACTTACGAAGTCTTTGTGGCTGATCATATGACTAAAAGGAGAAAAAACATTGTATTACATTGTGTTAGCTTACTTACACTAGGGAAATATTGCAGTTTTTAATTTACAGGAGTATTTGACCATTTATCAAAAAATATATATTTTTATTTAAAAATTAATAAATTGTCAAACACTGCTAAGATAAGTGTCATTATATTATTACCACACTTAGGGCCATTATTACAACTTGCCTTTATGTTCAAAATAGTAAATGTTAACTTTAAAGCTATCTTTTTCTATTACTTAGAGCTAGTTTCTGGGATAAAGATAATCTACATTCTTCGTTTAAACGTATATTAAACTAAAAATTGTGTTTCTCACTTATTGTTTATTTTGTATATTGCCAAAGAACAAACAGCTGAAAAATAAAAAATTCAGCACAGCAGCTCTTTGTTTTAATTTGCTTTATTAATATCAATATAATTTTTAATTTACATTTTATGCACGCGGTTGCTTTTTCTTATACAATTTATAGTATTGCCATATTTATATGAAAAATTTTGAGGAATACACATGTGATTTGACTGAAAAGTATGGCAATGCTAAGAAAATTGACAGGCGGTAATCCATTTGTGAGAAACACAATCATTGGTTAAATCCAGGCTAAATATATTTCAGGTTTAATATAACAGCGTGTTAAGCTACGTTTAACTGACAAGTAAGAAACTAGTTCTAAAAGTTACATTTTACTATTACGAACATATGTATGTTTAATAAAAATTAAATATATTATATTTTTAGTTTTGTTAGATAACGATTTTATAAAAGTGTTTATTTTGAAAGTGGTATTACATCTTTTTGTAAGAAAAAATAATTAAATTGATGCATATTTTTAATTAATCGTGTTTAAAATGTTAAATATTTACCCCCATATTCATAAAAAATCAATTCTAAGGTTTAAAATACAATTTAGTTAAAACACATTTTAAGCCTAAAATAGCTTTGTTAAAAATTCGTATACATAATCAGCATTTTATCTAAACAAAGTTTTAACAAAAGTCGTAAACTTGTGGATACCTCAGAAGCAGCCATGATATTGCCAATACCATTACCGAGTCATAATAAACCACAACGGGTACCAAGTGAAACCCGTATTGTGGTTGTAAAGCTGGTAAGGAAATCGGGATTGAAGTTCGACGGAGGCAAAGACACATTAGGTTTAATTGAAAGGGCGGAAGAACTTGGGAACATGTACAACATCGACCTGGACCAGTTACCACTAGTGTTGCCGGAGCTATTCAAAGAGAAAGCACTGGTTTGGTTACGAAACAATAACCGACACTGGACAAAATTGTTTCTTTCCCACACGCTACTTCGAGAAGCTGGAAGCCGAAATCCGTAAAAGAACTCAACACGCTAGGGAACCGTTTAAGGAATATGTCCTTGCAGATCTATCCGAAGCGCAGAAACTGAAGAAAATATTCCGTAACGCCCAGCCGGATTATCAGTGGTATATCCGAAGAAAGGTTTTACTACCCTGGATGATCTTTTATAATTAGCTTATGACCTAGAAAGTATACCCCCAAATACGCCCCAAAGTCGCAGCGATCATCATCTTATGGTTATTGAAAGCCCATACACCCGTAATGATTTCCCACGTTGTAATGACTTCGAAGTCCATGGTCACGAAAGTACGATGAACAGCACACGACTTAAGTGTGAATATGAAAAATTTAAGGCCATTGTTTTAATTACCAACCTGTTTATGTACTGAATATAACAAAAGAAAATTATTGTTATATTCAGTATTATTAAAAAGTTTTAATATTTTTATTACAACCTGAAATAATTTTATAAAATATTCTTAAAATATTTAACAAAGAAACAAGAAATAGTGGCGAGATGTATGTAACAACAGACACTACTGGTCCCTTTCGTATTTTTAAAACGTTTTTGAAACTTGCAAATGTTTTTGAAACATGCAAAATGTTTGTTTAAATTCCATGTAATTTTAAATATTTTCTAGCACATGGAAATGTAAGTCTACGTGTTAGAACATACATATATAATATCAACGAAGACGAGCGAAATGGTGTGTGGAGGATGACTCATGGACGGATTTTAGCTCAGAGACCATTGCACTAACAATGGAAACACACTTTCAGGGGGTAGGGTATATATGAGGGGACCAGGTCTACACATCGTCGACAGTCTCAATCTCACATCGTCAACAGACTCATATAAATTACCGGCTGCTGATGAAATTTTGTATGAGGATTTATATGAATAGCCTAAGTAGGAGTATACGCCGAAAGGGTGGAAGTAATCTTTATACCTGAAGCCAATAAGGCATTCCACTTGAAACCTAAGTATTTAAGATCTATCAGGATGACGTTATATACTTTAAATACATCTGAGGAGCAATATTAATGCCTAACTCAAGGGAAAATCTGCTGATAATGCGCTCCACGAAGTGGTTGGTTACTACTGTTGTCATTCTAATAAAAATTATTCGAATAATCGAGGAAAAATTATATTTTTTATTCGAATGAATAAATTTTTTCAATTTAGAATAAAAATTTAAAAATAATTGACGATTAATCGAATAAATTCATATAAACAAAAATTTGGACAAGACTATTTCAAATAAACAATTGCTTTTGTTATTCCAAGTCGGTTACATAGAAAATTTTAATGGAAATACATTCATTTTAAAATTCAAAGGTTTTCAATAAACATAAAACATTTAACGAGACCTATTATGAATATCCGCAGGGAGGTTTTTCCCGTGATTGTTCCTGGGAAAAATAATCCTCCCATTCTAAACATTTTGTTGAAAATTAATTTGTGCTGAAAAAAATGTTGGTGAAAAAAATTGTTCACTTTGCTAGCTGAGCATTATAATTACGAGTAAAAACATTTCGACATAAACACCAACAAATAAGTTTTTTGTATTGTTATATTTAAGTGCTTAAAATACTTAAAAATACCGACTATAATAGGCTGTTTCACAATATTGAATGAAATATTTCCTTCGCATTCTAAGCGAAAGACAACTTATTTGGGTTTCCATAACTTCATATTTATGTGAACGAATCAGTTTTATTTCGCTTAAAATGCGAACTTCTAATGTCCAAAATGTAACAAACAAACATGTTGAAGACAACCAAAATAGTCTTACATATTACATTTTTGGAAAATTGTATAAAATCACCTGTCTTAAAAGAACAATATACTTGTATATTGTATAAGTATGTATATTGTTAAAGCTATTTATATACGGCAATACCGAGTATTAACACTTTTCAAATTTAAAATATTAAATAAAATATTAAAATATATTATTCAAGAAATCGTTTCGAAAAAACCTTTATTGTTTACACGTTAGTTGTTATGAATTAAACACAATCAGAATGTACTGTAAATTCAATAATTTAATTTTTTTTTTTATTCGTATTTTTTAACTGGTAACTTTAAATATTTTCATATGTAAACATTGTTCTTTATGTTTGTTATTACACATCTAGTGTTTTCGTTTTGATTTGCCGTTTACATGTCTAGTGTTACCGTCTTTAATCATTTATTACCCGTAAATGTAGACTATGTCATAAATTACGTTTTTTAATATAACATTGGTAACATTGTTACTTTTAATGCAACGATTCGACTCACGATCACTCTTTCTAAACAATTCGTCACGAGAAATAGAATTGTGTAAGTTATATTTTTAAGTTTAAATATAAGATTGAAATTAATGTAATTTGAATTCGTTTAGATAATAAAACCATACCAACTACTATTGAGAAAGTAAATCTCATCAGAATTTACTTTGCGTTTTATTATAATTCTACTAAGAGTGTTACAGCCGTAACATATGAATTGCAGCCGCAATAACAATTTTTATTATACAATTATTGGAATTGCATGCCACTTCTGGAAAATTCGTTCCATACAATTACTGCCGCCGAATGTCTTCAGAACCCCGTCGAAGTAGTCGACTTAACAAGATGTCTCAAGAGGAAAAGAAGACAATTAAAACACGCGAGGACAAGGTTGATTTACCGGTCACGTGTGGAGATAATGCCGAGTCGTCACAGAGTGAAAGTGACCACGAGAAGACTATTATACAAAATGATGTCATTGCCGAAATGAAAGAGGAAATTCGAATATTGAAAATGTCCCTGGAAATGTTCATGAAGAATTCAGCCCCTCAACCATCGTTAGAAGCCCCTGTACCGAATATACTCCCAGGAATAAGTACAGACTTGCCTCACTCAACCACAATACCTACGTCATTCTACCACAAACCAAAAGATAAGTTTGCCACAGCCGTTGCCCTCGCAAACCACGCATATGAGACCATCACCTCAGTATACATATACGCCGTCTCATCACACAACATATACGCCGCCTCATCAGACACAGCCGTTACCGTCTACAATGACACGCCCAACAACATCAAATCCTTTGAGAGCTTTAGGAGCCACAGCTGCACCATTTCCTATCGATCAGCCTACTATGCACCCTTTTTGTAAATTGTATGGCCTGCCTGAGTTTTGTGGACAACCGGGACAATTGCCAATGTTTGCCGTCTCTTATAAGGAGACCACCCAGCACTACAATTATACAAAATTGGAAAATTTGTTTCGGTTACAAAAGGCCTTAAAGGGAAATGCTAAAACAAAAGTGGAAGCTTACCTTATTCATCCCGAAAGTGTAGACCATGTGATGAATACTTTTGAATTTCATTATGGCCGTCCTCATATTATGATTCGTAGTCAAATTACTAAAGTACGAGCATTCCCTGCCATTTCGGGAAGAAAATTATCAGAGATTGTAAATTTTTCTTCCATGGTCTCGAATCTTACCATATTTTTAGAGAATGTTGGAGCTACACAACATCTGTTAAATCCGACATTACCCGAAGAACTTGTGAATAAGTTGCCTTTTACAAAGCGTGAAGAATGGGTAAAATATTCATTTCACAACTTGGGCCAATATCCGACAGTAAGGCAGTTTAGTGAGTGGCTGCATAATATTGCTACTTACATATCATTGGAGACAGAAATGGATTCCAACAGTGATGATGTTGTGAAGAATAAGGTAAATAAATTTAAGCCGGCACTAGCTATCACAGTCGACGACCGAGGTCAGTTGGGATGCGTGATGTGTCATGGTAATCATCATCTTAATCAATGTACGAAATTTAAGAATATGTCTACAGCACAAAGATGGAAATTTGTGAAAGAGAACCGTTTATGTTTTGGCTGCTTATTACCTGGTCACAATTCCTTTCAATGCAACACTCGCCGTCAATGTGGTATATCAGAATGTGACAGATATCATAATCGTTTGCTTCACAAAGAAATTAACAAAACAAATTACAATAATAACAAAACAAATAATAAACAATCGATTACAGCTGTTAGTTATGATCAGGGCAAGGATTTCTATGCAAATGCATGTTTGTAGTCAGTAACTCAAAATCACTTTTGACAATTTATCTTTTCGAATCGAAGAATTTGCAACAAAATGGCATCGATTTGTTGTTGCATATTTTTGCATATTTTGTTATAAATGCATATTTTGCATATTTTTCTTTTAAATGCATATATTTAGCATATTTTTCCATTTTATTGTATATATATTAATGTACACTGTACATACATATATTTGGCAACTCCATTTAGTGTTAGAATTCTATTGTTGAAAGAAAAAGTTTACTTTTAAACTTTTCAATTTATAAATCGATTTTTTAGCTTTTTGAAATTATCGATTTTTCGATTTTTTGAAAATTTTTTTAATATCGACTTTACGACTTTGTCTTCTTTGTGACACATAATATTAAAGCCAATTACCACTTCTGTGCTCAAATTACATCATTATTTATGAAACTATTACTAAACTACAGGGATTCAATTCGCTGAATGCACAAGTAAAATTAATTTCTTACCAAATTAAAAAAAAACTAAAGAATATATTACAGAAATAATAAAAAAATGTTTGACATATTAGATAGCAATTTTAATGAAGAAAATCAAATTGAAAATGAATATTCTCCAATTGAACTGGCTTCATTTAAATATGCACCTTTAACTTCTGTTGACGAACAGACAAAGTTTACTTTTTGGAAATTTAAAAAAAAAATAGAAATCTAAATTAAGTAATTTTGTAACATGAAAATAAATAACTGACTAATTTTTTTTAATTTAAATATTGTATAATTTACATACATACATGAATTTTCTTATTTTTACTTTGAAAAAATATATTTTAAACCTTTTATGTCCTTTATATGTATATATATATTGAAAATGTGACGTGAAATTTATATCTGTCTTTTATTAATAAATATATTTCAAATAAAAAACTTGTTTTTATTGCATATTTTTGTCATTTTTAGTGCATATTTTCTCTCTTTATAGTGCATATTATAAGCGCATATTTTTAATTTTTTAGTGCATGCAAATCCTTGCCTTGGTTATGATACATCAGAAATACCCATACAGAATGAAAGCGATAGCGTTTCAGTAACGACGATTATAAAAAACTGCTTAGGTGAGAAAACGTTGTTTAAGTACTTGCCAGTTCGATTGAAGGGTCCAAATGGTAGCGTTGATATAGTAGCATTCATTGATGATGGATCTAAAGTTTCACTACTAGAAGAGGACATTGCGAAGCAAATTGGTTTAGATGGAGCAACCACTAATTTATCGCTGGGATGGATAGGTGGAAAAAGATCGAACGAGTTGTCAATGAAAGTAGAATTTGAAATTTGCAATGTGAATGATAGCAACAATAGCTTTCATATGAGAAACGTTAGAACAACAAAGCATTTGAAACTGCCGCCACAAAGTTTACAACTACAAGAACTTAAGGTGAAGTTTCCTAAACTGAAGAAATTTGTCATTGATGAGTATTTTGATATCATACCGAAGTTACTCATTGGTTTGCCTCACTGGTTCGTCCTCACCAGCTGATAAATTTGGACGAACATTTTTCTGTGCATAAAACAGTTTTAGGAGATATACTGTTTGGTTCTAATGAGGATAGTTTCGAATCAAATCATTTATTTCTGATAGAATGTAGTCCTATGGATGACATCAGGCAACAGGTGTCTGATTACTTTACATTAGAAGGTTTTGGAATGAAACCGGTAAATCCTATTATTTCAAATGATGATCTGAGAGCAGAAAAAATACTAAAGGATACTACTGTTGTAAAAGGACAACAATATGAAACCGGCCTTCTATGGAAACTGGATGGATATAACTTTAAGCAAACTTATTCACTGGCCTATAAACGTTTACTAGGAGCCGAAAGTAAGATGAACAAGTAAGAGAGATATATTCGGCTGGGCCGAATCTTATATACCCTTCACCAAACTATACTTCAAAATACAAATTTTTAGGTAATTTAAGGTAAACAAAATTTATTTTTTTTACAGTTGTTTTTTTTTAATTTTTTGGAAAAAAATATTTTTCGAATTTTTTTTTAAAGTTTTTATGTAAAATTTTTTTTATTTTTTTTTAAATTTAATTTTTTTTTTTAATATTTAGCGAAAAAAACTTTTGGTGAAAGAAAAAATCTGGTTAAAAATTTTTGCCGATTTTGACCCATTTTAGGTCCAAGGTCTTTGAAATATCTATCATTAGATATCCATATTGTCTATATTAATGATTTAGTAATCCAGATATAGGTCAAAAAATAGGTAAAAAATCGAAGAGTATATTTTGAAAGGGTATGCCAGGAAACTGTCACCCGAAGAAGCCTCCATAGAAACCGATCGTACATAGTATTTGCCACACTTTGTAATTACAAATGTTAATAAAGGTAATAAGAGACGACTGGTTTTGATGCAGCTAAAGTAGACGGTGGATCATTTAACTCGAGATTGCTAAAAGGTCCAGCCACGTATCAACCCAAGCCATTACTTTTAATTTTGTTTAAGTTTCGTCAACGGCGGATAGGAGTTTGTGGCGACATACGTGAGATGTTTCACCGTGTACTTATCCGCGAAGAGGACCAGACTGCCCAACGATTTTTATGGCGATCAGGTGTCAGCAGTATTAAGCCGGATATTTATGTAATGCGAGCAATGATATTTGGATCTGCCAGTTCACCTTGTTCCGCGTAATATGTCAAAAATTTAAATGCTAGTAAATTTGAGAGTACTGATGCCAAAGCCTATAAAGCCATTGTGGACTGCCACTACGTGGACGACTATGTAGATAGTTTCGACACAATCGATCAGGCTATTTCCGTAACTAGAAGCGTAATAAACATCCATTAAAAGGCTAATTTCGAAATAAGAGGATTTGTATCTAATTCACTTGAGTTTTGTCGTATTATAGAAGGACCAGATTATGTTAATAAATTGGAATTAAAAAACCTCAGTAAAGGTGAATCGATTACAGAAAAAGTGCTTGGTCTGTTCTGGGCCCATCATTTTGTTTTATTTTAAAATTTTCAAGAATTTCTGAAGCGGAGTTAAACGGTAGTCGAAGACCCAGCAAATGTGAAGTACTTAGTTTAGTTATGTCGATATTCGATCCGTTTGGCTTTTTAGCAAATATTGTCATAATATCCAAGATTATACTTCAGGAACTATGGATTTACAATATTGACTGGAGCTCCCCTATTCCTTAAAACTTATATGAGAAATGGTATGAATGGTACAATGAACTTCAAAATGTGTGCAATATTAGGATCCCCAGGTGTTATGGAGTAAAGTTTTCTGATCCCTCAACTGTAATAGAACTACATCTTTTCGTAGACGCAAGTGAGGTAGCGTTTGCCGCCGTTGGTTATTGGAGAATGCGGTTGTTAGACAGCGTTGAAGTGATATTTGTTGCTGGAAAATCTAAGTGTGCTCCCATAAAACCTCTCTCGATCCCAAGATTAGAACTACAAGCTGCAGTACTTGGTGTTAGATTAAAGGAGGCTATTGCTTCCAGCCATGATATTAAACCGACAGGAATAACGTTTTGGTCAGATTCGAAGACAGTGGTGAAATGGATTCAATCGGATTGTCGCGTTTATAAACAATTCGTTTCTCATCGGATTGCAGAAATTTTAGAGCACTCAGAGGTCGACCAATGGCGATGGGTTCCTGGGTCCCAAAACCCTGCTGATGATGCGACAAGGTCACAATATTTTTCAGGAAATTTACAAGAATCTCGTTGGTTAAACGGACCGTCTTTTTTGAAATCTGATGAAACAAAATGGCCAATATTAAGTGGAGAAGCCGAAAAAAAAATATATGAATCTGAAATGCGAACAAAGTTTTTATTTTCTACAGCTGAAGTTTTTCCCTTAATACCATATGGCGAAAAATCAAAGTACTATAAGCTACTGAGAATAAGTTGTTGGTTTGTTAGAGCCGTGGAAATTTTTAAATGTTTAGCTATACATCAAGACAAATCTACTCTAAATTTGAAACCATATATTACCACTCAAGAAATGAAAGTAACTGAAATTTGTTGGTGTCAAATAGCACTGCAAGAAATCTTCGGAAATGAGTATAATGTACTGAAATCGGGCAAACCTCTATCTAAAAAGAGCAGTATATATAATTTGAACCCTTGTATTACAGACGATGGATTAATACGAATTTCAGGTCGAATAAGTAAAGCCACGTGTGTTGGTCAATCCACTAGAGAACCCATCATTATGCCCAAGAATCATTTAATTATAAGACTGATGGTAAAACAATTTCACGACAATTTTGTACATCAAAATCAGGAGGCTATCTGTGCAGCAATTCGTACCAAGTTTTGGATTCCCAGTTTAAGACAATTGGTGAAAAATGTCAAGAAGAACTGCCAGGAATGCAAGAATAGATCTGCAGTCCCGAAACCACCATTAATGGGTCAATTGCCGGTAGATCGTTTAACCCCGTTTGTTAGACCTTTGACATACACGGGAATTGACTATCTCGGTCCGTATACGGTGTCCATTGGCAGAAGGTGTGAAGAAAGATGGGTGTCACTTTTTACGTGCATGACAACGAGAGCCTGGAACTGGCAAGGGACCTCTCAACAGATGCTGTGATTTTATGTATCAGAAATTTTATTAATAGAAGAGGCGTCCCGATAAGAATAAGAAGTGACAGAAGTACCAATTTCGTTGGAGCTAGTAAGGAGGACTTCGTAAGAATTGAAACGCAATTGGGTGATGAGTGCACGCGACGGGGCATAGAATGGGTATTTAATACCCCGGCTGATCCCTCAGCAGGAGGTGTCTGGGAGAGGATGGTCCGCGCGGTGAAAAACGTGTTGGCATTCACCCTAAAAAAGAAATCGCCAAAACTTGACACGTTGAATAGCCTATTAATTGAGGCTGAAAATCTTGTAAATTCGCGTCCTTTGACGCATTTACCTATTGACAGCTCAGATAGTGAACCGCTTACGCCGAAGCATTTTTTGCTCGGATCCCCTAACATTGTGCAAACCCCTGCAGTGGAAGAGAAGGTTTGCCTCCGGAAGCAGTGGCATATTTTACAACAGCTCAAACAGACAAAGATGGGTTCTGGAATATTTACCAGATTTGACAAGGCAAGTGGGTGATGTTGTTGTTGTATGCGATGAGACTGAGGAACGTGGCAAATGGAAACGTGGTGTGATTGAGGAAGTCTGTAAGGCGGCTGACGGGCAAGTTCGTTCAGCAGTGGTGAAAACTCTGAATGGAAAATTACGACGTCCTACCACAAAACTGGCAGTGCTTGAAGTGGTTAGTGAGTCTCCCTGATCGACTCACGGGAGGTGGATTGTTATGAATTAAACACAATCAGAATGTACTGTAAATTCAATAATTTAATTTTTTTTTTTTTTTTATTCGTATTTTTTAACTGGTAACTTTAAATATTTTCATATGTAAACATTGTTCTTTATGTTTGTTATTACACATCTAGTGTTTTCGTTTTGATTTGCCGTTTACATGTCTAGTGTTACCGTCTTTAATCATTTATTACCCGTAAATGTAGACTATGTCATAAATTACGTTTTTTAATATAACATTGATAACATTGTTACTTTTAATGCAACGATTCGACTCACGATCACTCTTTCTAAACAATTCGTCACGAGAAATAGAATTGTGTAAGTTATATTTTTAAGTTTAAATATAAGATTGAAATTAATGTAATTTGAATTCGTTTAGATAATAAAACCATACCAACTACTATTGAGAAAGTAAATCTCATCAGAATTTACTTTGCGTTTTATTATAATTCTACTAAGAGTGTTACAGCCGTAACATATGAATTGCAGCCGCAATAACATTAGTATTACAAATATTTTATTTCTTTGTTGATTGATATTTTTATTTAATATTTTCTTGACATTTTTGTTTGCCTTATTTGTATTTATAAATACATACCCCATACATATGAAAATAAAAAGTTTTTGAATTGTTTTAAACAAATTTTGAATACCGACTGTAGATAAAAAAAATCATTCGTATTTTTTAAAAATATAATACAAATTTTGTTTAGACGATGAAATAATATTATGATACTTGAGTTTTTGACAAATATTAACACTCAGCATTGCCGTCTATAAATCCCTTAATATAACATCACACGAATCACATATGTCGATTTATTGCATAAATGTTAATAATAATAGTTATTTAACTTTATTTGACCTTTTTATTTCACTTTAATATAATAATTATTTAAGCTTAAGGTATTTTTAAAAAATATTAAAATTTTTATTTCCATATTTCGCTACATCAATGTATAGCATGTTCAAGAAAAAATTTATTTTCGTTATTTCAAAATATTTGTCATATGAAAAAGTATATGAAAATTTTAAACTTACAAACAAAAATATTAAATTTGTTTTTTCAAATGAATATAACATAACAAACAAAAATGTATAAACATTTGCCCAATTCACAATCGGTATCGTAGCGTTGTATGTCGTATTTTTTTAATTGTTTCGAAGAATTTAGTTTGAAAAATATTTATGACATACAACTTACAACGCTACGATACCGATAGTGAATTGGGCAATTGTATTTATAATTAGTTGTGTTATTTCTTATTAACTTATGTGCCAGAAATATCAGAAAGATTAGAAAAACGAAAATCTTCGATACTAATAAATATAGAATGGCATACAAACGTATAATACATTAAATTAATTATTTAGTAAGACAAACGATATAATGCAAAAATGGGATATGTCGAATATAGTATACAAAATACCTTGTGACGGAAATCATAAGGAAAATTGTAAAGTTTATGTGTCTAAAAATAAACTAAAAACGCTTTAATATAATAATTATTTAAGCATAAGGTATTTTTATAAAAATATTTTAATATTTAATTCGATATTTCGCTACATCAATGAGTAGCATGACTTAAAATTGCAGTTAGCAGCAAAACTTGTCTGTTCCATTCATCAGTCATTTTCAAAACTCTCTCATTGCATATTCCGTATCAAAACTCGCTGGTTCAATGTTATAATCATTCTATTTGAAGTATGCTAATTTCTAAATTGATAATATCTCAATTGAAGCTAGTAGTATTACTAGAACGAAAATTGATGGACATAAATCAGACCAAAAATACAGAGACAATATTACTTCACAAAAAACTGCTTTATCTTCTCATTGTTCAAAATTAAATCACTATTCAAACTTTGAAAATGTATTAGTATTAAATACCAGGGTTAAGAAGAATTCATATATGAACACTTAAATTTATTTATTCATGATAAATAGTCATGAATGAAATTTGCAAATTTTTTGTTTTATGCTCATATTCGAAAATGAATAGCTAAGAATTTTTTGAATTTTAGCACACAAATGAACACATTTGTTTATCTTTTAAGTACATATACGTAAGTGAATAGTGAGAAGTAAAAAAATGTCCAATGGTCAAAATTGAGAGATTTTCTCATCGCTCTCATTAATGTTCATACACATTAATGTTGGTGGTTTTTTATCATATCCCAGCAGTTCTAGGAGACAGTCCCGAACTAGTGATTTTATCCATCATTTAGGGTGGGAACTAGTTACTTCAATAGCTACGTGACTAGTTATTTTAACACGTGCATGTCCTAAGCAGGGGGTCTATTGACCTTTTTTGACTACAATGAGACTGTCCAAAAGCTTGTCCAAAGTAGTCAACACATTGGATTCACATACTGGTTAAATAACGTCAGTTACATTACTAGCTACCTAACTGGTAACTTGATCAGCTACATAACTAGTTATTTTAACATGTACGAGTGCTAATTGACCTCAAATAGTCAGCTAAAATACATACATACACATTGTAAACAAACCTTTCTTCGACAACTCTCCAATCGATTGCTTCTGGTGGGTAAAATAACTACTGTCTAAAGTGCAGTACAAAATAAACGTTTAAAGAGACTTCACTATAGGTTACTATGAGACACTAAAGTGGCTATTGACTTCATGCTATGTTACACGGGATATCAGTTTACTTAAACAAAAATAAAAATTAACTGTATGAGAATTATATCAACACAATTTGTATAAAACCAGTTTGAACGAATTATCACACAACACGTTTAAAGTGACTACACTCCAGATTACTTAGAGACACTTAAGTGACAATTGTCTTCACGCTACATTACCTGTGATGTATAAAGTAACCAATTGTCTAATCTCTGCCCTACAAAGAGCACCAAATGACCAAAATATATAAATTGAAGTCAGCCAAGTGCTAAGACATTTGTGACGATTACTGTTTATAAGGGATACATTGACTACATGCTTAACTACTGGGATATATTCCGACTTTTTTATATTCATGTGAGAGTTGTTTGTTTTATTTGGATGCGTGTAACTTTTTATACGAACGAGATAACTGTAAACAAGTTGTTTTTATTTTACTTATAATTTTATCGCAAATATAAAAAAATAAATATACCCAAATAACCTATATATATTAATATTTTCATATATTTTTGCATGAAATATATGAAAAAACGTACAAATTTGTCAAAGGGGTCAAGGTTTGTAGAACTTCTGAGGAGTAAATAAAGGCTTTTTATATAATTATTTGATATTGGTGAAAACCTTAGGACTTGAAGACTATTATTTTAGTAAAAATAAGTACTTTTATGAATTTTTGGGACATAATTTGCCTTAAAATTTAAACAATTATAATTTGAATTAATGTAAAATTTTAACGGTTATAGATATCATAACAAAATTTTAAACTAATATACCCTCAAATGCCCTTAAATCAATGGCATTACAATCTTTGACATTTTTTATTTTCAAATACCGAAATTCCTAAACCGGATAAAATGTGTTTTTTTAGAAAAGTGCCTATGACGATATTTACCGCGTGATAGTAAAAAAACTTTGCAATTATTTAAGAAGCATATATGGTTATACAAATATGGAGCACATTCGTGGATTGGTGCTTTGCCTTTTTAGAATTTGTTCTTCAAACCAAAATGTTTTTTTTTTTAAATTGGACAAGTTTGGAAATGTTCGGGGGGTGTTATGTACGTATACACAGAAAATATAAATTCATAATTGGAATGAATTGTGTAATAAGGACTGAGATCGAAAAATTCTTAACACACGTTTTTCATTAAAACTTTTAACCCAAGTATTATTTGATTTTTTTTTATCAAGTTACCTTTGTAAAGCATGTCAGTTATTATGTTTAATGTCAATTATGTTCATTTGTTGTTAATCTGATTAAAATGAGTGACCAGAAAAAAGTGCGTACTAAAATTATTAAATATTTTCAACAAAACCCAACTTGGTCCTACAAAAAGTTTCCAATGTTATTCAACAGTACCGGGAGAACTTGACCGTTGATAGAAATCCTGGTTCAGGTAGAAGTAATGGTTCACGTGATGTTTATTAAGCCAAAAAAATAGAAAGCATTTTCAAAAGAGCTCCCAACACATCCGGTAGGAAAGCAGCCCGGTTAGCTCAGTGCTCGGACTATTTGGTACAAAAAGTTAAAGCCAATGCAGGTTCAAAAACATACAAGGCTCAAAAATTTAGAGGCCAAAAACGAATTTTATAAAAAATATTCCGAATATTTTATAAAAAATATTCCGAATTTTATAAATCCATAATGGATGACGAAACGTACGTATGGAAAATTTTTCGCATCAGCCGGATCAAGATTTTTATGTTGCTGATGCTCGAGAGAATGTTGTAGAAAAGTTTAGGACCCAAAAGCAGACAAAATTTCCCAAAAATTCTTGGTATGGCAAGCAATATGCAGTTGTGGCAAAAAAGCCAAAAATTTGTTATAAGACTTCTTAGTGTGTCCACTTATTTTTGGCCTGATTTGGTACCCTGTCACTATGGTAAGAAAGGTCTTGAGTGGTAAAAGAACAATAATGTGGTATTTGTACCAAGAGAGGCAAATTGTCCAAACTGCCTGGAGCTAAGGCCAGTGGACAGAAATCACTATAAAAACCATAATGGAAGGGTTTCCATTTTGTAAATTATAATAATAATTTCAATCAAATAAAAAAAATCAAGACTAAGTTTAGTGGTTTCATTTTTATTAACATATTGTTACGTTTTTACCTTTTAAAAGCGGGGTTTATTTCCTTTAAATAAACCGGATAATTTTGATTGCAAATAAAAGCAGTTTAGTAGTTTAAAATTGTAACAACTCTTTATTAATTTAAAATGTACAAAAACAACAGAATTAAATAGTCACTCAGTGTCTTTATACACGTATATCAATTCGCAGAAATACACAAACACACTTTATAATGTACAAGTATACACTGGCAATGCAGTTGATGTATTCACTTAACAATGCTTCAAATTAGACTCATTGTTGTGGTGTTCTCACGGCCAATTTATATACACTGCGTTATCATTTAGAAAGCTCTATTTCTACAAAGACCTTAAAACTAGAATACTCGAATTCTAGAGCTTTCGATGTTAGCCATTAATCATTTAGTGTTGCCATACTTACAAACAATGCTCAACTCAAAGCTTTTATTCAATGTTGTATGTTCTCAAGCAATGTTAATAATACCCACACATTTGTTAAAGTTTGAGAAGCAGTGATCTTGCGAGCCATTATACAACTTTAAACCAGCCGTTAAAACAGTTATATTTAAATTTAAGTACAATTTCGTAACACTGCCCCCAGATTAAGCCTGTAGGTCCCGAATAGGCATAGATTCACTTCTCCCATAGGCAGCTAGTCGTTCTAGATGTACGACCTTCATTTTGGATCTCGAGCTATTTTCTTTCTATATTCTGTACACCACGTCGTTTAATTTTTTAATCACCTTGTATGGTCCATCCCAATGGGTTTGTAGTTTGAGAGACAGTCCATTCTTACGTTGTGGGTTATAGAGCAGTACAAGCTGGCCTTCGCTAAATCCTTTAGAATTCGCTGCTCGATCGTATCTGGCTTTCATTTTGTCGCTGGTTATTTTTATGCTTCTGCGTACGGATTCATGAAGTTCGTTAAGGTCATCTTGCTCTTGGGAAGTGTTTTCATTATTTGTTGATGAGGGCTTAATACCGAATTCTAAATCACAAGGCAACTTGAGTTTTGTCCCGAAGACAATTTTTCCAGGTGTTAGAGAGCTTGAGTCGTGAACAGCTGATCTGCATGCCAATAGAATTTCGGTATGTGTTCATCTCAGTCCTTCTCGTGTGCACTGACCACTTTATTTAAATATTCTTCCAGAGTGCAGTTGATTTTTTCGACCATGCCATTAGATTGTGGATGCAGTAGCGTTGTTCTGGTTTTTCTTATTCCGTATAAATCGTACATTTCCTTGAATACGGCAGATTCAAAATTTCTACCCTGATCAGAATGCAACTCCAGTGGAACACCATAGCGGCACACCCAGTTGTTCACAAACACGCTAATAACTGTTTTAGCTTCCTGATTAGGTATGGCATATACCTCTGGCCATTTGCTAAAAGAATCCACAACCACCAGGGAAAGTGCCTTCTACATCCATTGCAATCCGCTCGAATGGCGTACCTGAGTTATACTGCTGAAGTTGTCCACGACTTCTTCTTACTGGGCCCTTCGCTGTTATGAATTGTGGACAATTGGCTACCCAATCGGTTACTGCTTGCTGACAACCCACCCAATAAAAACATGTTTTTGTCACACCAAGATGACCACCACTGGTACCGTCATGGAACTCTTTCATTACTTCGTTTATTTTAGAGGATGGTACCACAATTATATTTTTGACTGTTTTACCGTCAGCACTTTCCCATATGCGGTATAAGCAGCAATTTAACAACTGTAGACTATTCCATAGGGCCCAATATGATTTCATCAGTGGACTTTTCGCCGATATTTCATTGCGGGCTGGCTTTCTACCTTCCTCTTTTGCCGTTATTATTTTCATCAGTATAGGGTAATTAGTCGAACGTCGATGACACATTCCTTTTCCTCCTGAGAGCGCGTCCGCATTGTCATGTTTCAAACCCTTCTGGTGCTCGATGCTAAAGTCATAGCTCTGATGCCGCTCAATCCAACGAGTCAATTACCCTTCAGGTTGTTTAAATTGCAGCAACCATCTGAGGGCAGAATGATCGATTCTCAGTTGGAAGTGCTGACCATACAGATACTTGTACTTGGAAATGCTTCACACACTGTAAAACTGCCAGGAGTTCACATCGCGTTACGCAGTAATTTCAAGTATTCGTCTGTAAGCGAAAGCACACCGCCTATTCCGTATCCACTCGCACAAACTTTGCCCCAGGGATGGGATATGCTAAAATTGGTACAAATCGTCGGTAATACGTGCAAAGGCGTAGAAAACTGCGCAATTCGTAAAGATTTTTCGAACGAGGCCAGTCCTTTACGGCTCGTATTTTATCTTCATCTGTTGATATGCCGTCTGCTGTTACGCGATGCCCTAAATACTTTTATGTCATCGAGGTACACTAAGCTTGTCTTCCAGTGAAGTCCTTTCAACACATGTTCCATTAAACGTTCGAATGTGGCTGGAGCATTGCAGAGACCAAAGGGCATCACATTGAACTGCCATAACCCATCACTCGCGCTAAATGCAGTTTTCTCCTTATCTTTGTCTGAAATTTCTACCTGCCAATAACCACTTTGCAAGTCCAATGTGGAGAACCATTTTGTTCCAGCTAATGTGTCTAGGGTGTCGTCAATTCTTGGTAGCGGGTAGCTGTCTTTCTTTGCGACGTCGTTCAGCTTTCTATAATCGACGCAAAATCTAGTGCTGCCATCTTTTTTTCTTAACTAAAACAACAGGTGAGCTTCAAAGACTTGAAGATGGTTCGATTACTCCATTCTGCTCCATTTCTTTAACCAACTCCTTCACCTCGTTCGTTCTGCTAGAGGAATACTTCTGGGCGCCTGCTTTATTAGACTCGCTTCGCCAGTATTTATTTGAAGCTTTGACCATGGCACAGTGGAAGAAATGGCCAATCTAGTGGCGCTTTAAGGAAATTTTAAATTTTAGAATTCTGCTATTTTTTTTTATTTTTTTCGTAACTAAGAAACCAACGGATTTTTTTTGTTTTGTTTTGCTCTCGATATTCGCCCACTTGTGAGCTTTCAAACCTGACATATGTTTTAACAAGTGTATTACAATTTTTCGCGCTTTTTTAAAGTTTAAGTATGTTTACACAACAAAATCATTACTTTATATATATTTTTTTTTTTGAATTAGTGTTTAAATTGAAATTATTAGGTATGTAATAAATAAAAAATATGTTTGTGATGTGGTAAACATGTGAATGTGGTAAACAAATGACCTGTGTAAAATAGTGTAATTTAAACTTCTGTGGAATAAAAGTTGGGAGTATTCGACGAATTCCGCTCCAATGTTTTGTGTTTTTGTTTCTATGTTCTGTTTTCTATGTCCATTTGAAAAATTAGCTGCAACTTTTTGCAACTTTATGATTTTTTACGTTTTTTAGATGCAATGTCAGAGTCTGAACGCACCCTTTTTTTAATTTGACACTCTGAACCAGTACTAGCAAACATGTTTTTGGCGGCGGAAAATCATGTTTTTTCTAATGTTATTGATCCATCAAAATATAACGAAGAGCAATGTCAACAAATTCGACAAGAATTAAGAAATTTTGTTAATAAACTGCGGTACAAGTGGACAACAGTCACACAATCATGACAAAATTCGCAGATCGAAATATAGAATGGTTAGAAGGAGATCTTAATTTTCCAGAACCAGATCGTTGAAATATACAAATTTTTCAGAGTGCTCAGCTAAAGCTCAAATAAAAAAGGTTTCTTCTATTGTTGATAAGACGCCAACAGAAGAGTTAATGTTAGCAACGCGCATTAGTCTTTTCAAATCTGGAAAAAGGAATTCTTCACAAGTAGTTTCGAAATTGAGATCAGAACCTACAATAGCTTCAAAAATGCTTAAAACTGTAAATGCTGAGCCAAAAGCACCTATTCCATATACATCTGAGGAAGCTTTGGCCATATGATGGATGGAGACTACTCAAACTTTCCAAAATTGTTTAACAATCTGAATATGATTCAGTTGAGACAACCACAAGAACATTTGTACGAGTATGGATTATCAACACTCCATGCGTGGATTCGCTGCTTTGAGTGTATAATTCATATCGCGTACAGACTACCAATAAAAACTTGGCAAGTTCGAAATTAATTAAAAGATTTGGAATAATTTTGCGCACAATGGCTTGTGGGTATACAGTAAACACAGAAGCTTGTCGCATATATGCTTGGGAAACTGCAAATATATTTGTACGTGAATACCCCTGGTTCTACATGGCTCCATCCGTCCATAAAATGTTATTGCATGACGCAGATATTATTGAAAATGTTTCGTTACCAATAGGAATAATGTCAGAAGAGGCACTTGAGGCAAGAAATAAAGAAAAATAAAAAAAAAAAACATTAAAAAAAATAAAATTACAAAAAAAAAAAAAACAACTGCTTTATTTAAAAAAATACTTTATTTAAAATTAGCTATTTTTTAAGTTTTTAACGATATTAGCAATTTCTTGCACAGACCACAATAAATCAATAAAAAAAATTAAAAAATATACACATTTTAAATTAAAAAAGAAGAAATAATAATTACAAAAAAAAAAAATCATCATAGTAGAATTTAGCATTGTCACATTATTCTTATTTTAAGTACTATTATTGGTGCATGCTGAGTGTAGGGTAGAATTCCAATACAAAAAAATATATATATAATGCCTAAAATATAATTTTGTTTAAAAAGTTTTAAAATCGAATGTAATACAAAATTATAAACATACATACTACTATTAATATATAAATTGTCCCAAAAAAATTTTGTTTTAAAGAGCATATCCTTGGCTTTAATTTCACTGAACATTTCTAATAGATCAGATAAGTAGTTATAAAGATATAATTAAAGCGCCGCCAGATTGGCCATTTCTTCCACTGTGCATGGCTTTGACTTTTTACTTCTAACTATTGGGCGGAGCTAATCCTTCTACCCATTGCCCCACATATTTTGCTAGTAGCTCGTGTTCTTTGGTGGACTTATTGGCAGGTTCTGGGTTTTTCTCGCAATTAATTACTGCCTCTGCTGAAGCGCATTGACCTATTTCGGAATTTGGATTAACGACTTTTTCATAGCTGGACAGGTTAAGCACTCTTACAGGAACTATTTTGTTATTGCAGGGTTTAACGAGAGCTCACTTTTAAATTATGCTGGTTCTACCACCCACAAACTGTTGTCCTCACAATCTCCCTCCATACGGGCCCATACTAAAGTTTTTGACTGTGGTGGTAGTTTCTGATGCTCGATGGTAACTAGCTTTCTTACTTGAGTCCTATTTTTATATCCGTCATCAAGGGGTATCTCCACATTTCGCCAAATCATAACTTTTTGTCCCATATCCAAAGTAATGCCGTGAGTAATCATGAAATCAGCACCAATGATTACTTCGTCCACAATGTCGGCAACAATAAATACATGATTGACGCTAACGTTGGCAATGGTTAACTTCACATTTACTTTACCATAAACAGTGGAAGGCTCCCCAGTAGCAGTGCGTAGAACACAATTGAACCCGCATAGTGGTTCAATTGTGCTCTTTACCAAGTAAGGTCTGATGATAGACTGCGACGCTCCTGTGTTTATAGTAAAAATGTGCTTCAGATCAGGTTCGTTTTCTCGGTGTTTTGCAGTTTCGCTGCATATGACCAGTTTTTCCGCAGTTATAGCATTTGATTGTAGTTTTACCTTGTTTCTCATTTAACACATTAATGCCTGACCCCCTAATCAGTTGTCCGATTTTTATGAAATTTTATACAGACAGTACTTAAGGCGTGAATATTTTTATTTTTTTTTATCTGCCATGCTTGAGCCTGCAGGGTATGGGTATTTTTCTACCCACTTCGGCATATATGGGTTCTAAAATGTGTTTTTTTTAAATTAGCTGCTTAAAAAAAGGAAGCCCTTAAAGCATTTTTTACAGGGACCGAAAATAATAATTATTCTTGAAATTTCAAAGGAAAAAAGCCATCACTAGAAAATATCGGAGAGTGAAGTCAGGCATACCATTTTGATCGTTTTCAACTATATTTTCATAAATTAACATGATTTTTAAATTCTTGATTTTTATTTTTTTTTTGACAAAAATAATTGTTATTTTTTGATTTTTATTTTTTTTGTCAGAAATATTTGTCAAACTTTGATTTTTACTTTTTTTGTCAGAAATATTTGTCAAAATTTCCCCTTCCCAAAATCGAAAACTGTTCATATAAAAAAGGAAAAAAAGAAAAAATGTAGAACTAATTTCCAATTCAAATACCCCCACCCCCTCCAAATGGTTGAGCTGGATCCGCGCTCATCAGATAAGGTTGATACTTTTAGAAAATATTATTTATAATGTCTGATGAAATTCAATTAACTAATGAAATGACTGGTAACTCAGAAATTGGAATAAAGGAAATATTGATCTCCATAATATAGAACCATATTTTGGTTAATGTAGAGAAAGTCTTGGAAACATTATATAAAAAATGTATTAGTATAGTTTTCATAAATGAATAACAAATTGAGGAGGAATGGAAAAATAATGATAAGAAATATAACATAAACGTGCACAAACAAACTAGAAAAAAGTTGTAACACTCCCCAGCAGTTCGACATGTACTCAATACATACGTAAAATACAGTGAATTATATGCAGGGTCATTCGTCCCGAATATACTCGTTGTAATTCAGAGTGGAGACAGTCGTTTTTTAAACATTTCATAATCTAGAGATGGGGACATTTGAAACTTGTTTTTTTTGTTTGTATTGTACTTCAGAAAGTAGTTATTTAACCTGTCAGAATAAAACGAATGCAGAGTAAATTGTCTATTTGTAACGGAAAAACTGTAATTACTGTCTCCAAAGAGTCAATTCACTTCCTCCTCGGACAAGCCTATGTTAACCAGAAAGTAGATGAGAATGCTTGTTCCACACTATCACCTCAAACTGTGGGGTCTAAAAACCACTACACACACATAACTATCATTATTTTAACATAAGATAATTGTGGTATTCACCTCAATATAAAAGAACTGGTTTGACATCATTATTTCATGGTCGAAAAAATTTTAGTTAGGTTGTGTCAACATTTCACTATTTAAATATTTTATATAATCACATATTATTATACCCTTAGATGTTTTTTGTTACGATTTTCTAAAAAAAAAGTAAATTTCTCTTGAAAAATGAAATTTATATTTCATATGTTTTAGAACCCACATATGCCGAAGTGGGTATTTTTATACCCAATCCACAAAATCGTACTTGTAGCTTAGGAATGTGGGAGTAATCACTTGGTTATTTTTTTTTTTGCTGATAGAGGACTTCAAAGACTACTAGACACAAGAAGGGCATTGGGGAATTTCACTCCCCCCGTTTTTCAGAACCACTTATTTTCGAATTTTGTGATTTTGTAAAATTGCTCAACTTTGGCCCACTAGTTCCCCTCCAAGGCATGACCTAATACTACCGAAAAAATTATTTTGGGTAGTTCGATTCTTACTTTATCTTTATCCAAAAGAAGATTTTTAATATCGCTCACCTAGAATTTTCTAGAATTTTTCTAAAATTTCTCTATTTTTGGGTATTTTTCTACCCATTCGGCGTTAATGGGTTAAAGCCTCTAAAACTGCCTCTTTTATTTCACTGACTATATTTCTCTCATTTTCAGCTATAACCTTGATATTCCGCACCTTGCAAATTTTCGGCTTTGAAATTATTTTTGCCGTTTCTTGTGATAGTGCAAATGAGGATTCAGGAATAATTCGTACAGCTCCTTCATGACATTGATGATTATTCACTTTTGTTACCAAGTCGGACACCTTTTTATCAATGTCATCCAATCTGCTGTTAATAAATGCGCCTTATTGACATTGAACATTATTCACTTTGTTTCTGCTGTTAATAAATGTGCATTCTTGACATTGAACATTATTCACTTTTGTTTTTAAGTCCGACACCTTTTTATCAATGACATCCACTCTGCTGTTAATAACCTTAGACATTTCCTGAATTTTCTCATCTGTGGCTCTAGAAGATTCTTGAAGTTTCGATTCCATTTTAGCTAAGTGTTTAATAGTTTCTTTGACTTCAGCTTTAACCTCAGCGCGAAGTTTCTCGTTGTCGGCAAGAACTTTCTCGTTGTTCACTCTCGAAGTTTCTTGAACTTCTTTTAAATTTTCTTGAACTTAAGCTTTAACTTCCTTAAATTGTTCCATCATAACAGCAAACATTGTGCTTAAATCCATGCTGCTTGTTGTTGCACGGGTACAGACTTCCACTTCGTCTTTGTACCGCCGCTTGAATTCATCAATCAGCCTATTTTGCAATTCTGCCTTATTACCTGATGCCGGCAACTCCAACTTACTCAATTCTTTCTTGAGTTGTTCAACTTTCAGATCTTCAAACTTCATGCTTATTATTTTGCAATACCACTTCTGACACCAATTGTTACGTTTTTAAAAACGGGGTTTATTTCCTTTAAATAAACCGGATAATTTTGATTGCAAATAAAAGCAGATTAGTAGTTTAAAATTGTAACAACTCTTTATTAAGTTAAAATGTACAAAAACAACAAAATTAAATAGTCACTCGGTGTCTTTATACACGTTTATCAATTCGCAGAAATACACACACACAATTTATAATGTACAAGTATACACTGGCAATGCAGTTGATGTATTCACTTAACAATGCTTCAAATTAGACTCATTGTTGTTGTTTGTTCTCATTAAAAGATCGAGGAAAATTAAAAAAAAATAAATCAATAAACCTCAATATCTCTTCAACTAATAGAGATAATTTCTTGTAGATCTTCTCAAGAACTATTTATATTTAAAATTTCAGCAAATTCGGATCGTAAATGTATTTTTGGCGATTTTTTAAAAAAAATTTAAACCCGAGGTGACCAATTTTGAGGGGCTATGCACTGGCCCCTATTGGCGATAGGAAGCCGAACAAACGGAAATCAACTCAAAAACAATATCTCTAATAGTTCCCGAGATACCGAATTATTTCCAAAAAAAAGTTTCTGAACCACTGTAGAAGAAAAATTCTTAACACACGTTTTTCATTAAAACTTTTAACCCAAGTATTATTTGATTTTTTTTTTTTTTATCAAGCATGTCAGTCATTATGTTTAATGTCAATTATGTTCATTTGTTGTTAATCTGATTGAAATGAGTCACCAGAAGAAAGTGCGTGCTAAAATTATTAAATATTTTCAACAAAACCCAACTTGGTCCTATAAAAAGTTGACCAAACAATCAAAGGTCTGCCATCAAACTGTTTCCAATGTTATTCAACAGTACCGGGAGAACTTGTCCATTGATAGAAATCCTGGTTCAGGTAGAAGGAATGGTTCACATTTTGTTTATTAAGCCAAGAAAATAGAAAGCATTTTCAAAAGAGCTCCCAACACATCCGGTAGGAAAGCAGCCCGGTTAGCTCAGTGCTCGGACTATTTGGTACGAAAAGTTAAAGCCAATGCATACAAGGCTCAAAAAGTTTCTGACAGGAACACTGCTAAAAATTTAGAGGCCAAAAACAGAGCACGGAATTTGAAGTCAAGTTTTATAAAAAAAAATATTCTTGCTGCATAATGGATGACGAAACGTATATTCTGGGAGATTTTTCGCAACTTCCTGGTCAAAAATTTTATGTTGCTGATGCTCGAGGGAATGTTGAAGAAAAGTTTAGGACCCAAAAGCAGACAAAATTTTCCAAAAAGTTCTTGGTATGGCAAGCAATATGCAGTTGCGGCAAAAAAGCCAAACATTTGTTACAAAGGGCTCTATAAATACCGAAATTTACATCGAGGAATGTTTACAAAAAAGGATGTTTCCATTCATAAGACTTCTTAATGTGTGCACTTATTTTTGAGTGGTACAAGACCAATAATGTGGGATTTGTACCAAGAGAGGCAATTCCTCTAAACTGCCTGGAACTGTGTCCATTCGATAGATATTGGGCTCTTGTTGAAAGAGAATTGAAGAGCACAAAAAAGGTGTCCAAAACTGTGTTAGATTTTAAACGGAGATGGACAACCTGTTCGAACAAAGTGACAGAAATCACCTATTTTTTTTTTTTTTTTTTTTTTTTTGTAAATTGTAATAATAATTTCAATCAAATAAAAAAAATCAAAACTGAAAGTTTAGTGGTTTCACTTTTATTAAAATATATGTATGTTAAGAATTTTTCGATCTCAGTCCTTACAAACGAAATGACAATCTTATATATACCATTCGCACGAAGCTAAAGGGTATAAAAACAACAACGCCAAACGAAACAAAAAATAAAATACACAAAGCAATGAAAGCAACACACATCCAAACATACGTTTTGTTGCTTTTTTGTCAAATTTTCAGAGGTTGTCTCGGATTTTTGCTCACATCTCCGTTATTTATAGACGGATTTTGCTGATTTTAAATAGAAAACTTCTCGAAAGCATGTCTGACAGAATTATTGATTTGGATCCTGAAGATACCTGGGGTCTTCAGAAAATTGGTTTCAACAGACAGGCAGACATGGCTTAATGGACTCGACTATCTATAAGGATCCAGAATATATATACCTTATAGGGTCGGAAAATTGTATTGTGGAAATTACAAACGGAATGACAAACTTTTATATACCCTTCTCACGAAGGTGAAGGGTATAAATATACGATTTCATTGATATTTACTCGTGCTACTTTCTTGGCGGAACCGCAGGATGTGATTCCTCGCGTAAAAAATTGTTCGCAACAGATATTTGAAAACTAACATCATCAAGTACAGTCGTACTTCCCTATAATGAATCTTGACGGGACCAGAAAATTACTTCATTATATAGAAACTTCATTATACAGAAATTATATTTTTCCCACATTTTTTATTTAAATAATTAGGCATATTAGTTTGTGTTACACTTTTCCATTTTTCTTCCACATCAAAACCTTGTAATACCAAATAACAAAACCATTATATAAAAATTATATTTTTTTCCATTTTTATTTAAAATAATCAGGTATTTTAGTTTGGATTACACTCTTCCATTTCTCTTCCTCAACAAAACCTTCTAATACATTAAGAGATTTAAATACATTAGTCAGCACGTTACTCCTCTCTTGATGAAAAACGTGCTCCAATGTAGGTATCGTCTTATTGACGTCAGCCAATTCTTCTTCATCGTTATCTGACTCTATAAATGTAAAATTAATGTACATCACACATTTATTTGGCATTAGGATTAAAATATGTATGTATGCACACAAAACTAATAAATAAATATGTATGTACCTGCCATAGCCGAAACTCCACGAGTTTCCAGAACACTGATGAGAATATCCTCATCGGATGGGATGCCCATGGTCTGCACATCAATATCAACATTGACATAATTTTCAAATGATGCATCAACGTTCGTTACTTCCCTAAATGAAGCCTGTAGAGCAGCCAAATCAGCTAACGGAAGAAAGTCTTCCTCATCCCAATGAGTCCGCACGCCATCTTTCGAAAATCCTGCCTTTCTGAAACAATTCGCAATTGTTTCTGGTTTTACAAAGGCATTCCACACTGTGCTTAAATTTCGAATAGCTCATTTGTGACAATATGTTCATCAAAATTCGTTTTCTGTAAAGTTGTTTTATGTTGTAGATGATACCTTGGTCCATTCATTGAAGTAAGGGCGTCATGTTCGGAGGAAAATATGCAAGCTCAATATTTTGCAGTTTATCTTTTGCCTCCTTAAGATGCGCAGTGCAATTATCAATAAAAAGTAAAACCTTCCTTTTCTGAGAACCAAATTTTTTGTCCAGCTCTAAAAGCCACTTCGTAAAAATGTCACCTATCATCTACGCCTTTTTGTTGGACTGATAATCTACATCTAGAGATCTTATTCCTTTAAAACATCTAGGATTTTTGGCCTTTCCTATAACAAGCAGTTTCAGTTTCTCCAAACCAGTCATATTGGTTGCTACTAGGACAGTTACTCTCTTTGCTCTGTTTTCCACCAAAGCATTTTTCATTTTTAAATGTTAGTGTTTTGTTTGGCAAACATTTAAAAAACAAATCAGTCTCATCGGCATTAAAGATGTCATTTTGATCATATTTTTGTATCAATCTCGCTAAAACATTCACTATCCATTCCTCCCGATCTCTTACGTTGGCGTCAGCACTTTCCCCACATAAGGTTTTTGCTACAATACCATGCCGTTTTTTGAATTTGTCTAACCATCCTGTGCTAGCTTCAAAATCTTCGTGTCCCAATGCATCAGCGAACTCTTTGGCTTTTTGCTTCATTAATGGCCCAGATATAGGAATATTCTTACCACGTGCGGCAGTTACCCATTTGAGCATAGCTTCATCAATATCCTCAAAAAGGCAGGTTTGAAGCATTTTGCGTTTAGTGCTCAATTGCTCGTCTTCTACATTTTTTAGAATCACAGCCTTGTTTTTAAAAATATTTGATAATGTGCTGAGAAGAATTCCAAACTGCCTAGCCACATCTTTTTTTTTAATCCTTCTTCAACTTTATTAATAATTAATAATTTTTTTTCAAGAGAAATGCTACTTCGCTGCGTCATTTCCGATCACTGAACACCGGCAACTGATGTTAAGATTGTTATTGATGCGGCTTTCTTCTTTTTTTTTGTTCTTATTTTCCTCTTTTGGGAATCCCCTCATTATATGTGGCATCTTTCTCGGTACACAGAGTTGTTAGTATGCGTAACAGAAAATTGTTTGAAAAATTCATTATATGGAGACAAACACGTATGTGAGTCAAATATTACACCTGCAAAATTGCTTCATTGTATAGAAAAGTTCATTGTATGGAAATTCATTATACGGAGATCAAAAACAATGAAATTGGAACGGAAAAAGTTGTGAGTTTAAAATCAATTCATAATAGGGAGAGCTTCATTGTATAGAAGTTCACTATAGAGAAGTTCGACTGTAACATATAAATTAATGAGACTTGCTTTTTGTTTGAGAGTTTATTCAAGACTGCCAAAACTTAAAACTAAAAACTAAAACTAACAATGCTTTGATAATTAAATAATTGCAATAAACAAAACCCGCAAGCATCCGATTACGTCTTGTATTTGATGGGAGAATGCTGACGTTGCATTTCTCACAGGCGTGTGTGCTTAAAAACAAAACAATGTAGTCAACCTCTGTTAACTACCCCCTCACTCAAGTGAAGGCCGTCCTCGGCCTTCTTCAGAACGGATTCAACAGCGGATCCGAGCTCTCGCGTCCTGCGCCGCTTCGAACATCGCCGCACAAAGAATACCGCGATACAGTTTAAAATCAAAATCGCAAAAATAACGCAGACAACAATTATGGGCCACATCTTGGTTTCGTCTCGTAACTCGCCAATGTAGCGCAAGTTCTTCATGCTCACCCCGTGCAGCAGTCGCAAACCGAGAACCTCCCTGTGTTCGGTGATATTTATTTTAAGAAATGTAGGTGTTCCGGGTTATCTTTTAGGTGTGTTATTTTTATTGATGTACAACGACCCATTAATGCGAACACTATTTCCAAACACTTTGAGGTAAGTACCATTCAAGGTCCTCTCCGCGTGGTCATCCTCCATAACACTCACCATTGCATCATTAATAATAATAATCCTATCATCGACCTCTGTAACCTTCTCCAGGTAATCAGACTGGGTGCTGCAATGAGCCGCAACTCCAGAAACCAACTGCTGAGCGCAGATCGTATCTTTAAATATTTCACAGAATGTTGTTGATCTTGAACAAGTTCTGCAATTTGCAACTATTTCAGTTACCAATTTCGTCATTTTAGGAAAATAATAGTCCGACAGTATTTGCTTGACGTTTTCTATGGGCTCTATTATGCTCGGCCGTGACAATTTCTCGTTGTTCACCCTTATCAAATATGTCCAGAACCAGGTTTTTAGTATATCCAAACCTCGTTGCGGGGAAAAGTTGAACTAATTCATGTTGTATGTGTGCCAAAACAGGGAGCTCACAATGAACTGCATTAACCACACTAGCATTAACTACGTCCCTCACTCTATCCAATAGCCCATATCAGCGAACTGCAGAACGTGTCTAGTCTTGTTACCAAAGAGAATAAGATAACGAGTGTGCGGAAATTCCGCCTCCTCCAAAATGATCTGATTCCTAAAGCAGTTCACCGGTTGGTCAGTAACTTCTATCGTATAGGTTTGTGACTCCTCACTTTGTACCGTCGCTATGTCAGAACGAAGTTCATCATCCATTATATGGATGTGTTGTCGGGATAAAGAATCTGCAACCTGGTTCTCTCTTCCGGGTTTATAGAATAAGTTTGCATTATGCTCGTCGATGAACGCTTTCCAGCGTTTTATTTTTGCATTAGGATTTCGATCAGAGACTGCAAAAGTAAGAGGTTGGTGGTCCGTAAAAGACACGTATTAAGACACTTTACGCCATACAAATAATGACGAAGGGACTTTAGAGCCCACACAATGGCTAGAAGTTCATTTGTTGCAAAGTGTAACTCCGTATCTGACAGCACCTAGATATCATAGTTATAGGCCTTCCATCTTGAGACAGAACGGCTCCAAGACCATGGGACGATGCATCAGTTGTCAAATCGAAGGGCTTTTTGAAATCGGAGTACCTCAATATAACATCCTCAGATGTTAAAATTGTCTTTATCTTATGAAATGCCTGTAATTTATCTCCTTGGAGATCGATTGAAACCCTCTTTGATTGTGAAGCTCGTATTCTTCCGTTATTTCCCTTAAGGATATCAGTAAGAGGTTTTGCCATACCAGCAAAATCCTTCACAAAGCGTCGATAATAGCCTGCCAGGCCAAGAAACGATCTGACGGCAAATAAAGAAGTGGGAGTTGGGTAATTCTTTATCGCATCTATTTTTGACGGAGATGTTTTAACACCACTATCCGATACCACTCAAAGAAGTTCGATTTTTCCACAGATACTCTCATGTTTGCTTCGAGCAGTTTCCTAAGAACACAGTCGACATGCCTAACATAAACTTCTTTTGTCCCTGAAAATACTATGACGTCGTCAACATAAACGTAACAAGTCTTTCCGATCTGTTCCCTGAGAACATCGTCGATTGCACGTTGGAACATACTGGGGGCATTTTTCAGCCCAAGTGGTAAACGACAAAATTCATATTTACCATTATTAACAGAAAAAGCTGTCATTCCTCTGTCACTTTCTGCTAGTTCAATTTGATGGAACCCAGATTTAAGGTCCAGAGTAGTAAAGTATTTTGCTTCACTTAGATTTGACAATATAACGGATACATTTGGTACTTGGTATTTGTCACCAATTGTTTGTTTGTTTAACTTTCTAAAGTCCACTACTAAATGCTTCTTTTTATTTCCTAAGTGGTCGACACCTTTTTTGTCAACGACCCAAACTGGGCTATTATATTATATCCGTAACACCCATTGGGTACGGATATAGCTTAGAATATACTGGTGTTTCGTTCTCCATCTGAATGGTAGCGACGATATTAGTATTATAAGGCAAAGCCTCACTGGGATCAGCAAATACCTTTATTCTGCTTTTCATCATTCTTTGGAAATCTGCCTTTACAGAAACGGGGACGTCTATTTTATTAACCTCAATAAAATTAACATTCAAAAAAATTAATTTTTTCCATTCTAGACCCATAGGAAAGTTGACCTTTCCTTAAATCAATCTTTGCATTGACACGCTTTAATAGATCCAAACCGATAATCCCGTCGAAAGTGGTCAACGAGCTCAGAATAAAGAAAGCTGTATTTTCTCCGAACAGATTTATATAGCATTTCCGTTCGACAGTGTTATGGCCGTGAATGGAGTGCACACTAAAAGGTTTATTTACATTCAATTTTATAGACCCTTTGGTATTTTGGACCTACACTCATATCGGATATAACATTTCATTTAAATTGCTGCCTTTGGTCAGTTTCAATGTTGTAAGAGTTAGTGGGTTGTCTAAAACGGGAAGACGAAGGGCTTATGTCCATCGGCTCTGGTTGGTTTCGGTTATAATTCTGAGTGTGCGATTGCAAATTTCTTACAAAATATGGGTTCCTTTGTCGGAACGAGTTACCACAGTTATAATTGCTATGTTCATTTTTTTGTCGGAACGAGTTACCACGGTTATAATTGCTATGTTCATTAGTTGCTTTTAGTTTGCTTCCTTTTGCGTCCTCCACTCGCCCCCCTTTCTCTTCTTTTTTGTTGGAGAACGTGGTTGCAAACACATAACGGTCATGATTTGCTTCAACCTCTTGAGCGAGTGCTAAAGCGGTTGGTAAGTCAGAAGGGCGCGCTAAAAAAAGCACATCGCATAATGGCTTTCTGAGACCGGACAAGAAGACGCGAAGAGCGTCCTGTCTGTATTTTTCATTTAACTTTGTTGCTAAGACCCTATCGTTTGTCATTAAAGTTTTATTGGTCAAAAGAGAAAGTTTTCTCTCTACCTCATCATAGTACTGAATAACAGACATACTTCCCTGTCTCAACGTGCTCATTTCCTGCTCTATAAGGTAAGTCGGGCGTTTGTCTGCGTAAGTAAAGTCCAATCGGGCTATAATAGCCGAAAAATTTAGGACTGTGTAAAACGATGCCAAAACAGCATATGCAGGACCCTTAATTTTATTTCTTATAATCGCCACTGCCTGGTAGTGCTTGCTACTACCATCATATTTTTCGAAGACTTTGTAAGCCAATGGTGCCCAAGCACTATACTCTTGGTGCTCATTTGTTTTTGTAAATGTGTGTTTCTATACTCAATACAGCACTCAGCACTAGCAATATAAAATACACAAACAACTTTGTCTTGTTTGTTTTTTTGTCGATCTTCACTGTCTCAAAGCAACAACACTTTCGTATGTTTTGCTGGTAAACATTGACGACAGCGATCATCAATGTAGATTTTGTTTTTGTTTATCGTATGGTATCGTTTAAAAAAGTGTGTATTTTTTTCTTTATTCTTCGTATGTTTTGGTTTTAACAACAAAAAAAATTGCATACAAATTTGTTTTTATTTAAATGTATTGGTGTTTGCTCTTCCATAAGGAACTGTTGGGCACCCCTGTTGTAAGCAGTATGGGCTGCCTGTCTCCATGAAAAATAATTCTCAATTTTTCCTTCAAACATAGGCAGGGACTTTACTACATCCAAGGGTTCATTACAAATGATCGCAGGTGTAATTCTTGTTTCTTCATATGTTTTTACCTCTGCATTTCCGAATGCGAGGAACGCCACTTTTTTTGTCAACTCTTCTATCTTTCTTTCGAAGTCAATTTTTTGGGTTTGTGTTGCAACACGCACCGCAGACTCTAGAATCTTTGAAATTCTTCCGCGTTCATCTTTGGTTTCTTAACCTCTTTATTAATATTCAATCTCCTAAATTGTTCGTCCAAACTTTCAGAACTCATAAACAAAGATTCACTACAATTTCTACACTGTATGAACCAACTTATGAACCAATCTTTATTAACTTATGAGTAATGAGCAATACACTTACATTATATTTGATAAAGTTTAACACAATCACTGCTTGTTGCTGAGTTTACGCCTCCTTCTTCCCTATGCTGGGTATACACGATACTATTTTTCGTACTAATCGTAGTATGAGTAGAAGCACGGTTTTGTGATAGACGTTACTACAAATCGTACTACTTCTTTTGAAAAAGAATGAAAAATAAAAAAATATCACAAAAAATCAAAATTTTTTGATTTTTATACTTTGTTAGTACGACAACATGATACACTTTACTAATTTCATACTTATACGATTTATCGTACGACTTATCGTAATGTGTATACCTAGCATTAGACTTCTACTTCTTCTTCGCTATCACTGATAGTTTCTACGGCAGGTATGTGGTTCTGGCTTTTCCACAATTATTTGACAAATCCAAAAATTTTTAATTTTGTTTATTTGTTATTTCTTTTTGTAGTTAGAGTTAATTTTAATATTGTTTTATTTATCATCATAATTTTTTGTTTTGCCCCACGTTGGGCGCCAATTAATGAGACTCGCTTTCTGTTTGAGTGTTTATTCAAGACTGCCAAAACTTAAAACTAAAACTAACAATGCTTTGATAACACTATGCTAGTTGAAAAAACTGTCAAGCGGGGCACCCGGTGGGTTAAACTAATTCGACTACGCTGAAGTCAGTGGTGCTAACCGTTTTTTTAGGTTAGCTCGTATTTTCGAGATATACCGTTATTTCGAAAATGGAGGAGGTTGCACAACATATATTCGCGTAAATCAAAAACGGTTTAGTTTATGTAATAAATTAAAAAAACCGAAAATCCGCAATAAAATTATCTTTAAGTAACGCTTAACATTTTTTTTAATCTGCGCAGTGGTTTTAGTGGTTTTGGCAAAAAAAAAAATAATTGTTAAGGAAAATTTCGAATTTTTTGTTTTTTAAAACGGCATAAAAAATTGGAAAATGCAGCTACGCTCTTAATTTTTTCCATTCACATAGAAAGCTAATTTCCAAACAAAACAAGCCCCAAATGATTAAAATCTGTTCACAACTTTTGATTTTATTCTCAAAAGATGAAAAATTTTAGTTTTTATAATAACCACACATAATAATAAACTATGAATTATAATATATATGTATGTACAGAATGTTTTATTATTTGAAGTGAAGGAGAAAAATTTGCAAAAACCTTTTTAAAATGTATATAGATAAAAAGGAAAACTATACTTGTTGTTAATTAAAGTTTAAGTTTTTATTTAGAAATTTATTCTTCTTCCTCCTGCAGATTCCAGCAAATATCCCCTAAAAGCGAATCAAGTTTTTTGCCACTATTCTGTTACTTGGTGAAACCTCTCTGTTACTTGGTGAAACCTCTCGCCATGTTCATCAGACTCGGCTGGTGATTGTTCATTAAATTTTTCTGCATGACAATGCAAAAAATGTATTTTCAATGACATTCTGACGTTTAAATTTTTAAATGCGGTTAGCATTTTTTCAATTAAAATTCGCCAATTTTCAGACCGATGATTTCCTAAAACATTTTCTATTACTGATTTCACACAATTCCAGGCCAATAGCTCGATCTCATTCAATGCAACTTCAAAATGTTGGTCCTTCATTAGACGACGGATGTCCGGTCCATTAAGAATTCCTGTAAAATAAAAACATTATGATATTAAATATAAATCTAATTTAATAAAGTACTTAGAGTTCATACCTTCTTTTACTTTCATACCGCTTAATCGTGGAAAAATTGGGCTCAATTCGGTAAAAGCAATCCCATCTGGGTCAATGCTTTTATAAAATTTTTTTACAATACCCAGTTTGATGTGGAGTGGAGTAAGCAAAATCTTTTCCATCGGAACAAGTGGTAATTCAATGATGTTATTTCTATGCAATCTGCTTTCCTCACGTAAAGCCCAATCCCGTGTATTGTACTGGTCGCCATTAAAACGCGTATTCCATAAGCACATGAAGCACATATTTTTAGTATAGCCCAATTGCATGCCTCTTAAAAGAGCCACCACTTTTAAATCTGCGCATATTTTCCACTTGTGGTCTTCATATTTAATTAACTGTATTATTTTTTTCATTGATGAGTATGTCTCTTTAGTATTTGTGCTTAGAGCTATCGGAATAGGGTTTTTTGAATTAGTGACATGTAACAAAACTGCTTTTAAGCTACTTTTGGACGAATCAATGAATAAGCGCCAATCTCCAGGATTATATTAATTTTGCATTGATAAAACCAAGCCGCGGATGTCAGTACAATACGCGAGAGAATTATTCTCAATAGATCTAAAAAAAGTCGTAAATCGACGATGGCGATTGATTGCCCCGAATACTTGTACATCTTGTGCTAAAATATTAGCTTGTTTTAACTCTTTTGTCAAGATAATGCTCTGTCTTTGAGACAATTTTAGGCGCCGTACCATTATATCCAGACGATTTTGCGTGATTTCATTATGATTGCATGGAATCGTGATGTTTGGCGGTTGATACATTGATGCAACTGCTCCACAGGTTTGAACAGATTGAAGTGTTGATGTAATATCATCTGTTGGTATTTGGTTATCCGGAACATTAATTTCATTAGAATGTGACAGCGGAAATTGAGCATATGTTGTTTTAGTGTAAGATATAGAACCACTTTTTCTTCTGTTCATACCGGCTGTATGATTTATACACGCATAACACTCATCTTCAATATGGAGTATGGGATCTCTCCAAATCATTGGAACACAAAATGGCATAGCGTCTCCGCTTTTTTCCCACTTATTTAAATGGCTTATGCACGATGTACACACTATTGATGGTGTCCAACTCTTACCACATACAACACTTAAAGAAAAATATGTTTCATACAAGTTAATTGTTTCAACAGTGATTTTACGGCGACTTGGCATAATTGTATATTTCCCACACACATAACAAAAGTAATTAAACTTGTTACACGCCTCCGTTTTAGATATTTTAATATAACTGATTATATTGTAATTTTTTTAATCAACGTACCTCTCAAGGCCTTTATGACCATATTTTGTAAAAAAACATGTTTCTATGATTCTACGTGTTCAAGGTATAAAAACAGATTACGTTACGTAAGTTTTTTACAAGACCGATTTGTCCGCACAATAAAATACATATATAATTAACAATCACCAGCCGAATCTGATGAACATGGCGAGGGGTTTCACCAAGTAACAGCCAGACTCGAACACTGGTATAGTGGACAAAAAATAAATCAAATGAATAAAATCAAAAGTTATGGACAGATTTTAATCATTTAGGGCTTGTTTTGTTTGGAAATTTGCTTTCTATGTGAATGGAAAAAAATTTTTTTTTTTTTTTAAAACAAAAATTTCGAAATTTTTCTAAAAAAATATTTTTTTTTGCAAAAAAAATTATCTAAAACGACTGCGCAGATTAAAAAAATGTTAAGTCTTACTTAAAGGTAATTTTATTGCGGATTTTCGGTTTTTTCAGTTTATTCAATAAACTGAACCGTTTTTGAGTTACGCGAATATATGTTGTTCAACCTCCTCCATTTTCGAAATAACGGTATATCTCGAAAATACGAGCTAACCTAAAAAAACGGTTAGCACCACTGAATTCAGCGTGGTCGAATTAGTTTAACCCGCTGGGTGCCCCTCTTGACAGAAAAAAAAGTGTCAATTTCATGCACAGTGTAATCAAATAATTGCAATAAACAAAACCCGCAAGCATCGGATTACGTCTGGTATTTGATGGGAGAATGCTGACGTTGCATTTCTCACAGGCGTGTGTGCTTAAAAACAAAACAATGTAGTCAACCACTGTTAACTTATATATATTAAGTGGCGATTTTAATTTCAGACAAAATTACTGGGGATGCCAAAGAAGTAACTGTTGGGGAAATATCCTTTTCATCAAACTACAGCTGAATCATACTCAAACAGTTTCTCCTCACGAAAGCACCTATATTCCTACTGATCCATCTAGGCAACCATCTACGTTGGATTTTTTCTTAACAAATCAAGCACATAATTTAGTATCTGTAAAAGTAATAAATGAGCTCAGTTCTGATCATCTTCCAATCTCTAGTGTTATAAATCTTAGAGTAAATATCGTAAATAACCTACAATACGTTTATAAGAAAACAAATTGGCGTCGGTTTCAAACATCAATAAATAGAAACCTCTCTAGTACTATCGATACGACAGAAATAACAAATACAAACCAAATTGATGAAATGATCGAAATTTTTAACGATGCTGTTATGAAGGGAATTGATGAAAGTACACCCAAGCAAAGAATAAACCCATTTGTTTAAGATTTGCCAAATTACATAAAAATAATTTGCCAAATTACATAATAATCAATTTAGAAATATATTTCGAAATTGGAAACGGTACATGGATATTAATGATCATCGTCAAATGACTCGGTTAAACAAAGAAATCAGTATTGAAATAAATAAAACTACACTGGAAAAGTCTTCATCACTTTTTTGGAAGGTTTCTAAAGTTTTAAAACGAAAAATAAATAATATCCCTGTTTTGAAAGAAAATAATGAAGTCAGTTTTACAGTACAAGAGAAAGCAGATGCGTTAGCCAAATGTTTTATGTTAAACCACAATAATTCATCTCGCCTATGTGATGCAAACACAATACTTGAGGTTGATAATGTAGCAAACCAAATTCGAAGTTGCAATGTAAATCCACCAGACAACTATTTTGTAAACTACCAACAAATTACCAAAACTCTAAAAAACAAGAAATCGCCTGGAGCTGACAAAATAAATAACAAATGTTTAAAAAATCTTTCAAATAAAGGCATAATATACCTCACAAACGTGAGCTACTTTCCCAAATACTGGAATATATCTAAAACAATCCCCATTCTAAAACCTAGTAAGCCGCCAGATTCACCGCAATCATATAGGCCCATTAGCTTACTGCCTTCCACAAGCAAAATGTTTGAAAAAATTTTAAAAGAAAAATTGAACAGTTTTATTGATTTGCATAATATTCTTCCTCCACAACAGTATGGTTTCCGCAAAGAACATAATACTTCACAACCCTTAATAAAAATAAGGAAATTGGTTAAACAAAACTTTTAAAATGCCAAATCTACAGGAATAATTCTTTTAGATATAAAATCAGCATTCGATTCTGTTTGGCACAACGGCCTTATTTATAAATTGAAAAGACAAAATTTTCCAGTTGAATTCATAAAAATTATACAAAATTTTTTATACGACAGATATTTTTCTGTACATATTTTTACAACGACATCACAGAAAATCATCATAACAACTGGATGCCCACAAGGATCTTGTCTTTCTCCAGTCCTTTATAATATTTTTACAGCAGACATTCCTATTTTTTCATACTGTGTAACGTCAATTTTTGCGGATGATACTGCTATTCTTAGCTCTGATGTATATGCAGCGAACATAATTTCAAACTTAGAATCGGCTCTGGAAGATATAAAATCCTACTTCAAAAAGTGGAACATTATGATAAATCCTGAGAAAACAAAGGCAATATATTTTACAAGAAAACGGAAGTCATGTTTCTTACCGCAAAACCCAATACTATTCATGGATCTCAATATTAGTTGGGAAAACAACGTAAAATATTTGGGAATAATACTGGATTCAAAAATAAATTTTAAAAACCATATACCACATCTATTAGATAAGATCAACAAGTTAATCTGTACCCGCTTATAAACAGAAAAAGTTTTCTCAGTGTTGATAACAAAAAATTAATCCTAAAATCCATATTTCACCCTTTAATGTTTTACTGTGCTCCAGTCTGGGCCACTTCTGCTAAATGCCATCTTAAAAAACTTCAAATAGCCCAAAACAAACTTCTCAAGATGTTATGTAATCTTCCTTGGCACTATTCTACGCAACGACTCCACACATTGTCTGGCATTGAACTCGTTCAAGATAAAATAAATAGATTAACACTAAATTTCAACAGAAGATGTCAATACTCTCAATATTTACACATAAATGAACTGCAGTCATAATTCGGTACTCAATATACTCTAGTATAACATTTTAACCTAAAACCACTGTTTTATAAAGTTTTTTTCCTTTCTCTTGTATGTTAAATAATTATTAAAAAGTTCACAAAGTTCAAATTCTACTACTAAGCTGAAAATAAACAAGGTTTCTAAACTCTTTAATATATATAAGACAAATGTAAACATTAGCGGTATTCACAATGTAGAGTACTTGGCCTAGTAAAAAAGTAGAAAAGCTATTTATTGACAAACATTTCAATTTCTAATGTATTTTGTTTGATATTCTGCTCTTTTACTACATTGCCAGGCCAAGTACTCTACATTGTGAATACCGCTATTATTAATATATTAACAGAAATAATAAATTAACCTCCAATAATTAAAACCACTCAAAAATTTTGATTTTGTAAATAAAATATATAAATTTACAAAAATGATTAAAAAATTAAATTTATATAAAAATAAAAAAGAAAAAAACAATATACAAAATTCTTTAAAAATAATCGTAATCGACCAAAACAATCGACTTTTAGGTTCGATTAATCGATTTTAATAATCGAGCAGAAAATAGTTGATCGTATAATCTAAAATCGATTATTCGCATTCGTATAAGGTGTACTCGTCCCTACAACAAAAACAACTTACATTTTGTTGTTGCTTTTCACCCCATCTGTAAAAAAAACACAAGTACGACGAATTCAATATTAAACTGGAATTTAACAACAAACCAGTGTAAGTTTTATATTTATTGCTTTATTTCATGTGGAGGATGTTAAAATGTTCGATGAAGAGATCAAACGCGTGGAGAAACAGATGAAATTGAATATAAAACAATAGGAAAAAAGTGGACGCATCAAAAACACACATATATATGTTCATATATATGGTCTGCAAATCACAGCTGAATTAGAAGAATGGCAGCAGTTTACAATGGATCTAACCGAACTACATGAAATTCGTGTGCCAAGATGGTTGCAGATAAATACAAGAGAAAAGGTTTCAGACGCCTCAAAAAAAGCATATGCTGAACAACAGTTGTTGCTGCTAAAACAAAAGTTAATCCTATAAAAAATAGGAAAACATTACCGAAGCAGAAGCTATGTGCAGCACATCTATATAGCTCTAATAAATAAGTAGCATTCATTGTATGCCTGGAGCAATTCAACAATTACTTTGGCTTGGATATCTAATAAAACAAATAAGAAAAAGTTCGTGAGAAGTCGAGATGCTAAAATTATAAATGTGATTTCTAATGCCAAATGGAGTCATGTATGCAGTAAAGATAATCCAGCATGCTACGTCTGTCGTGGAATTAGTGGTCTTTAACTAAAGGCACATGTGGTATGGTGGAATTGTTGAAATTGTCGTATGTGTTTTGGTCTAAGAAAGAAGAATGTGTTAAGAGCATGACTACCACTACAAAAAGTTCTAGTTTGTTAATAAAGCTGATTAATAAATTTTCGAGTTTTTACAAAAATCAAAGAGTAGTTTCATATATCCTTAGATTTGTAAATAAGCTGCGCAAAAAATTTCATATTACACAAATCTTTCTGTGAATGAATTAGAAGATATCATCAATAATTGCAATTACAAGTGATAGTGCAATTAAGAAAATAGAAACAGCAAAATAGCCAGTTTGTTTCCATTTATAGATAAGAATGAAATAATCCGTGACGGTGGTAGATTGCAAAATTAAAATTTACCATTTACTCAACAACATCAGATTATATTACGAAAACCACATTTGGCATCTTACTCATAGAAAAACCGCATATTTCAACGTTACATGGTTGAAGCAGCGCTAAGGCGTAAATAAATATTCTTGATATAAAAAACTCGATTAAGAAATGTATAAGAAGATATACATAATGCATTCGATATAGCCCAGAATGGGGAAAACAACAGATGGGCAATCTTCCAGAGTATTGAGTGTCAGTATCAGCCCCATTTCAACATGTCGGAGTAGATTATGCTGGTCCTATACACAAGTTTTCAAAAGGTAGAGGATCCATCTTTTGAAAACGTAAAAAAAAAATTAGATAAAGATTTTAAAGCTGAAGTTCCTAATAACCAGACAGTTATTCTTATAAAAAAATTCGGTGGCATTTTATTCAATTTGAAAAGAACAATCAGGGAAGCCAAACTTATATATGAGGAAATGTACAGTCTTCTAATACAAATTGAAGCAGTGTTGAATTCGAGACCTCTAGATGCTGTAAACATTAATGATGATGGTCAAATTGATGCCTTAACTCCTGGCTACTTTTTTATTGGACTGAATGCCTGTCCTAAACATATTGAAGAAACACATGTAAGTTCACTAAATTGATGGAAGTTAATCCAAAAACTAACACAACATTTTTGGGTTAGATGGAAAATTGAGTATCTTACGACTCTGCAACAGAGATACAAATGGAAGTTTATGTCAGAAAATTTGAAAGCAGGTGCTGCTGTACTAAATAAAGCAGAAATAAAATAATACAAAATATGAAAATTCATCGCCGGTAAAAACCTATTATATGAAGATGAAGGAGCAAGAGAAGAAGAATTTATGTTGGTTACAATTTATGCTGATAGTATTGATGTTTATGAAACCAGTTAAGATGTTACCAATAAATTAAAACAACGTTGTTTCAAACGAAACTAAATAAGTGTAGTAAAAGTTTTCAAGGACAATACAATTGCGTCGGAAATATGCCCTTGAAGTCAGCCATAACTAGAACGATGTTGTGAAGTATAAGCGTTAAAATGCTGAATGGATATTCAAAGCGGTACCAAGGAAAAGCGTTTTGAAGCAGCTCTCTTCAGAGAACCATTTGATATTTTCAGTATTTGACAATCTGGTTTTAACATTGGTTTGTGGTCAGAATAATATAAGCTGGATTACATTGCCACCAAAAAGGCATATTAAAACTACCAGAAGGGTGTACTGCTACATACAAAGGAAATTGGTCAACCTATTTGATGTCACTATTATAAACAATACAAAGACATCGATCATCTTTGGAAAAAATATAAAGGAGCCAAACACCGAGCTTAAGATGCTGCAATGATATCCGGACTACATCTCTACTATTTATTATTATTATCATTATTATCGTTATTATCATTATTATCATTTGTTAGCTCTAAACATGATAAAAGTTTATCATGTGTAGACGTTGCGCAAATAAACTTCACCACACATAATAGTACTATGCGGTAACTCTGTATGTGGTGTAAAAACGGCTACTACATTAAAATATAAGAGCGACTGCTTGAGTGTTGATGCTTATTGTTATTGAGCTTAAATAGTGAAAAAGAGCCACAAGCGTGTAAATATAAGGGTGGGAAGTATTTAAAACAATAAATAAATTAATAAAAAGTAAAATAAAAGAAAATAAACTGTTTTTAAATTAATATAAACAAAAAAATATACTGGTGCCTTTACATTGGCAAGTGTAGTAGCTGACAACGCCGGCCAGAAGATATAGGTTTTTTACCTTTGTGTCAAACTACGAGCCAGTGGAAAAACAAAAAGGACCGATTTTTGTGTTCCAGTGTTCATCACGACTTTCGGAATGCTCACTAAACCTATGGGAACAGTCAGTCAAGAACAAAACAGAGGTTCATAAATGGGAAGAATTAAACAGTTTTCTAACTGATAGGTTTCATGCTCTAAAAAGTGTTTCTGACATCATAGCTACAAATAATGCGTATGGCAGTGGCTCCCAAACTGTTTCTAATAACAGCAATCATACTTCAAATAAAGTTAAGCAGTTTAAGGCCCATCATACTAAAGTTGACTCGATACAGTGCAAGCTATGCAAAGAAAATCATAGAATTAGTTCTTGTACTAAATTTTTTAATATGGACTACAAAAATCATGTCTCAACTTTGAAAAAATTTCGATAATTGCCTTAGTATTATACACATGTATGGAGATTGCAATAGTCCGAATGGTTGCTCCAAGTGCAAGAAAAAACATCATACCTTAATGCACAGGGAATTTTTAAGAAAAAGTAATAATAATCAGAATCAGATAAATAGCCATTCACAGGGTGAACACCAAGTTAGTGTCGTTCAACAAATACAGTCCGCTAATAATCATGTACCATCTGGAATTGTTCAATCCGCTAATAATCCTGGCCCATCTGGAATTGTTCAGTCACATCACACATCAGTAGCAAAAAATATTATATTGGCAACAGCTTGGCTCAATATTTTAAGTTTTGGTTCCTACTATAAGGTACAAGCTCTAATAGACCCATATTCTGATGAAAGTTTTATATCTAAAAGAATACAAAAATTATTGAAGTTGCCCACTAGTCCAGTATCAGCTGAAGTTACAGGCCTAGGTGGAGATATTATAAGTAGATCCTATAAGATGGCAGCATTTGTAATTGTATCACTTTTCGATCAGAATGTGTCTCTTAATGTTCAAAGCGGTAAAATATATTTGTTATTAGGAGGTGATTTATATCCTCGTATTCTTCGTGGTGGAGACCAACATGGTATATTTGAATCTTTAGCAGCTCAGGCGACAATTTTTGGCTGGATTGTAACTGGGCCAACACCAAGTAATATATCCACACGATTAGTAAGAATGTCTCATATGACAAAGGTTTCTATCGATGACCAATTGACTAAGTTCTGGGAGCTAGAAGAAGTTTCTCGCGGACAAATTTTATCAGAAGATGATGCAAAATGTGAGGAAATATACTGTTCTACTACCATAAGAAATTCTGAAGGCAGATATGTTGTTTGTCTGCCCTTTAAGAATAATTTTCAGTCACTTGGTCCAAATAGACATATTGCTCTTAGTCAATATTTGAGAAATGGGGGAACATTAATGCGTAATTTAAATTTTAAGGCTCAATATGATGAGGTCCTAAAAGAATATTTAGCTCTAGGGCATATGGAGAATATTGAAAATCAAGAAAGTAGTCCAAGTTATTATTTACCTCATCACGGAGTATTCAAGCCAGAAAGCACAACTACTAAATTAAGAGTTATTTTTAACGCTTCGAGCAGGTCATCAAATGGCAGAAGTCTTAACGACTTGTTGCATACTGGCCCGATATTACAAACTGATTTAGTAACCCTAATATTGAAATGGCGATTCTTCAATATGTCCTTAATGCGGCCATTTCAAAAATGTACCGCCAAATTTTACTAAAACCGGAACATAGATCATTCCAAAAAATAGTTTTTCATAGTTCCGAGAATAATCAGATTGAAGATTTTCAATTAAATACTGTCACTTTTGGCTTAAATTGTGCTCCTTATTTGGCCCTTAGGACTATTCTTCAATTAGTTGATGATGAAGAGCAAAGTTTTCCACTTGGTTCTCGAATACTGCGTGAGTCTATGTACGTAGATGATGCTCTTGTTGGAACACATACAATTGCGTCCACAATATACGTAAGAATCGAATTTGGTAATAAAACTTGGACAAACTTGCTCGTTTGCAAAACGAAAGTTGCTCCGGTGAGAAAACCATCTCTACCGCGGTTAGAGTTATGCGGAGCGGTTCTTTTGGCAAAATTAGTTAGCAATGTAATTCCCAATTTTAAACTCAAAACATATTCCTTATATTTGTGGTCCGATTCCACGATAGTTCTAGCTTGGTTACGAAAACCACCATGTAATTGGAAAACTTTTGTAGCGAATAGGGTGGCTACAATATTAGAAAAAGTTGGAAATAAAAATTGGTTTCATGTCTCCTCCAGTTATAACCCTGCAGATCTAGCAACCCGGGGGCTGACACCTTCGGAGTTAAAGGAAAACAAACTTTGGTGGCATGGTCCTGAATGGCTCAAATTAGGAAAATCCTCCTGGCCCATAGTTCCATTTAAATTGGAAACCGTAGAAGAGTCGAGGAAAGTGCAAGTTAATATTGCTAGATCGTCCGAAAAGGAGGATATACTTGATCGCTTTTTAAATTTACCCAGAGCTTATCACGTAATATCATATATATTTAGATTTTGTAATATTACATGAAAGCATATTTCTAAAAACTTCAAGTATGGAACATTGAGAATTTCGGTTCTGGAATTGGGTTTCGTACATACTCGGTTATTGTTTTTATCACAGCAACAACAATTTTCGAATGAATTTAGCTGTTTAACTTCTAAGAAGAAACTTGATTCTCGTAGTCCTTTATTAACACTTACACCATTCATAGACACGAATAATATCATTCGTGCTAATGGTCGTCTTGGTTCTACAACCTGTTTATCTTACAATGAACGACATCCCATTATACTTGCGTATGGAAGCAGATTAGCTCGTCTTTATGTGGAGTTTGTTCACACATTGGTTCATCATTGTGGTCCTCGTCTAGTATTGAACGTAGTCCGGCAAGAGTGTTGAATAATAAGGGTTAAACATTTGATTAAGATTGTAAAGTTTGTGTTTTATATCGCAAAAAACTACAAACCCAAATAACGGCAGCTTTGCTCGAAGAAAGAACTACTCTAAGTCGCCCTTTTACGAATACCGGCGTTGACTTTGCGGGCCCATTCGAAATCAAAAGTTTCACAGGTAGATATTGTAGAATCACAAAAGGCTACGTGTGTCTCTTTGTTTGTTTTTCTACTAAAGCAATACACCTCGGGGCAGTTAGCGATTTTTCTACTCCGGCGTTTTTAGCAGCCCTAGCCCGATTTATTGCTCGTCGAGGATGCCCAAGTTCTATTCTCTCGGAAAATGGAAGAAATTTTGTTGGCGCTGCAAGAGAAATCGATGCGAATTTTGAAAAACATCTTAAAGAGCTACGTGACAGTGCGGTCGAAAATTATTGACATCAACATTTGGTTTGGCACTTTATTCCTGCTGCAGCCCCTCATATGGGAGGATTATGGGAGGCAGGAGTAAAAAGTCTAAAAATGCACTTCAAGAAGACAGCTGGACAACTAAAATACACTTTTGAGGAGTTTTCAACACTTTTGGCGAAAATGGAAGCGTGTCTCAATTCGCGCCCTCTTGGCCCTATGTCAGAAGAAGTGAATGATTTGTCTGCTCTAACTCCAGGACATTTTTTAATCGGTTCTACTATGCTTTCTCCAGCCGAGCCGGAAGAACTTTCTTCTCCTATTAGTATTGTAAATCGGTGGCGCAAAATAAAATCGCTACAACAAGAAATTTGTCGACGGTGGAAAGACGAATACTTAAAGGAGTTGCACAAGCGAAACAAATGGAAATTTCTCCAGATAGATTTAAAAGTAAATGACCTTGTTGTTCTAAAAAATGTGCCTGTTTGTCCTACTGAATGGCGCTTAGGTCGCATAATAAAAGTTTATACTGGCAATGATGGTAAAGTTCGTGTAGCAGATATAAAGACTCAAAATAATATAATTCCAAATTGTTCTAATTAAATTATTTATGTTGAAATTTTATATTAATGTTTCCCTATTCGCACGCTTCCAGTATAATATGTCTGACGGTATATTTAATACTGACTATGGTTGCCCCCTTTGCAATCGCCTTCACGCCATCCGTCAATGTTCGCGGTTTATTGTAATGGAATTCGAACAGAAGCTCCGCGTCGTAGCCCAAAAATCGCTCTGTTACAACTGTTTGGCACAGTCGCACGGTAGAGCTGATTGCAAAAGTATTGACAGTTGCCGGCGGTGCTAGCAAGATCACAATAGCTGGCTACATCCATTGCCAGCAGGCAGAGTGTGGGTGCAGATGACCGCAGTTGTTCGTGTCATTACTCGGGTTGGTAGAGAAGCCAGTTTACGAGAGCGTTGATTGACCCAACAGCAGCTAGATCATCAATTACATTAGCTGAACCTGAAAAACTACGATGCGTGATAAACCGCAACAGAACGAATATTACCGTCTACCATAGTCGTGATAAGGGACGCCGTATCGAAATTGAGTGCGTCGTAGAGGATAAAAGCTATGGCCGAAGTCCTACACCAGAGATTGAACCAGAAGAACGTGGTGACTACGCTAATGCCAATAGAAATTGGAATAAAAGTCTAAACTATCACCTTATCCTGGGAGCGGATGCACAAAGCCGCATATTAATCGGACCAGCAAAAGGTCGCCCTGGTTATATTTATGTCCAGGATACAATATTCGGATTTGCTTATTTTGGGGAAGGAGTTAAACGAACATGAATTACTCTTTTGTGGCCCTTAATTTTACATATTATTTTTTTGTAAAAACACCTAGCAATTTTTATACCTTTTGTAGCTCTTTAATGAATACTTGTACATATTTATTTAATATGAATTTTTCTTTAAGAATTGTTTAATTTTTTAACTCTTTTTTTATCAAATGAATTTATCTCATACTTTTAAATTCTTAATTAATCATTGAATGTATTTAATTACACTTTATTTAATAAGTATTATATGAATTGAATTTTTTGCTGTGAATAAAAATGATAAGATATTTATTTGTTACTCTTTCATATTATATTATACTGTGAATTTAAATATAATTTAATTAATTCGATATTTTCCATTCTTTATATGTTGCACTAATATTGCAAGGCTGGCGGTAATGTTAGCTCTAAACATGATAAAAGTTTATCATGTGTAGACGTTGCGCAAATAAACTTCACCACACATAATAGTACTATGCGGTAACTCTGTATGTGGTGTAAAAACGGCTACTACATTAAAATAAAAGAGCGACTGCTTGAGTGTTGATGGTTATTGTTATTGAGCTTAAATAGTGAAAAAGAGCCACAAGTGTATAAATATAAGGGTGGAAAGTATTTAAAACATTAAAAACCAAATAATAAATTAATAAAAAGTAAAATAAAAGAAAATAAACTGTTTTTATACATTGGCAAGTGTGGTAGCTGACAACGCCGTCGAGAAGATACAGGTTTTTTTTACCTTTGTGCCAAACTACGAGCCAGTGGAAAAACAAAAAGGGGCTCATCAACCTAAGTGCTGACGGTAACATCATTATTATCATTATTATAATTATTATCATTATTATCATTAGTATCATTAGTATCATTATTATCATTGTTTATGGGCACAGTTTATTCTTTGGCGCTTTTTCATTTCATTTTACTCTCAATTTTTGTAATTATGATCACTTACTGGCCTACCTAAATAAAAGCGTAAGGCGGAACGTTTCTTTACGCTTAGCTTTAACGCTGAAATGTCATACCTAAATTAAAGCGGCAACGCTACGCCAAACAATAAAAACAAGGTTATCAAAAAAATAAATATAACAACCCGATTATTTAAACAATAAAGTACATTGCAGTATTGGTGTTTCTGATTTTTGTTTCGTGATTTGTAAACTAAAATTTTATCAAAAAAATTAAATATTAAAGTTTAAAAAATGCGTGTCTTGCATATTTGTTTCTCCTTTTGTATGTATGTGTTTACATTTATTGTGTTTTGCAACTAACTTCACTATTAAACGCGCTGTCAAAATCGGATTTTCCAATTGCAAAGCGTTGCCGCCGCGTTATTTCGGTATGCTGCATACAAATTGTATGGGCATGAGAATTTTTGACAAGTAAAAAACGCCATCCGCTCCAATTTAGGTATGCGTGTTACTCTTGTAAACCCCGAGCGTACGGTACGTACCAAGGCGAATTCATACAAGGTGGTGGCAGTTCTACAAAAACAACAATTGGTCTTAACAAATGTCAAAAATTAAAAATTAAACAAATATGTATTAAAACTTAGTATAGTGTAGATAATTGAATAGTGAGGGCTTTACTTATTTATGTAAAAAATAAATATTTTGTTAATAAGCTTAGAATATGTAGATATTTAAATATAAACAAAAGCTTTGACAACTGTTAGAACCAAAAAGGGAAAAAAAGTTATCAGCTGATTGACTGACTCCACCTTGTATAAATTCGCCTTGGTACGTACTAAGAAACCCCGAAGAAAACCTTAATAAAACCCCATTTTTATTTAAAACCCCAAAAATCTAATTCTGTATTTTTATTTTTTAAACCCCGATATTTTCGAGAAATATTTCAAGGAAACATTTTGGTCCTTCGAACCGGATAGAAAACCCCGAGGCCTTGATATATTTCATGAAAATATTTTTATTTTCAGAAATCCCAGCAATTTCTCCCTTACCCAAAATCTTTGGAAATTTAAATTATACTCCCCATTCCCACAAAGCCCTAAGGAAAAAGGTACGTTGTTATTCAATTTAAAGTGAATAAAACAAATAGAAAAAGTGACAATAAAAAGTGTTTTTATAAAAAGCAAAAGAATAACCAACAAGTGAAAAAACCCCTTGTTAAAAAATTGCAATTTGCCGTCGGCAAAACACAGACGCATTTTTTTCTACTCAGTGCATTCTTTTTTTTCTCTCCTCACTTTTTTACCCTTGTTTTTAAATTATTTTTTTCGTGTGTGTTTAACTCAAAAAATAAAAGAAAAAAATCTTATATTGTGTGGATTTTTAATATATTTATTTAGAGTTTTTTTCCCTTAATTGCCCTTAATTTATTTAAAAGTGATATTTATTTACTTCCAATTGTTTTTGTTGTTTTTTAAACCCAGCTTCTTTATTCTCTGTTAACTCTGCTGTTAACAAAAGCTTTAATAGTGATACGTTTTTTACTCAACTGTGCTGATATAAACGAATATAGCACAAAAGAGAATAAAGAAGAAAAACATTTACTCGCTAGTTTTATTGTAAACAAAAACAGACGGACACGCGATTAAAATAAACATTAAATTATTTTGTGAATATTTATTTGTGATATTTTTAATAATATTAAATAAATAACAAAAAGAAAAATAAATTGTTTATACCCAAACCCAACATAAAGTGAAAGTGTGTGTTATTTATTGTAATAAGACAATAATAACATTGGAAAAAAGTTACAGTGCAATTGTTGGTTGTTTTTTATTTTTTCTTTTGCTTTATATTGTCACTTACGCTAGTGCTGCAATATTTTAATCGTGCGAATAAACCGGTTACAGTGTAATTTATTGTAATAAAGTGATTTTTTACTCTTTTTTGGAATTTAACCCGTGGTACTAAATTAATTGTGCATTTTAAATCAAATTTTAACCTGTGAATAAAATATAATTGGAAAATAATTATTTTTGTGAAATGTAATTATTTAATTTCATTCGAAAGTGAGTAACCGTCTATTCGTTTGCAGTAATAGTGTATATCAAACATTTTTTATACCTTTTTTAATATTGAAAGTGCATTTACAGTACAGAAAATCGTTTTTCATAATATTTACCCAATTTTGTTGAAAATTTGCATCCGAAGAAAAAAACGAACAACGTGTAAATTCACTTTCTTATTTAATATTTTACATGTTTAACCCCTTATTTTTGTGGAATTTACACCGTGAATTCCTATTAACCCAAATATTTTTGAAATTTGTCATTTTTTTTTATTTTTTTTTTTTTTTTTGAATTTTTTGAAACTTTTACTCGATTGTTTTTGTCAATTTTCGATTTTACTCTATAGTATAATTATATAAAGATAAAATTGTCTATTTTTTGAATTTTTAATCAAGTTTACCCAATTTGATTATATTTAAATTTTGTTACTCGATTTTTCTTGCTTTTTTTTAAAATTACCCGATATTTTTTAAGATCAAAAATGGACATGTCCGCATTGATTCGTAATGCCGATCGTTTGACAGAATATTTCAATAATACCCGTCGGCGAACATCGAATTGGTTCGTTAAGTAGCCACGAAAAATAATTAACCCGTTTATGGGAAGCTGTTCGTTCAGCATACGATACTTTGTTGATCGAGGCTGAACAATTGAAAACCCCACATATTGTTGAAGTGAAGTCCACATATATGGCTTCTTATAGTACTTATACTCGTGGTATCTCCTTGATAACAACCCATTTGGACAATTTAAAAACCGCAGCTCAGGCAGAAAAGTCTATTGATCAAGGAATAAATTCAATGCCATTTGTTCATTTACCCCCTTGTGACATCCCTATTTTCTATGGTGACTATAGGAACTGGCCTTCATTCCGAGACATGTTCTCAGCTTTGTATGGCAATAACCCCCGTTTAACCCCTGTACAGAAATTGTACTATTTACTGCAGAAAACTGTAAAAGATGCTCATGATGTCATACAAACTGTTCCATTAACTAACGATGGCTATGCAGTGGCATGGATAAAGTAAGTTGATACGTACGAGAACAAAGATGCTCTTATAAATGAACAGCTTCGAACAAGGCGAATTCATATAAGGTGTACTCGTCCCTACAACAAATACAACAATACAAAAACAACATACATTTTTGTTTTTGCTTTTCATCCCATCTGTCAAAAAATACAAGTACGGCGAATTCAATATTAAACTGGAATTTAACAACAAACCAGTGTAAGTTTTATATTTATTGCTTTATTTCATGTGGAGGATGTTAAAATGTTCGATGAAAGTTCAAACGCGTGGAGAAACAGAAGAAATTGAATATAAAACAATAGGAAAAAAGTGGACGCATCAAAAACACACAAACACAAACACACACATATATATGACGCGCACCAATATTAACACAAATTTTGACAATTGAGATGAAAAAGCTGATGATCAGCTGGTCTAACGAGTACACCTTATATGAATTCGCCTTGGCTTCGAACTCTTTTGAGTATTAAGCCCATTACCCAGAAACAGGCCCGAATATTAAAAATCTTCAACGAACTGTTATTGATTGTATTACGAATCTTTACCACTATTAGAAGTTACCCAGGAAATATTTTATTACGTTATGTTAGTATATATTTGTGCTACAAAGTTACCCGAAAACACTTTAAGTCTCTGGGAACAGTCGAAGAAACTTTGTCCAAAATCTCCAAAGTGGGAGGATATGGACGCATTTTTGACACCTCATTTCAAAACTCTTGAGTCAATTTCTGATATAAGACAGTCTAACCCGGTTCAAAATACGAACAAAAACCCTAACACATTATCACGAAAGAACTCGAGTTTTAATGCCCCTAAAAAATCATTTAATGACCCTAGAAAAGTTCAAAGTTTTGCGACAAAAACTAACCCTAGTTCCACAGTTTGTCCTTGTTTTCTTTGTCAAGGTTCACACCGCCTAAGACTTTGTCCTAATTTCTTGAGTCAGACAGTAGATGATAGGATGTCAACAGTAAAGAGACTTAGGTGTTTTTCAAATTGTTTTGCGTCTTCTCACGATTATAAGAATTGTAGAAGTACGCATATTTGTTCTTTGTGTAGACAGAAGCATCACTCTTTGCTTCATAGAGATATAAGATCACAAGGTCAAAATTCCCAAATTTCAACCCAGCTTCCTATAGCTTCAGGTACTAATGTACCATTACAACAAACCCCTTGTAATGTTAACCCGATTCCAGCAATCAACCAAAATCAACCCCCTCTTAATTTTACCCCTTCAACTCTGCGGCTGCTCAAAACGTTCATACGTATGCCGCACATTTGAGCTCTAACCCCCATTCCACAGTCCTGTTGGGCTCGGCTATTTGTATAGTCCATGTAAACGATCTCAGATGTGCGGCTCGAGCGCTAGTTGACCCTGGTTCACAAGGCACCTTTATCTCTAGGAGATTACAAAGGAAGTTTTGTATACCAACATTTTCGGTACCATCGACAAATGTTACTGGTATGATGGATTGCTTGGCTGGAAATTCCTCGACTATGTGCGTTCTTTCTGTAGGATCCCCGATAAACCCCAATTTCAAACTTAAAATTTGCGCATATGTAGTTGAGAAAATTACCGGTCGGTTGCCCTCGTGTACCCTTACAAATATTGTAAACTCTAGTTTTCCCGATATTACCATGACCGACGTCATGTGTACCCGTATGGATATCCTATTTGGAGGAAAAGTTTATCCAAAAATCTTAACTTCGGATGTTAGAAAGCATCCGAATGGCAACCTGATCGCCCAAAGAACTGTTTTCGGTTGGATAGTAACTGGTGAAGTATTTCAATCGGAACCCATGTATACCCTTGCAACGTTTTGCAACCAAGTTGAGCTGAACGCCCAACTTGCTCGTTTTTGGGAACTTGAAGAAGTTCCACAAGCGACACGATGGTCCGAAAGCGAAGAAATTTGTGAGGAGCTTTACCGGACTACTACGTATAGAAACCCTGGTGGTCGCTATGTAGTTTCACTCCCCTTTCGTCGAGAATTTTATAATGAAGTGACATTAGGAGATTCTCGACATAGTGCTTTGTCCCAGTTCATGAGAAATGAAACTCGACTTTTAAAAAACCCCGAATTGAAATCACAGTATGACACTGTGATTAGCGAGTATTTTGAAATGGGACATATCAAAGCAGTTAATCCCTCTGATTCAAAAGCGACTAATTATTATTTACCGCATCATGCAGTATTTAAAGCCGATAGTTTGACCACTAAACTCCGTGTGGTATTTAACGCCTCAAACCCATTCTCCAATGGCGTAAGCTTTAATAATATATTATACCCCGGTCCTGTTTTACAGACAGACCTTATGGTCTTAATCCTTCAGTGGCGACTCTTTCGTTACGTTTTTAACGCTGACATTGAGAAAATGTATCGCCAAATTTTAATTCATCCCGAACAAACACAATTTCAGCGGATCTTTTACCGCAATTATCCCGAAGCTGATATAAAGGACTATGAGTTAAATACAGTCACATTCGGAGTGAATTGCGCACCGTATTTAGCGATTCGAACTCTTTTGCAATTGGCCAACGATTGTGAACCCCAAAGTCCGTTAGCATCTCAAATGTTGAAAACCCAAATGTATGTCGATGATGTACTTGCTGGCTCACATGAGCTAGAAGACGCTTTTGAGAGGCGTATTGAACTCACCCATGTTCTCGAATCGGTCGGTTTCGTTTTACGAAAATGGACTGCCAATCATATACGCCTCTTATAAGATTTACCCCGTTAGAATCTGCTTGATGCAGACTTCTTAAAATTTGCAGATGCTAGCACAACTTGCGATGGAATGCTGATACAGACAGTTTCTACTTCCAACTCATATCGCAGCTACGCCGGGATATTGTGGCAAAACGTGCTGTATTTTCAGAAATAGCTAAGCTATTTGACCCCGCCGGTTGGCTCTCCCCAAAAATTATTGTTGCGAAAATTATAATGCAACAAATATGGAAAGACAAGACAGATTGGGATGAAAGTTTAAAACCCTTAACCCTTGTGCAATGGCGCGCATTTTTAAATGATTACCCGAATATTGAGAAAATTAACATTCCAAGATGGGTTAATTTTCACCCGAGTCATGAAATTGAACTTCATGCATTTTCTGATGCTTCAGAGAAGGCTTATGGCTGTGCTCTTTATGTTCGAAGTATTTTGTCAAATGAAATCACTTCACATTTACTCTCTGCAAAGACGAAGGTAGCTCCTGTTAAGTCTGAAACATTACCCCGTTTAGAACTTTGTGGAGCGGCTTTGATGGCAAACATGGTAGAATTTTTGTGTAGTCAATTAAATCTAGACAAGAGAAAGATTTATATGTGGACTGATTCTACTATAGTTTTATCTTGGCTCATAAAAACCCCATGTCATTGGCCAACCTTTGTCAAGAACAGAGTTTCACTCATAGTAAAAAAAGTAGGTAACGATAATTGGTTTCATGTTGACTCCAAAGATAACCCTCCAGATCTCGCAAGTCGTGGAACTCTTGCTCGAGATTTAGTAGACAACCCCTTATGGTGACATGGTCCCTCGTGGTTACGACAACCGTGAGAATACTGGCCACAACATACCGTTACCGAACATCAACATTTAGAAGTTCAATCTTTTTCTGTTCAGACTGATTCTGCCTTATACAGCCCGTTTTACCCGTTTGTTTGTTGAACATGATCTGTCCATGGTGGCCATTCTTTAATGCTCAGATTAGTTAGAAATGAGTTTTGGGTCCCGAAATTAAAGAATCTAATTCGTACAATTATTTTCGATTGTAAGGAATGTACTATTTACCAAAAGAAAACCGATCAGCAGATTATGGCTGCTTTACCCCCTGAACGTGCGTCTCTATCGAGACCGTTTACCCATACTGGTTTAGATTTCGCAGGTCCGTTCGAAATAAAATCCTACATTGATAGAGGTTGCCGAATAACAAAAGTTTATGTGCTCGTTTTTGTTTGTTTCGCCACAAAGGCGATTCATTTAGAGGCAACCGGTGATTTGTCGACCGAAACATTTCTTGCAGCTTTTGCCCGATTTTTCTCACGTCGAGGTTGTCCTGCTCATATTTACTCAGACAACGGAACTGAATTTGTCGGTGCTGCTAATTTACTCGAAGTTGACCGAAAGCAGTTTTTATTCCAATTGAGACAAAAAGTACTTGTACGAAATAGTTTTCAGCCAGTTGAATGGCATTTTATTCCCCCCGGTGCTCCCATAAAAGCCCCCGGTGCTTTTATGGGAAGCCGGCGTTAAGATTGTAAAAACTCATTTTCGAAAAATTGCTGGAATGCAAAGATTTACATTTGAGTAGTTATCAACAATGTTAAGCCGTATTGAAGCTTGCCTGAACTCAAGACCATTAACTGGAATGAGCGATGATCCCTTCGATTTAGTCCCATTAACCCCTGGTAATTTTTTGATTGGAGCGCCTCTTTTGGTACCCCCTGAACCCAATCATTCCAATCTTGCTTTGAGTATTGCTAATAGATGGCAAAAACTCAAAGTGCTCCATCATCAGTTTGCTCAGCGATGGAAAGAGGAATACCTCAAAGAACTCCATCGGCGAAGTAAGTGGAAATATCCACAAAGGGACTTAAAAGTAGGAGATTTTGTTGTGATCCGACAGGATAATTTACCCCTTAATGAATGGCGCTTAGGTAGGATAGAGAAGACTCATGTAGGGCTAGACAGTAATGTCCGCTCTGCGGACGTGAGAACAGCTTCGGGCATTTTTACCCGGCCCATAGTGAAGCTTGTTCTCTTGCCAAAGTCAGAAACTGACAAATTTTTTCTTCTCATATAGCAAGATGTCAAGTGTGAATCGCCGCCTCGAAGTCCACCGTAAAACCTCAGAAGCCCCCGGAACGTCTAAGGACTCGAAAGCCCCTCGAGACGAGACCCTTCGGGACTGTCGCTTATGTAAGAGTGAGCATGTTTTGCGTTAATGCCCAGCATTTAGAAAGATGTCGGTTGGGAAACGATGGGAAACGGTGAAAAAATACCGTTACTGCTTCAATTGCCTGGCACACTCTTACATGAAGGACAAATGCACCAGTCGTGAGAGGTACATTGAGTGTTTGTCCGAACACCACACCCTTCTCCACCGGCATTAGAAGGCAAAGCAAGGGCTCAACCCTGCAACCCAACAACCTCAACATAGCGACGGTCCCAAGGATCAAAGGTCCTCCAGCAGGAGAAAAAATAAGAAACGTGGCACACCCCAACAACAACATCTTTGCTGTGCACAACCCCAACAACAACAATGTTGTCACCAACAACAACCCAATCACCTACAACAACCACCGCAGTATATGCCACAACAACAACTGCAGTATCAGCAGCAACAACCACTGCCATATCAGCAGCTACAACAACCCCTACCATATAACAGTCAACAACAATCCCTGGTCACAATTGTTATCAACGTGATGTCTGGGCGTATTTTTTAAATTTTTATATGCTATTTTTTATTTATAATGAAATGAATTGTTTTTTGAAAAAAGAAATTACCCATTTTGTATATTTTTTATTTACTCTGTTTTCAGCTGATTTTACCCCGCAGAATCCTCAGCCTTCCTTGTTGCAGTATAGCAAGGGGGGCCAGATGTTTATGCGCACAGTGTAGATCGGCAGTTATCGTTCACTGGCCGTTCTATGTTTATATTCTTTGGCGCTTTTTCATTTCATTTTACTCTCAATTTTTGTAATTATGAACACTTACTCTTGTAAACCCCGAGCGTACGATACGTACTAAGAAAAAATATAAACCCCGAAGAAAACCTTAATAAAACCCCATTTTTATTTAAAACCTCAAAAATCTAATTTTGTATTTTTATGTTTTAAACCCCGATATTTTTGAGAAATATTTCAAGGAAACAAACATTATTATCATTATAATTTTTTTTTCTAAATTAAACATGACTAATAAGTTACGAAATTTTAAAAAAAAGCAATCGTTTCTATTATTTTTCCTACACTGTATATTACATTTTTCGAAAACATTTCCGTATCTTTTTTGAACAAATTATATTATGTCGTGGTAGTAAACTGAAAACATAATTATTCTTTTTGTATTTATAAAATGAATTCTTTCATTTATTCAAAAAAATTTTGTTGGAAGGAACCGATATACCAGAAATCAAATCTATAATTTGATGTCGGATTGAAAAATACTGAAAAACCTAGTCTAATCACTGAAGTTTCCTTGGTTTTAAGCAATATGTTTAATGACGAGCAGTTTAGCTAAACGCGAATCCATGCTAATATTAAAATCATGCTTGTTTAACCTAAAAAGAACCAGTTCATTATCAGTGGAACCCATGCATATACTACTTATTTTGCATGTCTTTTTTTTTTTTTGGGATGTGAACATGGTACAAGTATTTTCACGGCGCGTGACAGTGCAACACAGTTAGTGTGCATCGGTACAACATAACATAGCATCAAACTTTGAAGTAATTCATTTTCCTACAAAATGTCTTGTGCAGGAATTTAGTATATAATATTTAACAAATAGTTTTGAATCGAATATTATTTCCTATTAATGTCGTGTTCCATCAATAGAAAAGAATTTGAAGATATGAAACATAATTTTCGGATCTCAGTGTTTATCATGAAGAAGATTTTTAAATCAAGCAGAGCAGATTTCAATCTTATTTTATTAAAGTAGATTTGTGTATAAATGTGTATAATGGATAATGGTATGACAGGAATACGTAATTTCTACCGAATAACTTACTAACTTTACTATTAAATTTTGTTCAGACTTACCATATTTTCATTTCGAAACGTAACAAGAAGTTTATTACTTCTACGATCAAATAATGATGTAGTTGAATTATAATTATTTATGAATCTTAAACTAGCATGTTCATATGAAGACAAATCGTTGCAAAATCTTAATAAAAACACGCTTTTATGGAACTGGTAGCATATTAAGACAACTTCTTTTAATTTTTGTATCCAGTTCTATAAAAAAGAAAATTTATTTAAGATAAGAAACAAGCAAGTTTGAATTAAATATACTTACTCCATTAAACTTTTTGGGTTTATTAAAAGGAATATTAAATGGCAAGTCTTCAGGCCACCACTCAGGCTCACTGCAATCCACTTGACCTTGTAAATTAATATGTCCCAATGAACACTGAACCATGAAAGGTATAAACCTTTCCAATTGAGATTCAGATATTTTATCTAATGATGTTGGGTATCCATTTGCAAAAAGCAAAGGTAAATTAGATATCATATTATTTTGTAGAATTTCTTCCTGTTCATCCATTTGTTTATAACTTAAATGAAACAAAAACATACAAATATAAATACATATGTATACATACATCCATATTTCAAAAAATATCGTATTGCTGAGTAAAAACACAAATAAGTTAACAAACACTTAAAGCCTTATTCATAAACAATTATTAAATTTAAAGAACATTTTAAAATCAAACTTTGTGTGTACATTTTGCATTAAAACATTGTTTAAAATTAAATTTAAATTTTTTATGAATATGAGGGTTTTATATTAAAAAAAATTATTAAAATTATTGCATATGTTTACATCTATATAAAAGGTTTTATACAAAAAGTCTTGCCCAATTTCCTCTACGATGGGTAGTCATCTTGACGCGATGTAGAGGCTTAAATGGGATGATTCGTGTTGGTCATGCTGGAGGGGACAGTTTAAATTGAGTTGGCTGTCTCTGGTAAGGTCTCACATTCCAGAAGGGCACATGTTGAGCATGACACTAAGAAATGCCCTCCCCCTCTGTCTGATAGCGTCTGTTCTCCTTTGGGGCGGCTATCAGATGTTTCCATCGAACCATTTTCTGTTGGTGGTCCGGTTGGTCCGTAATGGCTCTTTTTAATATCCGTCCGAAATCCACCACCGTCTGTTTCCCACATTGGACGGCTGGTGGTCTGCGTCTGTTTTCCCAAGTGGGGCGGCAGCTATTCAACACCTGGCAGCAGGTATAAAATGCACCAAAAATTGTCCATTAGGACACATGGAAGGTCGCGAATCACGCCCCATGTACCCGGTCGGGGGCTTCATAATCTCCGAGGACTCTACTCTCACAGCGATGGTAACGGGCTGTGGAGAGTCGAATGTTACTGGGACGCAGTCTAGTCAGGTGATCACACCGGACCAGTCTAGTCTGCATGCTACTGGTGTCGCAGGAGGTCCATCTGGTACACCCAGGTTGGCTGACTGTAAAAAATTTAATCCAATAGGTGGTAGTGACCTAAGCGGCGAAGTATCTCTGGATTTCTCCCCAAGTACCTCCAAAGCCGCCAAAGCCCAAGCCGTCCAGACGGCTAAACCCCCTGTCTCGGCTGTCTCTAAAGGGGAAGCGACTAAGTCGCCCCTCTTAGATGTCTCCCACATCCCAATTGTGCGATCAGGTCTAGTGACGGAATCCTCCTGTCCTGAAGCCGCATCACCCCTGGCCAACTCCGGCTCTGAATCTAATCCCAGGCATAAAAACCCTGCTAGAAGGGCTGCTACCACCAGGCGATCCGCCTATCGCTTTATCGAGGCACTCGGCTCTAAAAAAGTCGAGGATCTCACAAAGGAGCAACAAGCTTCCCTCTCCTGGGCGAAAGCTCACATTGCTGGTCTCAAGACCGCTCCTCCTTCTGCTGAATCGTCAGCGGGGCCTAAACGGCAGCGTTCAGAGGAGGATGCAGCAGCCAAGAGCCAGCAACCAAAAGCCCCTAAGCGGTACAAAGGTCGTTCGCCAAGTCTTTTAGCGAGATTGTCAAAAATAAAATAAATTAATTAAATAAAATAAAAAAATAAAATAAATAAAATAAATAAAATAAATAAAATAAATAAAATAAATAAAATAAATAAAATAAATAAAATAAATAAAATAAATAAAATAAATAAAATAAATAAAATAAATAAAATAAATAAAATAAATAAAATAAATAAAATAAATAAAATAAATAAAATAAATAAAATAAATAAAATAAATAAAATAAATAAAATAAATAAAATAAATAAAATAAATAAAATAAATAAAATAAATAAAATAAATAAAATAAATAAAATAAATAAAATAAATAAAATAAATAAAATAAATAAAATAAATAAAATAAATAAAATAAATAAAATAAATAAAATAAATAAAATAAATAAAATAAATAAAATAAATAAAATAAATAAAATAAATAAAATAAATAAAATAAATAAAATAAATAAAATAAATAAAATAAATAAAATAAATAAAATAAATAAAATAAATAAAATAAATAAAATAAATAAAATAAATAAAATAAATAAAATAAATAAAATAAATAAAATAAATAAAATAAATAAAATAAATAAAATAAATAAAATAAATAAAATAAATAAAATAAATAAAATAAATAAAATAAATAAAATAAATAAAATAAATAAAATAAATAAAATAAATAAAATAAATAAAATAAATAAAATAAATAAAATAAATAAAATAAATAAAATAAATAAAATAAATAAAATAAATAAAATAAATAAAATAAATAAAATAAATAAAATAAATAAAATAAATAAAATAAATAAAATAAATAAAATAAATAAAATAAATAAAATAAATAAAATAAATAAAATAAATAAAATAAATAAAATAAATAAAATAAATAAAATAAATAAAATAAATAAAATAAATAAAATAAATAAAATAAATAAAATAAATAAAATAAATAAAATAAATAAAATAAATAAAATAAATAAAATAAATAAAATAAATAAAATAAATAAAATAAATAAAATAAATAAAATAAATAAAATAAATAAAATAAATAAAATAAATAAAATAAATAAAATAAATAAAATAAATAAAATAAATAAAATAAATAAAATAAATAAAATAAATAAAATAAATAAAATAAATAAAATAAATAAAATAAATAAAATAAATAAAATAAATAAAATAAATAAAATAAATAAAATAAAATAAAATAAAATAAAATAAAATAAAATAAAATAAATAAATAAATAAATAAAATAAATAAAATAAATAAAATAAATAAAATAAATAAAATAAATAAAATAAATAAAATAAATAAAATAAATAAAATAAATAAAATAAATAAAATAAATAAAATAAATAAAATAAATAAAATAAATAAAATAAATAAAATAAATAAAATAAATAAAATAAATAAATAAAATAAATAAAATAAATAAAATAAATAAAATAAATAAAATAAATAAAATAAATAAAGTTATTTTGTGACTTTAAAAATAAAAATTCGTCTAAAACTCTTAAAAAATGGGGTTTCCAGTCAGAAAAAAATTGTAATGATCTGACTAGCGGCATGCTTTAAGTTTCAATTTACATAAAATGAGTTTTATTTTCTGACGGGAAAAATAAAACTCCTCAAATAACTTTTATTTTATGACAGAAAAAAATGTTCCTCAAATGAGTTTTTTTCTGACGGGAAAAGTAAAACTCCTCAAATTAATTTTTTATGATGGCTACTTAATACCCTTTTTTAATGCTCAGTTTTTGACTTCGTATTTAAATACGTATTTAGTTAATTTTTACTTAAATTTAAATGGTATTTAAATACAGTTTGAGTTTTTCAGTGCTATATAATTTTTCTTATTTAAATAAGATAAAAGTGTGGTAGCACTACTAAATATCAAACAATTATCGATAGTTTTGTATAAAACAGCTGTTCAAGCAAAACAAAAATTTATACATTTTGCCAAATAAGAAAAAAAAAAAGGTTATTAAACAATAATATATTTGTAGGAAAATGCACAAAAGAAGCCCCAACTTCACCACATCGGAAGAGTAGTTTTTGTTAGATCCGGTAAAAAAATACAGCGCTTCAATAGAGTGAAAAAAAAAACAGACAACAAAAGACAGCTGTTAAAAACATATGGTAGTTTTTGAAACTTAAATAGAATTTAAATGGCCAACGTTGGCCATTTAAGTATCATTTAAAAAAGCACTGAGAAACTCATTTTCGTATTTAAATGGAACTTAAATATAATTAATATTTAAATACGAAGTCAAAAACTGGCTCTAAGAGTTTCATGGGAACTTTAATTTTTACATTGACAAATAAATAAAAGTTGACTCTACTATAGAGAATTTTTGATTTAAAATTTTCTGGATAACCGTTATTTACGGTCCCTGGTATTTTTACCTCGATTGACATTATATAATAGCGTAGACAGACGACAGCGTTAATATGCATTAGTAGTCTTAATTCAAATTAACTTGTGAATTATCCCCATCCTAATGCGCATAAACTTTGATGTAAATCCTGAAAAACAAACTGAATTTATACTGAATTTAGCTATTTCAATATGGCAATACCGTTAACAATCAATCAACTTTTGGCAAATTGTTTATTATTGTGGTATAGAAAAAAATTAGGGAAATTAATCTGTAACTTCTAAACGGTCAGCCCGGTATGAATGAAATTTCACATGCACAATGAGGAAGTGTTGTCAAATTCAAGTTGGCCCACCAGGGGCGCGGCCAGTGGTCTCCAAAGTAGGACACCTCCGGTATGTAAAATTTTTAAAACGGTAGTATTTCTTCGTTTGTGTCCCGATTTCAAACAACTTACATATATAGAATCTCCTTAACGAGCACTACAAAAAACCTTGTCATAGCTTTCAATTATCTCTTACAGCTTATGAGATATTCGCATTTGAAAATTTTATGTTTAAACTTTTTACCCACCCTACTCCAGTTTTTTTTATAACAGCGGGTCCAAATGTTTCCCGATTTTCTCCTTTTTTCCTTTATTAGACTGAAAACAAATGTATGTATCAAATAAAAATAATAATTGTTGAAAAATCATGACTGACTCCAAAGTTATTGCATTTGAATTTAAAAAATTTTAAAAATGCAATTTTTCGCTAATTTTTAAAGTACTTTTTTCTTTTTAAGTTATCTAAAAAATTTCTACAAAGATGTATAAAGAATTTATACTTTTTCGAAAGCTAACTTTACACAAAATATTTTAAATAAAAACCGATTTTAAAATTGTTAATACCGAACGGACCAGTTCCATTTTTTATGTAAAATTTAACTTTAGGGCAAACACTCTCAAATCGCATAGTCGATATCAAAATATTTTTTTTTTTTTTTTTTATACGTTTTTATTAGTTTATCGAATCTGCCTTTTATAGGCCTAACAATAAGTATTCAAATCTTATATCTAAAATTAAAAATAGTTGCTCTCCAACAAGAGAGCCTTCATGGTTAACTGGCACTCATCTTAGCGGGGTGGTAGATCAGCTCTACGGAGCCTGGATCGGGGTTGGATCTGCACAAGTTGTCTTGCAAGCGTATTGGGATGGTTTTGCAGCTTAACAATATATTTCTCGCGGACTTTCTTGAACTCTTCCTTTACCAATGTCACATCTAAGTCCCTGTGGATGTTTTCATTTCTTATATACCATGGTGCTCCCGTCATGGTCCTAAGAATTTTAGATTGGGCCCTCTGTATAAGATCAATACTGGTGTTGCTAGCCATTCCCTATAATTGAATTCCATACGTCCAAATTGGTTTTAAAACGGTCTTATACAGGATGACTTTATATTCAAGGCTTAATTTTGATTGATTACTGATTAACCAATGAAAGCTAGAGGCTTTTAGCTTCATGTGAAGTCTCTTGGTTTCTATGTGACGGCGCCAAGTAAGCCGTCTATCAAGATGAATACCAAGGTAGGTGACATAATCAGACTGCGGTATATTAACGTTGTTGAGTGTGACAACGTTAATATACCTCTCCTTAGAGCGAACGTAACATGTTTACTTTTCAGCTCATTCACCTTTATTCGCCAGTTTTTCAACCATGTCTCCACACGTACGAGATAATTTTGCAGTTGACTAGATGCTATGAGTGGGTTTTCGTGTGAACTAATAATGGCGGTATCATCCGCAAATGTAGAGATTGTTAATTTATCGCACGTAGGCAAGTCAGAGGTGTAAATCAAATATAACGTAGGTCCTAGTACACTTCCCTGTGGAACGCCAGCTCTAATCTTGTATTCTCTCGTCACATAATCATTGAACTTAACTCTGAAAAGTCTATTCGATAGATAAGACTCCAGCAATTTATGAGTACATAGTGGTAGTAAACATTTTATTTTATGTACTAGACCTTTATGCCATACCTTGTCAAAAGCTTGGGCAACATCTAAAAAGACGGCAGAACAATATTTCTTTAA
>OW818030.2:51843671-51936171 GCA_942486065.2 Calliphora vomitoria | reverse complement strand
CAACTAATCCTATATCTGCAATACATTTGTTATGTTTTGCACTTGGTAAATCTTTTGTTAAAATATCAGCAGGCATTTCGGCAGTAGGTAGATATTCAATTTTAATGTTTCCACTGATTACGTTTTCTCGAACAAAATGTTGACGTATATCCATATGTTTCGTTCTGTTATGAAATATTGGATTCTTGCTTAATAGTCCAGCTCCTTGATTATCGTTATAAATTATTGTTGAACATTGATTACTCAAAATTTCTTCTAAAAATCTTCTTAAATGGATTGCTTCCTTTGTGGATTCTGATAGTGACATATACTCATCTTCAGTTGTTGACATTGCTACGGTTCTTTGTTTTCTTGAATCCCAACTAATAGCCGCATTAGCTAATTTAAAAACATATCCTGTATATGATCTTCTATCATCTATAGTAGCTCCCCAATCTGCGTCAGCATATCCAGTTAATTGTTCATTTGTTGTTTTAAAATGTAGACCAATATTTTGAGTACCGTTCAAATACCGTAAAACTCTTTTTGCAGCCACCCAGTGTTCTTTTCCAAAGTTAGTATTATATTGACTTAATACACTCACGATATGAGCGATATCGGGTCTCGTTGAAACTGCTAAGTACATCAGTGATCCAACTAGATTTTGACATGGTAATTTTTCTACTTCAGGTTTTTCTTCTTCTGTTGGACACATTTCTTTTGATAATTTTATTCCAGTATTAAATGGTGTTTTTGCAGGTTTACAGTTTTTCATATTAAATTTCTTTAAAATGTTTTGGATATATTTACGTTGTGACATCGTAATTTCTTTTGTATTTGGATCTTGTTTAAATTCAATTCCCAGAAAAAAATTTAATTGACCCAGATCTTTCATTTCGAATGATTTTGCTAACTCAAATTTTAATTCATTCCATTTTTGTTTATTGTTTGTTGCTACTATTAAATCATAGACATAAATAGCTATTAATGTGATGTCTTCCCCTTGTTTTAACATGTAAATACAGTTATCTGAATTCGATGATTTAAATTTTAGCTGCTTTAATTTTTCATCTAATTTTTTATACCATTGTCTTCCAGACTATTTCAGTCAATGTATTTTTTGTTTCTCCTATGTATTTTTTGTTTCTTCTTCTTTTAAAAATTTGTCTATTTCGTTTGGGATTTTCATATAGATTGTTTCTTCAATATCACCATTTAAGAATGCTGTTACAAAGTCGAGTTGATATACTTCAAGCTTTAATTCTACTGATAGAGCCATTAATAAACGTATAGAACCGATTCTTGCTGCAGGTGCAAAAGTTTCAGTGTAATCTATACCTGGTATTTGTGTAAATCCTTTCGCAACAAGTCTAGCTTTGTAACGTTCTATTGTTCCATCAGCTTTGTACTTCTTTCTTAATACCCACTTGCAATCCACAACCTTTTTATTATTTGGATAGTTTACTAGGTCCCAGGTATTGTTTTTAATTAAAGCATCATATTCAGATTTCATCGCTTTTATCCATTCCTCAGCCTCTGGACCTCGATTTCAGTATCATTGTTTTCAGCTATATTAAATAATTTTCTAGGTCTGCCTCTTCTACCAGTTTTTATCTTTCTTTGTCTTCCAGGACCACGTTTTGAAGTTAATGGTGTTTGATTATCTTCAGTTCTAATACCGTTACTGTTATCATTAATATTAATATCATTGGATTTTCTGATACTGATGAAGAAATATCAGTATCAGAAAATCCATAAAATTCTTCGATTTCACTTTCACTATCTTCTTAATTTTCTTCCGAATTTCTTTGAACTTGTGAATTTGTGTTATTTTTTGGAGTTAACTTTAATTCAATACATCCATTTTCTGTATTATTTGGTTCATTTTCAAGAAAATCAATATAGTTATTTTCTGGTTGATAAGAACTTGTAAAATTGACATCTCTAGAACATACGATTTTTTTATCTGTTATGTCCCATAATCTGTATGCTTTCGATTTTATTGAATATCCAACGAATATACATTTTCTCGATTTCGGTTCAAACTTGCCAAGATTTTTAGATTTTATAAGTATAAATTTCTGAAAATAATTTATAGTTGGATTTCTTCCTAGCCATATTTTAAAAGGGGTTTCACCATTTATACTTCTAGAGGGACATCTGTTGCGAATATGATTTGCAGTTAGTACTCCTTCTGCCCAAAAACTTGGACTTAAACCGGATTGTATCATCATACATCTGGCCATTTCAACGAGTGTACGATTTTTCCTTTTGGCCACGCCATTTTGTTGTGGTGTGTATTCAACGGTAAATTGATGTTTTATACCATTTCCTTTAAAAAGTTTTTAAATTCATTGCTTGTATATTTTGTACCATTATCAGATCGAAATGTTTTTATTTTCTTGTTTGTTTGATTTTCCATCATATTTTTGAATTCTTTAAATTTTTCAAATACTTCACTCTTCTTCTTTAGAAAATAAATTTCACACCATCTGGATTTATCGTCAATAAAAGTTAAAAAATATCTTGAACCACCTATTGAGTTTACTCTCATAGGGCCGCAAACATCTGTATGTATTAGTTCTAATAATTCTGTTGATTTTGAAATTGACCTCTAAAATGGTTTTTGGGTTTGTTTACCCTTCATACAAATTTCACAAATTTGTAGGTTTTCTTTAAGGTTAAAATTTATTCCATTCACCTTTTCTTTTCGTAATAAATCTTTTAAATCATTTTCATTTAGGTGACCGTAGCGTTCATGCCAATCTTGTATGCTAGATTTCTGAGCTGTTTTACAATTTTCAACTACTTCTGCTACATAATATAAACCTTTATTTCGTTTTGCAATCATTACCTTTTCGCCCGTTTTAATGTTTCTTGCAATTGCTTCTTTTTGATTAAACTTTACCTCCAAACCATTATCAGTTAATTTTGCTACTGATAACAAATTTGACCTTAGGTCCGGAACGTATAGTGTATTTTCTAATTTAGATATGCATCCAGTATTAGTTTTAATTTTTACAATTCCATTACCTTCTATTTTTGTCGAATCATTATTTGCTAAATGTAGTACCTCGGGGGAATACTTCATTTCGTAAAATTTTGTTCTGTCCGAACACATGTGATGATGCACCAGAATCTAAGCACCAACTTTCACCTTCTCCATTTACTTGAAGTGCGATTTCAGCATTTCGAGTTGTCTCAGGATTTTTGTTTACGTACTTTTGTTGGGTTTGATCTTTAGACCAGCAATCTTTTGCTATTTGTCCTATTTTTCCACAATTGTGATATGAAAATTTGAATTTCTCACCTTTCTTTTGTTGGTTATAATTTGATTTAAAAAATTTCTTATTCTTTTTCTTTGCTATCATTACATCTGATGATTTTTCAGAAGTATTTCTTTTTCTAGCTTCATATTCTTCTAAGAGTTTTATTTTTAGTCTAAAGATGTATGGGATAAACTACACGGTATTTATCAATCGAAAGGACCCGCAAGAAAGGCGATGCTACTCAAATAAGAGACCACATAAGACATTTTTTTGACATTGTTGACAAAATAAATGAAATGGAACTTGAAATTATCGATGATCTATTAACTATTTTACTTTTATACAGTATCCCTGATGAATACGAGTCATTCAGAATTGCAATTGAAACCCAAGAAAAACTACCAACTCCTGAGTTTTTCTTGGGTTTCAATTGCAATTCTGAATGACTCGTATTCATCAGGGATACTGTATAAAAGTAAAATAGTTAATAGATCATCGATAATTTCAAGTTCCATTTCATTTATTTTGTCAACAATGTCAAAAAAATGTCTTATGTGGTCTCTTATTTGAGTAGCATCGCCTTTCTTGCGGGTCCTTTCGATTGATAAATACCGTGTAGTTTATCCCATACATCTTTAGATGTCTTGCAGTTTTTGATCTGCTTCAATTCATTTGTTGCAATTAATAAAATTAAATCAGCTTTGTTTCTGGAGGATTTTCTGGTTTTGGAAAGCTTCCATTTACATATTTCCATCCATCATTTTTAGTAAGTAATGCCTCTACTTGAATTTTCCATGTGTCAAAGTTATCTTTACACAATGGTTCTATTTTGAAACCAGAATAACTCATTTCTTTAAATTCTTCTTAACGCGAGGTTAATGACTGGGCCCATAACCTATGATAATTATAACGGACACAAAAGTATTTCAATATATTTTGTACAAATTTTATTTTCAAACCGAATAAATAATTTTCATATTTCAAAATTACAAAGTAATAAAAAACAAATATAATTTGATTATAATAAAGTATTTTCAGTAAAGTATATAATACATTTTATTATACAACAGATGGACTTTGTGAAGTAGAGTTGGCTGGGTAGTTGAAATTGTGGGTACTAATTGATTTTTTCTAGATCTGATAAAAGTAATTTTACCCAAAACTGACGTCCTTACACTATGTTTTACAGGGATTAATGTTTGTTTTTTGTGGTTTAATTACAAATTTCCACTTTATCAATTTGCATATTTAATAATAGGCTACGACAGCACTGACAAATAATCGATAAATAATACATTTTTACTAAAAGCGATCTATTGATTTAATTATTTACAGGTATGCAAGTTTTAATTGATGCCAGAGAAAAACTTGAAATTCCGTGGGGCAATAATGATCGAGATAAAGATGCAAACGAAACGAAATTAATGGAATGTAGCACGTTAGAAGCTGAAAAATTTGTTCAGTACGCAGCAATAATAAGGCGACTTTGGCAAGACCGTGGGATTAGACGAGCTTATGAACGAAGAAGAGAATTTCAAATTGTAAATTTGCTTAAAAATCAATTTTTACTCTAATAAATAATTATTTTATTTTTAGAGCGATTCAGTAAACTACTTCTTAGACGAAATTGATCGCTTGGCAATGAATGATTACACTCCAACACATAAAGATATTTTGCATTGTCGAAAAGCTACAAAAGGTGTTTATGAATTTTCTGTAAAAATTCAAGTAAGTAATTCAATTACATATTTATTTCTCAAAAGCAAATATCGCAAATTTCGAGTTAATAGCGCCATTGCATAGTAAAAACGTTTTTTTAATAACTGACAAAGTCTTGTGAACTAGCTTCTAAAATTACACGCTGGATCGCAATAGAAGCATTTTATCCTAATTTCATAACCTACTGTTTATTTTTATTATTTAATAACGTATTATTTTAGTTGTGGGTTGCCGTTTGTGTGTTCATAATAACGTTTTAACCAAATGTAATCTGACCAAATTGGACCATAATGTTGTTTTCATTAAAAAAATTTTAAAAAAATATATCGGTTAAAACTAAAAATTCGTCTCCTGGAAAATTTAATTTTTTGATTTATGACGACGGTGCAACAACTAAAAATAATTTTTTTTTTAACTTTTTTTATAATAAACAAAATCTCAAAACTCACTTTTACACATGACATATTAGACAGATATCGATATAAGCAAATGTCGGAGATCCCATAAATGTCTAAATATTAATATTCGTACATACAGCTATGGACATATAATGGCACATTTTTCCAAAAATTTTTTCTTATGCTACAATATCGTAAATACTATTAACAATCAAAAAGTTTTTGGTTTTTTACTTGTTTATAATATTAATATAAACTAAAATTGAAATTCATTAATAAAAAGAAAAACTCGGTATTAAGAAAAAATGGCACAATCTTGTTGGTTTTTTAGTATGTACAAATATTTTACTATTATTATTTAGTGCTCTAGCCTTTGTTTTTGATAACACCAGTCCAGAGCCGATCTGTGCTCGGCAGGACAGAAAGCTTAGTATGCCGTTTCCAAATCAAAATGCCAACAACTAGTGGAAAGCATGGGTGGCAGGTGCGAAGCTGTTATCAAAAACAAAGGCTAGAGCACTAAATATTAATAGTAAAATATTTGTACATACTAAAAAACCAACAAATGCAATGTTAAAATGATTTTTTTACTCTTTTTTAAAGATTGTGTCATTTAGTGTCCAGCTGATTTCAGTGGTATTTTTTTCTTTTAATTAATGAAATTCAATTTTAGTTTATATTAATATTATAAATAAGTAAAAAACCTTTGAAAAAAACCAAAAACTTTTTGATTGTTAATAGTATTTACGATATTGTAGCATAAGAATAAAATTTTGGAAAAATGTGTCATTTATATGTCCATAGCTGTATTCAGTTGGTTTAGTTTACTAAATGTGTTCATTTTGCAACATTATTTGATAAAGCAATGTGCAAAATTATGTCTTGTAATCTCATTTCAAAATTTACAACGACAAATATCCTCAATAAGCCAGATTTGATTATTACGTGATAAATAAATGTTTATTTGACATGAAATTAATAGTATACAAAATTTAATTATATGATTTACACATATCTTTTTTTGCTAATTCCTAAACCTATATATATATTCGAAAACGGAAATTCAGATTGCAATGCAACACTGCAAAGAAATTCGTTTACAAGGCAAAGCAATACTTTATGACAATACTGCTTTGTCAAAATATGCAATGACATTTTAGTACATTTATGAGCGCATAAATGTTTTTTTGTAAATTTACGTAAAATTACATACTTTACAAACAAAAAATCAACTTAACACAAATTCGTCATTCCTACCAACATATACATTTTTTGTCTCCTAAATAATTGTATAAAGAACTAAAACAAAGTATTAAGGAATCATAAATAAAAACAATGCTCAAATTTGTCAAAATATGCAATGACATTTTAGTACATTTATGAACGCATAAATGTTTATTTTATTTTTTTTGTAGATTTACGTAAAATTACATACTTTACAAACAAAAATTCAACTTAACATAAATCCGCTATTTCTACCAACATATACAATTTATGCCTCCTAAGAATCATAAATAAAAACAAAGCTCAAATTTGACAAATGTTGTGCTTTGAAAAGCATTGTCGTGCAATAATGTACTTCCGACATTGCCAAAACAAAATCTATTGAGTTTACACTATGCTTTGCAGTGTTGCATCAGCCAACATTTTATTAAAATATTTTATTAATTTCATATACTCACCTAACCTGCAAAACGCTGTAACCACATTTTTCTTTTTTAAGGAGGATTAAACTTTTTTGTTAATTAAAGGTCATTTAGAAATTGAGTTTAAAATTTTGCAATTATGTCTAAATAACAAATACTAAATTAATTCTGAATGGAAAAAAACGACAGGAATAGTACATTTCAAATATTATAAAATTGTACATAACGGAAATTTTTGCATTTTTTACGTAAATTGAATGCTATTTTATAATAAATTGCATTATAATTGCATTATCTAATGAATTATTTCAAAAATGTATGCATAATAGCCATATGTTGGCCAATATTTTAAGATAAATTATCAATATCTGAAACTTAAAAATTATGATTAATCATAATAAAACATACATAAACGTTAAAGCATTTCATCCTCTTAACAAAACTTAGTCAATTTCGCACATATTTTCTCTTTTTGTAGCTGAAAATCATAAAAAAAATTCCAAGGAAAATTTCAAACATTTTTTAACAACATAAAAATATAAATCAAGGCGTATTAATCAGGTGAGAGCGTCTCGGCAACAACTACAACAAAGACAATATTTCTTAGTTGTCAAGAGAGTGAGAATGTCAAAACTGATATGACATATCATATAAAAAACAAACAAATAAAAAAAAAATTTCTTATATTTTTTTTTATGAAAAATAAACAAATAATAAATCAATTATTAAGCTTGCCTAACACGGTTTTTTTTTTGGAAGATTCAATAATAAAAACGTCGAGCGGGAATAAAAAGCATGGTGACTCCAGTGAAACTATCATGCTATCCATTTAGATATGTCCGTCTGCCTGTGTAAAACACTCGCCCGTCCAAAATAAACAACCAACTTCTTCTAAGGAGTTTGGTATTGAAAATCAGACGGAAAACAAATATCAAGGACTAAAATAGGAGTCAATCTCTAAAAAATTTGATGTATTTTCACCAAAAAATGTCCAACAGTGGCGAATTGTTGCTGTTTGCTGTAAATCCTTGAAAATGTTTTTAAAACAATTTTCAGTTTTTTATTATTTTCAATTCAAATATTGTGAATGTCAACAACAAACAGTAAACAACTTTTTGACAGTTTCAAACACAACAAAAATAAATACACAATAATCAGCTGGGCTTGTAACTTCACCTTATTTAATACACCTTGATATAAATGAAATTGTAATAATATTTTCCAAGCATTCTAGATTTTATTTGAAAACATAAAATATGAAAAAAATCATACTAATTAAGAAATAATTTATAAATGTTATGAATTGAAATCAATGAAATCAAATCATACTATTTATGTTGAAACTTTTTTCTGTGTACTTTTTATTCCAATGTGGAAAGCAAAACAAAATTTCAAAAAATTTTAAAATTTGTTTTTGTTTTATATAAAAATTTTTCAAATTATGAAAGACAAATCAATGCCTGAATTTTTTGTTCTGTTCAGAATTTGTATATAAAAAAAAATCAAATTTTTAAAATTTTTTGAAATTTTGAATTTGCTTTCACATGCAAAATTAGGGCCTAAATTATTTTACTTATATGTATACATAATAGTTGACTGATATGCTTCTGAGTAAAGAAAGAATCAAATATAAAGGCCATAATGATATTGAGGTAATATAAACTATTATTGAAATTTCTATAATAATGAACCTATAAGCAGGAAATTTAACACATGATCCTGACTGAGTTAGAATATAAAAAAATAGTACTTTTTGAATATTTTATAACGATGCACCTAGAAACACGAAATTAAGCATTCATGGTTTAGTGAATGCGAATTCAAGAGGGATAATTTGTTACTATTTCCTTATTGTAAAGGTACTTTTTGAATATTTTATAATAATAAACCTTAAAATCGAAAATTAGGCTCAAATGAATTGAGTTAGAATTCACAAAAGGTGATTATAGTGGTACCTTTCTTTTGTATTTTCTCTAATAATGGACACAGAAATATGAAATTAGACATTAATGACGCTGAGTAGGAATACATACTGTTTTTATTCTAATAATACGTTTAGAATGAGCTAGAATCCACATTACAATGAATCATGATACATGAGTTAGTATTAATTCGCAAAGCCAGACTTAATAGTACTATTTATATCTTCCAATTGGGGTGGCGAAGCGAACCGGGTCAGCTAGTACTCCATACTTATATCGGATATTTGAAAATAACTAAATAAGACTTTGTTACATTAAATAAATAAACAGTCATTTAAAGTTTAATTGTCAGGAAATACTCGTAGATCAACTTGTTGTGTCATGCTTCATTAACAGGTTCACTTGCCTAGCTAACGAAATGTAGCCTGATACATCATCTGAAGCAATTATTGTAATACAATTTAAACAAATCTTAAGATATTTTTAACGATCTGTTTTTAGAGATATTGGATGAATAATTTGATGAAAAAGTTTGTTTCTTATTTCTAAATTTTTTAATTTTTCTACTTAAAATAGATTAAAGTAAAAACCGAAGAATAATTGTCGGTTTCCCCGTAATATAACGTAGTTCTGCAAGGTAGTTATACAATTTTTTTTTTTATTTTTTTTGCCGAACCTACGCCTTTTTACATTTTTCGTTATATCTTAAATATGATATGTCAATGTTTTGTCTAACATTAGGGTGGTACATTAGGGTGGTACGAACAAAGATCTGGTGGATAAATACTAGAACGGAATATTTGAGGTCAATGGCCCTTAGAGCCAAACATTGGTCTTTCCGAGACAAAAACGTTGATATATCATACTTTAAGATTCGACTGTAAAAGGCAAAGATATAAGGTTCGCCAAAAAAAAAAAATTCGTAACTGCCTTACAAAAATACTAGAGGGTGTACGGGGAACTTTTTTTTTTTGCTTGTAAGGTGGTACGCTCTAGTGTACATACAATTTAAATTTTATTCTTAGTAGGTCTTGTATACAATAAAATTTTTTAAATAAAAATATAGAATTATTAAATACTAAATTTATGTTTTCCAAAAAATGTTCTAATTTTCAGTTAATATACTAGAAATGCATATGTACCATAAAACAGCAGTATTTTCTCCTATTCAAATTATCTTGAAAAAAAGTTTCAATGGTTTTTGTTTTTTCAATCGTGTTTGTCATTCTCGTGGAATTGCCCATATGACAATAGGGTTCTATTGTTGAAACAAAAATTCGACTTTTTTCGATTTTTGGTAATTTATAAAAAGTAATTTCTTTAGTGTAAAAATCAAGGTAGGCATCCGAAACGAATAACGGTATCGGTATCGGTAACGGTATTTAAATTATATCTGTATACCGGTATGAAACTAATATATCGGCATTTATACCGGTATTAAAATTAAATGCATCAAACCTAACAAAAATTTAAAAAAATCGAAGTATATATAATTAAATTGTTTTTATTTAATAATTCACTAAAAGTTTAGGAACACAAAATAATTACAAATAATTACCCCCTCATTCATAATCAATTTTTAATTTTACAAAATGTTTATAAAACAAAATTTCCATACAAAATTTGTTTTATAAACCCGTTTTATGAATAAGGCCTTAAATTAGAAAATATTTTGTTAATTCGAATTTATATAATACCAATCTAGGTAAAAATACAAGCTTTACAATCTTTTGATTGTATTACAAAAACATAATAGGTAAATGTTCAAAGATAATTATATTATCGCTTGTTCTCTTGATTCATATTTCGGAATTACCAAAATATACTTGGAATTTTAAAATTAAAGACATTAAATTTAAATGAAATTGCAACAAAAAAATTGACACTGGCCAAAGAAAACTACATGAGATATTAGCGGTTTAGGACTTATGTTGAATTACGTTATTTTTTGCCTTAAAGCTTAGTACTCTGTTCATACTTGCGAAAAATTATGGTGTTTTCATGCGAAAAATTTTATATGCTACAATTGATCAGCTGTTGGTTTTAATTTCGTGCGAAAGAAGTGCTGCTTATATTATTTCGTGTGGAAAATTAAGGTTGCCAGATGTATTTCACATGTTTTCCACAATAAGAACAGAGTACTGCTTTCGCGAAATTATTTCGCATATATTTCATTCCAAATATTTTATATGTAGTTTGACAGCAGTTCGCATGAAATTTTGAACAGAGTACTTAGCTTAATACTTTAAAACCCCATTTGAAAATCTGGCTTTTAGTTATTTTAAAATGTTAACAATATAAATGTTAACTATCTTGAAAAAATATCTGCACATGTTTTCCATATTTAATCTATTTTCATCGGAAACAATTTATTATATTTTACATTTAGTGCCAGTAATGGCAGAGAAGTGGACTTTTTTTTTTTTGAAAGTAAATAATCCTATTATTGATATTATTGATGTGCAAAGTAGAACATAATCTTTTTTCTAAAAAAATATATATGGATCTTAATCAATCAGATGTAAATTGCAGATATTGACTTTTTGGAATTTGATTTGACCATCAATTCTAATTAATATATTATGAAATGTGTACACAAAATTAATCATTTCATAAAAAGAAACATCAGAGATTATTTTTTTTTTAAATAATGTTCTTCTTTACTGTTCCATCATTCAACTGTCACGCCAATACCCTTCAAATTCCAGACTTTCTAAAGTGAAAAAATGTCCCTATGCTTTTAAATTAAAACTAATTTGAGAGTTTTTGGACCTTTTTAAATATAAGAGTTTTTGTAGATTATTTAAAATAAAAAGCGAGAAAAATAATACCATGAAACTCAAATAAGAGCTCAGAAAGGTGCAAACATCTGCATTTCCAACACCTATATATAAATTTCTTCATAACTGCCACAAAAGTACATGAATATGATACATTTTTTGCTTACATTGAATTAATACAATGGGCTATTTTATAAATGTTTTATATATTATTTGGTTTAACGTTGCACAGTGGGGGAAATGATAAATTGGAAACAATCTGTAACTTCTAAACGAATAGTCCGATTTTAATAAAATATCCCAAGGCTATAGAGGAGGTGTTGATATGTTTAAGCTATGAATTTGCGCTTATAACACCAAGGGAGGGGACCGAGCCACATTGTCCCAAAGTGGGGAACCTCGGGTATATCAAAAATTAAAAATGATGCCAAATTTTTGTTTAAAAGATTTATATATATATGGAATCTACTCGATGAGATCTTCAAAAACATTGCTTTAGTCACATATTATAGTTTATAGTTTACGAGTTATTCGCATTTGAAAAGTAAAACTTTATTTTTTTGACCAACTTTGTCTGCTTTTTTGCTAAAAACCAATTCCTTCTCGATTTTCTTGGAATATCTTTTTTTGAACTAACAACATATTTATTAATAACAATAATATTGCTTAAAAACCTGTATTGAGTCAAAAGTTATGTGCATTCAAACTTAAAATAGTAAAAAAGTTGTTTTTTCGCCATTTTTTCCGAAAAAAGTACTTACATAATTTAAAATTATACAGAAAATAAGAAGAAGATAAATAATGTATTTATATTTTTTTGAAAGATAACATTACTGGAAATATTATAAAAGCAAACTAATATCACGTATTATAGCGTGGTCCAGAACCTTCCGAAGTAGACCTATTTTTTATGTAAATTTAAATTTTAGACAACATTTTCTCAAATCGCATATTTGCTTTCAAAAAATTAATACCTGTTTTGTATGTCCCAATATGATCTTTAATATTGTGCAAAGGGATTTCATAGCCCCGAGCTTGGTGCTTTCAATAGATCCAAAAATCAAAAAAAACACAATTTTGGGATTTTTTAAACGTTTTTTGGGAATTGTGGAATTGTTAAAAACAATTCACTAATTTCTTTTTCACTTTTGTATTTCGATCAAAAGTTTCTATATAAGTGTCAAATTTCATAAAAAAACGAATAATAAACAAAACTTTTATTGCATTTTAAATATTAAAATTTTCCAAAAAAAGCAGCTACCATTTTTTATTCCCATATTTTTGTAAAAAGTCTTCACATTTTACTTTAGAAAAAAAATTTTAAGAATTAAAATACATTATAGAAGACTTTTTTTAAAAATATGGGAATAAAAAGTGCTAGCTGATTTTTTTGGTGTTATAAGACCAAATTCAAAACTTAAACTTCTCAATACCTCCTCTATTAAAATCGGGCTATTCGTTTAGAAGTTACATTTGGAAACCAATATAGCGTTTTCCATTTTGTTGTTATTTTTTTTTTTGGTATTTAAAAGCAGATGGAGCTGAAAAAACGTTTTTGCACAGAGTAACAAAGTAATAGAGCAAAAGTGGTGTAATTTGAATATACCGCTTTTGCATTATGTATTTTGACCAAAGTGGGTGACAGAGTAGAAACATAAAGATGTCGTTGTTCTGTCAGTATATTGTATCTCAGCCGGACTTTACTATTGAAGAAATATACCATACATTTTTGATATTTACCATCTGAAATAATTATTTCGGTATCGGTATCAAACCGGTACTAAATTTTAAACTGTATTTAATCGGTATCGGTGTTAATAACGGTATCGGTAGCCAACCTTGGTAAAAATACATAGTTTAAACTTTTATTGATGAGCATTTTTCAATGTTTAGCAATAAAAATGAAATTTCACTAATAACTCGAAGTTGTTTATTTCATAGATTTGGAAATAATTCATTTTGGTCTGATTCATAATATTTGATATTGAATTACAACAAAATTATTTATCTTTGTTATGGTTATTAACCATGGTTGCGTAGATTTTAATGTGTAGAATTGGATTCAGTAAAAAAAAACGAAAAACTTAAAAACTGGAATTTTGTTACCGCTAAACTACCGTTACCGAAATAACTGCAATTACCATTACCGTTAAAATACCGTGACCAATATAATCGTAAATACCCTTACCTCTAAATACCATTACCGATATTCTAAAAATAATTTTAATTATAAAAATTTAAATGTTTCATTAATTAAGTTTGTTGAAATCTGGATGAACTCGGCAGTGTTGGTAGGTGTAAATATACTAGGTTTTATCAGGGGAATAGGTTGGCTATTTAAGGGACGTTCTACAGCGAATTCAAATCCATAACAAAATTTGTCTTCTTCTTTTCTCATGCAGTTTTGGATTCTTCTTCACATTCTTTCTGTACTATATATGACTCTTGAAGAGAATCACAACGGACCACACTGGAAACTGCAAGCGTTTAAAATCGAATAGCATGTCGGTCGGAGCCATTGGGATCCGTGGTATCAAAACGTCTTCTCCTTTGTACTTTCCTTTAAGTATTGTTGCTTCGATGACGTTATTCATCAGAATTTTTACCGGAAGTCAGGTGCCATTACAAAGACGTGGTTGGCTTATGTTTCGTAACATTATGATTATCGATCCGACTTTCACTTGGAGATTGTGAGGTGGTAATCCGGGTAATTCCAGCGAGTTTAAAAACTCGGTTGAATCGTTGACGAAATCATATTGGGAAGTAGCGGAAGCATGTTGAGATAATTATCGAAAACGATGTTCGTATTTGATGAGCATTTGACGAAAGCACAGCATAGAGAATGGCAATCATTCCCAATGAGTGTCATTCTCTAACAATCGCAAGCGTTGACACGCTTCACTATAACTGTCACACAATTCACTATTTATTATTCGCAAATCTTGGAATGATGTTGGGCCACGAACGTTGACTAATAGCAAACGCAAATAGAAACACTCATAGTTTATTGGATGGACTGTGTAAAAATGGGGGAAACCTGGAACTGGATTTACGTGTTTCCGCCGTTGAAATTTCTTTGACGATTGATTTCAAGTAATACATTCTCCTCAGTAAAGTACATTCTTTGACTATTTTGCAGATGTACGGCTAAATGAACAATAGTTGGATGTATTTCATGAATTGCAAATGAAAAAATGGGCCAAATTGCTTCGTTACTGCAACCCCGCATTTACACATGCAAGTGGATTGATGAAAGTTGATTATACGTATTATTATCGAAAATGGCGAAAAATACATCGAAATGTTTACAAGTTGGTTGAGTGTTTACACATCCAAGTAAAATTTAATTTTGTAAATGTTATGAAAGGAGAAAATTACAGTGTTCTTTCGCGTTCTGCGATTTTAGATATATCGAAAAACACTGGGCGTGGTAAATTTTTCTTTCAGAAAAAACTTAAATTGGATTAATACGAACATCAAAATAAATAGCTATATCGGTGCAGCCATTTTTCGATTTTAGATAAATCGAAAAAGTAAATGATCTGAAAAAAGTCAGGTGCCATAAAGATATTTAAAAAAAAAATTCAAGTGAAAAACCAGTCCAAAGAAAATGTAAGAGAAAGAAGTATCTAAAAATAGCCAGCCTATTCCTCTGATAAAGTCTAGTAGATTTACTAGATCATATCTAGCTATATCCCTCAGTTCATCATGGAATCTGGGAGTCTGTATGACACCTTTATGTCCTCATCTACTATATAAACTCCGGCTCCCGTTCCAGATTCCATTTTGGATCCATCAGTGAATGCTGCACACTCTTCAAACACTCAACCCTACTTGGAAACACAATTGGTGGTGAAATACCGAAGTCTATGGTCCGAAATCCTAGGGATGCTAGCCTGACCAATTAGTCTTACCTCATACAAAATTTTCGTGTGACCTACCCGCTTTGGTCTTACCAGAGAAGACTCAAAGTTAAGGATTATATCCAATGCTGGCTGAGGTGGGCTACCGATGGCACTAGTGATGCCAATGGAAGCACATCTCTGAGTATCTTCCTATAACTGTTTTTTCCCATTGCCTCCCTCCAAATTGTACAACCATAAGTAATAATGGGCCTTACAACCGATGTGTAAATCCAGTTTACCATGCCTGGTCGTAGTCCCTAATTCTTACCAATAGAGTTCCTGCAGGTGTGTAGGCATTGAGACCCCTTTTAAGGCTATCCTGAGTATACCTCTTCTATGATAATTTGTTATCAAGGAAGGTCCCTAAATACTTGGCCCATCTGAGCTCAACGGCGCCTATTTCCGGCAAATTAAAACTCCCTAAAGAGTACTAACTCTGTTTTGTTGGGTTTACACCTAACCCCATTGCCTTGCATGATTTCACTGGTTGTCAAAAGAAACTTTCCCTTGCTCAACGTTGTCCGCATAGGCAACCATCTTCCTATCCTTAGGTTCAAAGATCTTGAGAATAGAGTTCACCGCTAGTAATACTACACCCTCTATCTTAATGTTATTAAAGGCTCACTATATCTAAAAATGCAGCTAAAGCATATTCCCTATGCTCTAAGCCGTGCTCAATGCTACCCACAACCTCATGTATCGCACTTCTAGCCGTCGATCTTTGAACTAGAAGTTCTTTGGTCCACTATTTAGGTTGCTTCTGGCTGCCTGGAAACTTCACCGGGCAGTAAGTGGGTAAACTTATTTACCACACTATCTATGTCAAATGGCAACAGTTCGCGTAAAGTTAGTTGCGTCATGCCATTCTGAACCTTGCTATAAGGTTTCCCAATTTGTCCGTCTAGGATCCCTAAGGGTTCCCGTTTGGGCGCGACAAAATTCAACGAGAAGTTAATGCTACCGTGATCCGAAAAGGAACAGTCGGTTGTCACCCTCCAATCTCTTATATATATAATTTTCAGATTTTTATTATGTTTTATCTGCAATTTTGTAGTATAGGTCATAATTGGCCGAATAAACATTTCGTAAATAAGAATCAGTTTTTTACTATTAAGTTTAGATTTTCTGTTGAGTAGGGGGTAAATGACACGACCGCATTTAATTGCTTTTTCACAAATATATTTTACGTGTTGTTTAAATGCTAGCTTTGTATCTAAAATAACTCCTAGATATTTGATATTATCCATTAGTGGGATTAAAACTCCCCTAAAATATAAATGTTTTGTAGGAATATGTTTTAGCGAGCTATTATATGGAATTATAATAGCTTGTGTTTTACAATCATTTACTTTTATTTTCCTTTTATCAAAGTGGGAATGTATCAGATCATTTACCCATAATCATTTGTCTGGATAGACCCAACGATTTATTGTCTCTGAATGCCGAACTTACATCAACCAAAAGAAAGCAGACTGGCACGGCTGATGATAGGGTTGCTATTAAGTTTGCCGAATATTTATTGAGCACCCTGAGAGAGACAAGGCGAAATTAAGTATTGTTCGCAAACTACATGATCTTCCAACTGAAATTCCAGAAGCCTTCAACGCAGCTAACCCTTCAAAGGCAATAGGATCTGACCTGAATATCCATTCTGATGCTAACAATGACAATGAAAAATTGTTAGCAAAAGGTAAATTGTCAGTTTATACAATTGTAAGAAAAGCTTACAATTTCATTGCCAGACAATTGTCAGACAATAAATTTATCTGCCAACAAAAATTGGCAGTTTACATGGTTGTGAGATTATTGTATTGCAAAAGTTGCCATATCCGTTGTTAGACATAGTTTTTAAATACATATCAATATAAATAATTTATCTGACAATGGTGCCATCACCAAAGAAGTCATCTACAACACTCTTCACCACCTTTACTCCTTCGTACAAATTTCGACACTGATACTCAGTTGAGAAATATTCAAAGCTGTCAAAATGCTAAGGACTGCCACAGGCTGCCTTCAAGTTACCTCCGAACACCATCTTCACGAGGAAACTAAGGTTCTACTGGTCAAGGAACACAACTTCATGTTGACGTAACAGTTCCTTCTGGGATGTCACCGGAGGAGTCATCCAAACTTCAACATCACACAGTCGGTCTGACAGGACCTAAGAAGCATACATATCCATTTGATCGCAGCTCGTATATGACAACTTTGAACGACATTCATAGAGACGCCATCAATTCCGCGGTAGCAGGACACCGTATGAATGTCGTACTTGGAGGTCGCCCACCACCGATAGCAGACGCCGAGAAGATTCTGCCGCGTAAAACAAGAGTCGATCTGGCACAACTAAGATCAGGACTTGGTCTACATGGATTTGGTCTACATGCAGAACCCCCTGATTAAATATTGTAAAATTGTTTACGCTGATACAACAACTCCTTTTAGTTGATGTACAGTAGAATGCTCCTTAGGAAAACCAAAGTGATGAGGGTTAATAACACAGCGGAACAGATATTTTGGTGCACGAAATTTGAACTACGTTTTGTACGAGTTGATGAACCCTCATTATTATGTTATACTTGTTTTTTCAATCAGCTCGGTTTTTATATTTCCATAAAAACCCTATTTTTTGGTGTGTTTCTTCTAAATTTTGGGTAATGCAGGCACATACATATGTTTTCTTTTGAGTACAATAAGAATGTTGAAATTTGACTTAGCATTATACGAAATAATTTTTTTTATTAAGATTAATACATAAAATAAATACAGTGAATAAGTTTGTGTAGAATACCAGTACAAACATGTTTTTTCAATTTTAGTCTCCATATATGCAATATTCAACCAATAAGGAAAAAAAAAATTAAATGTCCCATATATGTTTTATCAATTACATTTATCTCTGCACCAAACCAAAATGTCAATTTTGTTCCTCTGTGTAATATTATTGTTATGAATGTGCAATAGCGATTTGAATTAACGGTCTGTAACGACTGCCTGCAACATTCATCATGTTTATAAACACGTCCATCAGTAGAAGCTTCTAGTTATCAACAATGTTGACACCATGCGGTTATTAGCATGGTTTATAAGTATGACAACACTAAATGTTTAAGCTGCAAACATTGACATCGAAAGCTCTAGAGCATTGTAGAAGATTCACGATAGATGGCGCGTGTATAAATAGCGACAGAGGTTGCAGTAGTTGAGTTGAGTATCCGGTTTATTTAAAGGAAATAAACCAACGTTTTAAAAAGGTTAAAACGTAACATTATTTTGATCAGAAAAGTCTAGAATTCTCTTATTTATTATTTACTTAAATATTTTCCTGGCATATAAATTGGGATTACTTAAAAATCGTTGGAAAATATCTTTCCATTAAACAAGAAAAGCTTACTTAAAATTTAAAAAAGTAATCGTGCATATTCTTAAGGATTAAGCTATTAATGCCATCTGGCCCTGGGGCTCTATTATTTTTCAATAAAAATATACACGATTTAACTTCAGATATATTGGTAAGTTTCAAGATTGAACTGTTAAGAATTTTGTCGTTAAGATCAATAATTAATCTTGAGACATCTGTGTCCATTAGATATGCCCTTAAAAATTAGATTTGCTTTGGATGGGTCTTATTTTGGTCATTAGTAGCTAAAACAAACTACTGCAAAATTTAAGTGCAATAGATTGAAATAATGGTACTTTTTTGAATATCTCAAAAAACATCCATAGGTGAAAAATTATTTAAAGTAATGGTGTGAATTCCCAAATACATCCGCCATTGATTTACAAAATTTTTTAGAGCCATCGAATTAAAATCTCTACAGCATTGATATTTGCGTTTGTACTTATTTCTCCGACTAATTAACATTTTACTAATGTCACTGGTATTGTCTTAAAAGCTTCATTAACTATAGATATTAATTTATTAAAAGTCTAGATTACCTGCATTAATAACAGGTTGGTCAATATTCTGACACCGTATTTTGCGATCTACAATTTTCAATAGAATTTCTATGATATTGAAATTTAGCGATTGGGCGGGCAGGCCACAAAACACGCGTCTTGTTACCACCCGATTAGAACCCTAGAGTAATGTTTGGGGTCATTATCGTGCTGAAATCTCCAAACTACGATTAAAATGGATCACTGCATTTTAAATTGTATTTGGATTCATCCGAAAAGAGAACATTATTCGATTTCTGTCTGACCAGTTTAAATGTTCTTTGGAAACTTGTATACGAGCAGTGCGGATTTTTTAGAAATAACAGTTTTTTTACCTTGGGCTCAAAACTAAATAAATATTGAAAAAACGTCTTCTTTCTTGCAGAAGTTTAACAGTTTCCATTGTTTTGCCAATGCTAAGAAGTATTACCAAATTCTATAAATGTATTTTTGTTAAAAGTCATGTTTTGGAAAACTGAAATTGCGGAATATAATTTTCAAAAAACTATTGTTTAAATATATATTTATATTTTTTTTTAGAATATCCCATTTGTTTTTGTTGATGTCGGTGGACAACGAACTCAGAGACAAAAATGGACTCGATGTTTTGACACTTCGGTTACTTCAATCATATTTTTAGTTTCGACTTCTGAGTTTGATCAAGTTTTAGCTGAAGATAGGTAAGTATCCTCATGAGATAAATCGTTAGCTTAGAGTACTAAACAGCTAAGCGACTTTTTGAGAGACAAAATTTTGTTAACAAATTTAGATGCATTTTTTCCTTATTTGGTAAGGTTTCTAATGACAAAATAAGTATATAAAACTTAAAATAAATATGTTGGTGAATTTTCGGAGAACGTCTAATTTTCTATTAAATTTTTTGCAATAGTATATGGGCAATACTGCTTTTAAAAAGTATAAATTTTGTAATGCGAAATGTATTTTTACTTACAGCTTTCGTATTAAAATCTCAAATTTCATAAAAAGTACTCTTAGAGCCTTTGCGCTCTAAGCTAATGAACTGTTAATCAAAATAAATCTAATAATATTTATATCTACACATTTTCCAGAATGACAAATCGGCTAGAAGAATCTAGAAATATCTTCGATACTATTGTAAATAATAATACATTTAAAGGCATTTCAATAATTCTGTTTTTAAATAAGATGGACCTGTTGGAGCAAAAGGTTAAAAATCCAGAGACTGATATCCGTTGGTTTTATCCACAATTCAACGGAAATCCTCATTCACTTCTGGACGTGCAAAATTTTATATTGCAAATGTTTATGAGCGTTCGCAAAAGTCAACAGAGTCGCACATATCATCATTTTACAACTGCCATAGACACACGTAACATAAATGTTGTATTTAATTCCGTCAAAGATACAATTTTACAACGAAATTTAAATGCATTAATGTTGCAGTAATAATTTAATGTATCTCTTACCAAAAAACAAAAATAATCATAACAGTTATGTTTTTCACTAATTGTTAAAAGAAAAATCTCGGCAATAATATTCAGTTTTGGTTCGAACATTAAATAATTGTTTCATTTCAATTATTTGTCATATCTTTTAATAATTTCTAAAGATTTAAATTGAATAATGCAGTGCCAAATGCTTTTAACAATGTTTATATTGTATTAGATAAACGAATAACACGTGAATATATAAAATTGATAATGTCGATGATCAACAATTATGTATTTGTAATGTATATATTTTTAACATTCAATTGAAATATTTTATATCATGTTTACACGCATTTAAGTGTATGTATAAGTATTTAATGAAAAAATAGGCTCACACGTATTTTTTATATAAGCTGTCAATTAAAAAAATTATATTTTATTATTTAATATACACCAAAAAACTATATATTAACAATCATATTCCGCACTGTAAACTTACATTTTATTCGAGTATATGATGATGTTTTACTTATTTATATTATTAATAGTTGTGGTAACATTTCAAATTTACAATGTATATTATTATATATCTTAAATATATATATTTTGTATATCTTAAAGATGTTCATTTTCTCATAGAGAAATATGCACATGTGCTAAAAATAAATTTAATAAAAACCCCGTATTATTTTTGTCATATTTTTTTATTTCTTCTCATTTGATTATTTTTCCCCATTAAAAGTTGAAATAACCAAGGTCGAGCTAGAGTGATCGATTGTTCGAATATTTTTAACAAACATTTTATAAATAAAAACAACAAAATCATAAAAAACAAAGAAATCATAACATTTCAACAAAGTACTAGCAAAAAAAATATGGTATCTGAGATCCTTTTTTTATACACATGTGAGTTTTTTTAGGATTTTAGTGAGATCTTCTGAAATAAGCTCTTGAAAAAGAATATAATTGAAGTGTTTTCCTTTTAAACGATTTTTTCATTAGATTTAATAAAACTTGAAAAATCTTGAAATATCCAATTTCTCATATAAAATTATCAATTATACCATTGCTCAGTGGAAAATTTTGGTAATTTTCGGATCAAAAATCTGTAACATTTGAATGGATGAGGATTTTTGTAAGATTTTTTTTTGTTGAATAGGTGGGACCAAGGCATATTTAACCAGGTGGCAGCGTAACGCCAGCAGACTAATTTTTGCTCCACTCATGTTGTACCTTTTGAAATGTCAAAAACGTGTTTACAAAAATTTTTAAATTTGTTATAAGAGTAAAAAGATTATTTTATATTTTTAAAAGTGATTGTTAGTTACCGCTTTATGTGCGTAAAATATTTGAAAGTACTAAAAGAAAGTGCTGAATTTATTTTTTGGCAGTTTAGAAGGTTTTATAGACTGTTGTTATTGTATTGTTGTAATTGTTTTATTTACGCTGCCACCTGGTTAATACATCTTGGGTGGGACTCTAAGCTTTAATTTACTTTTTTAATCTTAAAAATCGAATCATAATAAAAAAAGTAATGAACGGTTAAAAATACATTTTTGATTTTTTTTAGTTTTTGTATAAAAGTGATATGTTAAGACAAGTAAAAAAGGTATTTTTATGTACTTTTTCATTAGCTTTAATAGTATTAACAACTGACATTTGTTAACAGCCGTTTAGATTAGTTTTTTTTTTTTTTTTGAAAAATACAACCTTTGGCCCGTAGACTTTGAAGCCCCAATATTTACAAAGCCCAAAGGTTGCATTTTTTGAAAAACATGTTCAGCTACAGTAGAGTTAAAATAAAACTCCATTGGTAGCAAATGTATGATACTTTAAAAAAATGCTTTCGAAGTTTAAAGTTTAAAACCGTTTTCAAAGATTTTGAAACACCCTAAACATTTTGAGTTTTTTGTTAAACACTGTTTAGGGTAGGCCGTAGTACTTTAGTACCTCTCATTCACACATTTTTAGAGCGATTTAAAAATTTTAAACAATTATGGAGAGGCAAGGAATTAATCTTTCATAAAATGTAAAAATGTATATTTCAATAAATTATTTAAGTTTTTATAAAAAGTTTAGCATTTTCTTTATTTTTTTTTTTGTAATTTTTCAAATTCAACAAAAGCTATTTCAATTTTTTTCTATGAAAACATACTTTTTGTGCACATTGTTTTAAAGACAAGTTTATAGCGAAAAAACGAGACATTACTTGTTAAAATCGGTTTATATTTGCAAAAGTTATTAACATTTTTCGAAAAAAGTTCGAATAAATTAAAAACAGTCCAAAATTTTTTTTATAGTTTTTTGTTTATAGGATCGAAAAGGCAGCTAGTTTTAATATATCTTTTAGATAATAAGTTAAACTTTAATCCTACGTTAAAACTAGATCGGCGACAAACGGCGCCAACAGTTAAAATCCTAGTCAAAGTTGCGTACGTAAGCCAAAAAACATTATATATTTTAAATTAAAAAATTTAAAATCTGCTAACAATATATACAAAACTCATAACGAAAATAGAATCTGGACAAGATACCCCTTCCAACAAGGTGAAACAATCCTAAAACAAATAATTATAAATATTAAAACTATGCCCTTGAATATTTTTTTTTTTTTTTAGACGTTTATTATAATATTGTTTATTGCCCTTAATATCTAGGCCTTACAATAAGTAATTAAATCTTATAACTAAACAATTATTGTTCTCTCAGTGGAGAATCATATTTTGTATATTAGATAAGTGGTAAATCAGCTCTACGCAGCCTTGATCTGTCTTGAGTTACTGTAAGTAGTCTTGCGAGCGGGTTTGGATGGTGATGTAATTTTAACAAATAAGCTTCACGAGTTTTTCTAAATTCGTCCTTGACCAATGGCACATCTAAGTCTCTGTGGATGTTCTCATTTCTTGTGTACCATGGAGCTCCCGTCATGGTTCTAAGAATTTTGCCCTCTGTATGAGATCTATACTGGCATTGCTTGCTGTTCCCCATAGTTGGATTCCGTATGTCTAGATTGGTTTTAAGACTGTCTTATATAGGATGTCTATGCAGTTAAGGCTTAAGTTCGATTGATGGTGGATTAGCCAGTGTAAGTTAGAAGCTTTTAGTTTCATGTGGAGCCGCTTGGCTTCTATGTGCCGACGCCAAGTAAGACGTCTATCTAAATGAATGCCAAGGTATGTAACGTGATCAGACTGTGGGATGTTCACACCGTTCAGGGTCACTGGTGGACAACTTCCTCTCCTAAGTGAAAACGTTATGTGCTTGCTTTTGATTTCATTTACTTGTATTTTCCAATTTCTTAACTGGCTGTATAGCCAGTAACTGGCTGTATTTCTATACAGAAATCTTGCCAGTAACTGGCTGTATTTCTATACAGATATCTAGCCAGTAACTGGCTGTATTTCTATACAGAAATCTAGTCAGTAACTGGCTTTATTTCTATATAGAAATCTAGCCAGTAACTGGCTGTATTTCTATACAGAAATCTAGCCTGTAACTGGCTGTATTTCTATACAGAAATCTAGCCAGTAACTGGCTGTATTTCTATACAGAAATCTAGCCAGTAACTGTCTGTATTTCTATACAGAAATCTTGCCAGTAACTGTCTGTATTTCTATACAGAAATCTTGCCAGTAACTGTCTAGCCAGTAACTGGCTGTATTTCTGTACAGAAATCTAGCCAGTAACTGGCTGTATTTCTATACAGAAATCTAGCCAGTAACTGGCTGTATTTCTATACAGAAATCTAGCCAGTAACTGGTTATATTTCTATACAGAAATCTAGCCAGTAACTGGCTGTATTTCTATACAGAAATCTAGCCAGTAACTGGCTGTATTTCTATACAGAAATTTAGCCAGTAACTGGCTGTATTTCTATACAGAAATCTAGAAAACTTGCCTGAGATAATTATCAAGGTTTCTAGAAGCTACATTTAAGTCCACATGAGAACTAAGAATTGCAGTGTCGTCTGCAAAGGTGGAAATGGTTAATTCTTCGGACTCGGGCAAATCAGAGGTGTATAATAGGTACAGAGTTGGTCCTAGAACACTTCCCTCTGGCACACCAGCATTGATCGCATAGTCGCTTATCACATAATCGCCGCATTTTAACCTAAACAAGCGATCCGATAGGTAAGACTCTAGTATTTTGTGTGTACTAAAAGGCAGTAGGCGTTTAATCTTATGTATTAGACCCTTATGCCAAACCTTGTCAAAAGCCTGGGCAACATCTAGAAATATTGCCGAACAGTACTTTTTTAGTTCGAAAGATTTTCGTATCTCTCCAGTTAGGCGGTTAACTTGCTCAATTGTTCCGTGTTGCTTACGGAATCCGAATTGATGATCTGGGATAATGTTTTGGGTATTTAAGATTGTCAGAATTTTCCCTTGGATTATTCTCTCAAATAGTTTAGACAAACAAGGCCATAAGCTAATAGGTCTGTAGGATGATGCTAATGTCAAATCCTTTCCTGGCTTGGGTATCATTATAATTTGGGAGATTTTCCAATCATTCGGAAAAACTCCTAGAGACAAGATCGCATTGAATAATACTGTGAGCACAATAATTGCCACATCTGGTAGGTTTCCAATCATGGAAGGTGTAATTAAATCATAACCTGGAGATTTTTTTAGTTTAAGATTGTCCTTTATGACCTTCTGAACATATTCTATACTAACACTGATTAGTTCGCAGTCCGTTTCTATGCGAACGGGTAAATCCCCCAATACAAAATTATTTGTTGGGGGGTTTGGTTGGAATACATTACTTAAATGTTCAGCGAAAACTACGGCTTTATCCTTTGCACTACGTGCCCAGGTACCGTCAGATTTTCTTATCGGACTCTACCGGTGGCTTAATGTTCTTAGCTGTCTTTCAAAGGGAGAAGTTTGTGTGCTTAGTACTGGTTAAACTTTCAATATAGTTTCGATTTCTGCGATCCTCTTCAGACTGAAGGGCACTTTTTAGCAGCAGGAGATATGCAGGAGATCTGTTGTGTTGCCAATATCTTCTACATCTCCTCTTTTCGAGGAGGAGTCTATTAATTTCTGCATTAGATATACACATTTTAGATTTAGGAGGAATGTGGCACTAAGAGTGATCCAAGGCCGAAAAGATTAGAGACTTGAAGTCTCTGATGCAATCGTTGATATCTTCCTCACACTGTATGTTGTATTTAGTGTGGATATGGCTGCTGATGTATTTTCTATATTTCAACCAATCAGTCTTGAATAATGAGGTATGAGACGATTGATATTGTCAGTAATAGTTTAGTATGACGAGAGAATGGTCAGAAGATAGTTCATATGATATTTCTGCAGTAATAGAGTTTCTATTTAAATTCTTTGATATGGCAAAATCTATTAGATCAAGGATTTTTCTAGGATCAGAAAGCCAATAAGTGGGCTGACCAGGTGATATAAAATCTAGGCAATTTTTACGATCAACTAGAGTCCTGTACAGCTGTCTGCCTTTTGGATTCATTGAATATGGTATAATTTTAACTCCCCAAATTTTTAAAGTAGAAAGTAGTGTGTTCTGTCGCCATTTTCGAATACTTCTATTGACATAATAATTATAATTTCTGCAAATAATTATTGCTTGACATCTTAGCTTTACGATAGAATTTGTTTTATGGTTAATTTTAAACATTTGCCAAAATCAATTATGAGATGCATACACCTTATATCTGATAAAAGACTCGTTTCAGTTATGTCTTTAGTTTCATCTATTATCATGTCGTCCTCCGACTCATTAGGATAAAGTTAATAAGGTTAATTTAAAAATTCCTTACTTTCAATTTTTGTGCTATACTTCTAAAAAACCACAAATTACACAGTTCCAGTAATATGGCAATAGAAAACAAACAAAAGCAAATGTCAAAATGGTTGTGGCAAGGCGAATTCATATAAGGTGTACTCGTCCCTACAACAAATACAACAATACAAAAACAACATACATTTTGTTTTTGCTTTTCATCCCATCTTTCAAAAAACACAAGTACGGCGAATTCAATACTAAACTGGAATTTAACATCAAACCAGTGTAAGTTTTATATTTATTGCTTTATTTCATGTGGAGAATGTTAAAATGTTCGACGAAGAGTTCAAACGCGTGGAGAAACAGACGAAATTGAATATAAAACAATAGGAAAAAAGTGGACGCATCAAAAACACACACATATGTGACGCGCACCAATATAAACACAAATTTTGACAGTTGAGATGAAACAGCTGATGATCAGCTGGGCTAACGAGTACACCTTATATGAATTCGCCTTGGGTTGTGGTTTAAAAAAAAGGCACAAATATATACCACTCTTGTTGCCTATTGAAAATTGTATTTTTTCTTTCACTCTGAAAACAGTTAACCGGTTAATCGATTGAATACCCTATTACATATACATACATATCTTCACCTAAAATGCAAAACAATGTATCATCAAAAAATTCGAAATTTATTTCATTATTGATTACGATTCACTACATCATATTACATATGTAATATGATGTAGTGAAAAAATTCAAAACAACAACAATTTTACCTTATTTTAGGTAGTTTACTAATATTTTTAATAAATTTCTTGCCATTTAATTGTTTTTGCAATCTTTATGAAAATTTAATGAAGTACATGTTTTTACTTTTAATAAGTATCTATAAAAATACATATAATTCCTTTTTTATTTAAGATTTTATTTTTTCATACAAATTTATACTGAATATACATATATTTAGAAAACATCAATAAGTGCATTCTATTCCTTTCTTATGAGTAGAGATTATTTAAAATACTAAAAATCCGTTCAATCCTTTATATAAACTGTGTAAGTAATTTTTATAGCATTGAAAAAAATTTACCATATCTTATCAATTGTAATATCTTTCGGCAAAAAAGGATTCTCGCGGGCAGCAAAAGTCAGTGTACAAGATGTCGTCAATTATAATTGATACAGTGCACTCGCGGTAACGTGAACACCGCCTAACGTGAACAAGCTTTTGTTTAGATTGACTACTCTGTAACGTGAACAAACTCAGAAAGCTCTATAACGTGAACAATTTTTTTTTCACTGCATTTGTTTTCTAAGCATGAAGACGACAATGAAATATGTACATTAAATTCGATTTTTAAAGTTTAGGGAATCCCCTTATAATAAAAATGTGTCTTTATCCTCTAAATTAATATTTTTTGTATGGCAACGAATGAGTAATTTTATTTGCTATGTAATTTTATTTCAATATATATTTTCTCGTAATCTCGTTTTGTTTTGTAATGCATTTTAATCAATAATTTTTGTTTTATATTTTAATAATGAAAAAGAATTTCACGTTCAAGTGTAAAACACAGGTTTATATTATAAAATTTTATATTGTTACGTTTTTACCTTTAAAAAACGTGGGTTTATTTCCTTTAAATAAACCGGATACTTTTGATTGCAAATAAAAGCAGTTTTAGTAGTTTAAAATTGTAACAACTCTTTATTTATTTAGAATGTACAACAAAAACAGAATTAAATAGTCACTCAATGTCTTTATACACGTATAATAATTCGCAGAAATGCACACACACTCTATTACGTACAAGAATACACTGGCAATGCAGTTGATGTCTTTACTTAACGATGCTTCAAATCAGACTGATCTGTGGTGTTCTCACGGCCAATTTATATACACTATATTACCATCTAGAAAGCTCTATTTCTACAATGATCTTTAAACTAGAATATTCGCATACTAGAGCTTTCGATGTTAGGCATTAATCATTTAGTGTGTCCATACTTACAAACAATGCACCACTCAAAGCTTTTATTCAATGTTGTATGTTCTATAGCAATTTCAATAATACCCACACATTTGTTAAAGTTTGAGAAGCACTGCTGTTGGGACCAGCCGTTAAAACAGTAATATTTAAATTCAAGTATAATTTCGTAACACTGCACCCGCTTAAGCCTGTTAGTCCCGAATAGGCATAGATTCACTTCTCCCATAGGCAGCTAGTCGTTCTAGATGTACGACCTTCATTTTAGATCTCGGGCTCTTATCTTTCTGTATTCTGTACACCACGTCGTTTAATTTCTTTATCACCTTGTATGGTCCATCCCAATGGGTTTGGGAGACAGTCCTTTCTTACGTTGCGGGTTATACAGCAGTACAAGGTGGCCTTCGTTAAATCCTTTAGAATTCAATGCTCAATCGTATCTGGCTTTCATTTTGTCGCTGGTCATTTTAATTCATCTGCGTACGAATTCATGAAGTTCGTTAAGGTCATCTTGCTCTTGGGAAGTGTTTTCATTATTTGTTGATGAGGGTTTAATACCGAATTCTAAATCGCCAGGCAACTTGAGTTCTGTCCCGAAGACAATTTTTGCAGGTGTTCGAGAGGTTGAGTCGTGAACAGCTGATCTGTATGCCAATAAAAATTTCGGTATGTGTTCATTCCAGTCCTTCTGGTGTGCACTGACCACTTTCCTTAAATATTCCTCCAGAGTGCGATTGAATCTTTCGACCATGCCATCGGATTGTGGATGCAATGGCGTTGTTCTGGTTTTTCTTATTCCGTATAAATCGCACATTTCCTTGAATACGGCAGATTCAAAATTTCTACCCTGATCCGAGTGTTGTTCAGTTGTTCACAAATACGCTTATAACCGTTTTAGCTTCCTGGTTGGGTATGGCATATACCTATGGCCATTTGCTGAAATAATCCATAACCACTAGAACGTAACGGTTTCCGGACTCACTGACAGGGAAAGGGCCTGCTACATCCATTGCAATCCGCTCGAATGGCGCACCTGAGTTATACTGCTGAAGTTGTCCACGACTTCTTCTTATTGGGCCCTTCGCTGCTATGCATTGCGGACAATTGGCTACCCAATCGGCTACTGCTTGCTGACAACCCACCCAATAAAAACGTTGTTTTAACTTTTCTATGGTTTTTGTCACCCCAAGATGACCACCACTGGAACCGTCATGGAATTCTTTCATTACTTCGTTTATTTTTGAGGATGGTACCACAATTAGATTTGTTACCGTTTTACCGTCAGCACTTTCCCATATGCGGTATAAGCAGCCATTTAATAACTGTAGACTATCCCATAGGGCCCAATATGATTTCATCAGTGGACTTTCGGGCGATATTTCATTGCGGGCTGGCCTTCTACCTTCTTCTTTTGCCGATATTATTTTCCCCAGTATGGGGTCAATCCTCTGCGATACAGACCAATCTTCACTGAACTCTATATGCATTAGTCGAACGTCGATGATACATTCCTTTTCCTCGGCTTTTGCGCAATGCTTGCATCCCACGTTGCAAGGCCGTCTCGAGAGAGCGTCCGCATTGCCGTGCTTCAAACCCTTCTATTTCGGAATTTGGCTTAACGACTTTTTCATAGCTGGACAGGTTAAGCACTCTTACAGGAACTATTCTTTTGTTGCAGGGTTTAACGAGGGTTTTGCTGTTATAAGATCACTTTTTATTTCTGCTGGTTCTACCACCCACAAACTGTTGTCCTCACAATATCCCTCCATACGGGCCCATACTAATGTTTCTGACTGTGGTGATAGTCTCTGATGCTCGATGGTAACTAGCTTTCTTACCTGAGTCCTATTTTCATAACCGACGTAAAGGGGTATCTCCACATTTCGCCAAATCATAACTTTTTGTCCCATATCCAAAGTAATGCCGTGACTAATCATGAAATCAGCACCAATGATTACTTCGTCGACAATGTCGGCAACAATAAATACATGATTGACTTTAACGTTGGCAATGGTACTAGCTCGGTTTAGTTTAAAGGTGACTCCTGTAATGAACGATGGTTCGCCTGTTGCTCGTTTCTTGATGGCGAAACAGATCTGGTTCGTTTTCTCGGTGCTTTGCAGTTTCGCTGAATATGGCCAGTTTTTCCGCAGTTATAGCATTTGATTTTGACTTTACTTTGTTTCTCATTTAAAGCCTCTAACACTGCCTCTTTTATTTCACCGACTATATTTCTCTCATTTTCAGCAATAACTTCGATATTTCGCACCTTGGAAATTTGCGGCTTAGAAATTATTTTCGCTGTTTCTTGTGCCAACGCGAATGAAACGGTTTCAGCAAATGATGGTTTCGGTGTGGCACAAACTGCATGTTTTATTTCTGGATCGTGAATGCCATTAACAAATGCCTCTATCTTGATATGGTCCAGAAATGGGTTGTTTTCCCCTGGATAAGTAAGCTGTAGCAAACGCTCGATTCCCAACGCAAAATCTTGTAGTGTCTCATTGGCCTTCTACACTCTGCCACGCAATTCCATTCGGTATAATTCCTTTTTATGTTCGCTGCCATACTTACGTTGTAGCGCCTCCATTATGTCATCATAACAATTTCTGTGGCTCGCTGGCACGCTTTCAAGAACTACCGCTGCATTTCCTTTCAAGGCCAAAATCAGTTCTATAGCTTTTTCTTCATCGTTCCACATGTTTCTAATAGCAACCGTATCAAATTGGAATTTGAACACATTAAATGGTGTGGTGCCATTAAAACTAGGGGCCTTTATTCTACTGGATACTTCTGGAATAATTCGCACAGATCCTTCTTGGCATTGAAGATTATTTATTTTCATTTCCAGATCAAGTAATTTATTATCAACATCTTGTGATTGTTTTTCTAGACCACTCTCCAGGTCGGACACCTTTTTGTCAATTGAATCCACTCGACTGTTTATAACTTCTGAAATTTGCTGAAGTTTCTCATCTGTTGCTCTAGAAGTTTCTTGAAATTTCGCTTCCATATCGACTAACAGCTTTTCATTGTTGGCTATAGAACTAACTATTTAACTTAATTAATTTCTCAATACTTAACATTTTTGAAATTTAAAACTATTATCAAAATATGTAAAGTTTGTTATCATTAATAATTATTTTTAATTTACATTATTTAGAATTGTAATTGTATTTATTTTTACATATTTAATTTTGTTTATTTGTATTTGAGTGGAAATTATATTCTTATACACTAAATATTTTGAAAATCGTCGAATTTAAAGACATCCTCGAAATTCAGGCCTGAAATCATCGTGGAACATTAAAAATTGGTGAGTTTTAAAACTTAAAATAATGAAATTTCCACTCTTTAAATATACAAAACCATAGATAAATACACATAGATCGGAAACTCTTCTGTCAAAGACCTAACTCAGTTGTCAAAAACCTAAGTGGTGAGAGCGTATTTGTAAAAAAAACTATGTGAAAACAAAAACAAGACTCTATATGTGTAACTTTTTTGTGTAATTTTTTTGTTTGAGTTATTTTCTAGTTTCCGCTCTATGTATATTTTCTCTATATACAAAACAACCCCTAATTGTATATCTACTCAACATTCAGATTTTGAGTACAAAACAATATTTGAGTGTTTTAATTTGAAAATTTGAATCATAGAGAAACATAGAGCGGAAACTAGAAAAAAACTCAAACACAAAAATTCCTCAAAATAAACAAACATTCGAGTGTTATTTTTGTTTTCACATAGTTTTTTCTACTAATACATTCTCAGCACTTAGGTTTTTGACAACTGAGTTAGGTCTTTGACAGGTGAGTTTCCGATCTATGTGTATTTATCTATGGTTTGATTTTTGAGTAAATATATATACATTATCATATCCACACAAACATTTTAATATAAAATAATACCAATATGTATAATGTAAATATTTAGATAATGATTTATTTAGTATTTTTTTTTATTTAAATAAACATTACTTGTTAAATTTTAAAATGAAATTAATAGCATAAATTTTTTACCTTATTCCATGAACGGTTAACGGTGGTAGGCCAAGTAGTTTCTTATTGGGCTATTTAAAAGATAAATAAAATAGTATGGTAGTGTGGGTACAGATCTTTGAAGTGGTAATAACACCTTATCCTCTTCTTTATAGTTTTCCTATTAAATTTTTATTTGCTTATTATTTCTGTTTGTCGGCTGTGGAAATATTGCTACCTTTTAAAATGAAATAAATTATGTATCAAATATAAATCCAATTAGATAAAGAAAAGAACCATCCCAATTTCCCTGAGCACGGCCAGGTCAACAGGTAGCATAGTCTTTAGATATTTGGAGCATTAGTGGTCGGTCCGTTACAAACTATCGATAAAAGTAATTGATGTGTCGATAAAACCACCAGTCAGATATTAACAGGGCCCTGTGACCCAGACTGAATACCACAGGTACCAGACTACTACTGGACCTGGACAAAAGTAGTGTTAGAGTATCATTCCGGATTTCTGCCAATGTGGTTATGTCGACAATTCCATGTGGGACAGGAAGAAGTCGTGGTCTGTAGGCCAGATGACATTTTCGGCTTTATGGTAGATAATCATGTCAGATTTTGAAAGATATTCTCCAGGTTATCTGTCCTATGGAATTTCCTGGGATTGTTAGCTTAACTCTATACATATACATTTTTATTAATTTCTACTATCAGTCTCTGTGTTCTTTTTTAATCTCTCTTGTTGGGACTTACAAAGAACACATGGATCTCCGATTGGAAATATACTTTCTGAACTACCTGTGTAAGATTCGTTTGCTTTTATATATAATGTCCCGACATTACAAATGACTTGAATAATTAAAATTTAAAACATAGTATTCTTCATTCCTATACCAACAACGTGGTTTAGAATCTTTTTATTTTGGAAATAATTTGGTGGCTCGTGAACGATTGCAGATGATTTGTATTTACATGTGTTCGAAGATGGAATGGGTGTCAAGGTTTATATTTAGATAGTTCTTGAAAATATCTACAAAAAATATAATATTTTCAATTAGTTTTGTAAATTTTTGGCCGACTTTTTTTTGGTTATTTTGATGTGATTTGTGTGTGAAATATTTAAACTTCTGAAAACTTCCTATAACGAAAAAAATATCTTCCAAAAAATTTAAGAGGCTGCTTTGCCGACATTTACCATGTGATATCTTATTAACTTTTTGTGTATTTATACTATTGTACATATATCTGGGCCATTATTATTTTTTTATAATCGGGCTTTGTCTTATTATAAATTTTTAGATAAATCAGAATTTTTTGTTAAAAATTGTGTATGTTTTGAGAGGTTTGCTCCCATCAAACCATAGTACCCTAAATTAGTAAATTTTTATTTAATAGACATTTACGATAAGTTTCCTCTGTGATGCGTAGTCATCTTGACGCGATGCAGAGGCTTACATGCGATGAACCATACCCATACCAGAAGGGATCCACTGAATAACAATTACCCTTTTACAGGCAGCTTAACAACCTGGCAGATAGGTATAAAATGCAATCCTTCGGATCCGTCCAAAATGTCAGGAAACAAACCGAGCCCCATGTATCCTCTTGGGGGCCTCATAATCTACGGATACCCTATTCCTGCAGAATCCTCCGCTAGCTTCTAAGGACGAGCCTAAACGGCAACGTTCTGAGGAGGAGACGCAAGAGCAGAGCCAGCAGACGGTGATGAAACGTCCCAAGCCCAAAGGTTATTGCTACATATCTCACGCAAACTTAGATATGGTGAGCAGAAAGCTGAAGGGAGTGTTCTGGCGAGTTCTCATAGAGAACCCAAGACACCCCACTCAGTGTGATGATGCCGGATGGTATCATGGCCGGGTACCATGTCCGTGATCATCTTGAATCAGGAATACTTAGCGCTTCTTCGGTAACGACGAGGAAAGGTCTACTACGGCTTCGAGTAGATATTTTTTCGGGTTTACCGATTGCACATGACCATAGCGAACCACCACCATCATTAAAAGGGCAAGCAATTTTCCGGTCATAATTGGAGATGATGACAATGTACATCATGTTGTATGGGGTAGCTCTGATACCAACGCAAGGGATGGTCCACTTTTCGAAGTCATTCTTTGTAATAACATAGACATAGTAAATATTGGTTTTGAACCAATCTTCATAGGGATGTTCTTGATTTAACGGTAGTTAGTTCTAAGCACTCAGATCTTATCAGTGAATGGAGGGTATCGAATGACTGTTCATTCTCTGATCATATGTGCATTGCCTTAGTTATTGAAGTTCGTAAAAATGGGGCTATGCCCATTCGAAATAGGAGGATTTATTGGGTTGGACAATACGCTTTCTCCCTGACCCTCCGATCATTAGGAATCGTAAGGACGTCGAAATCGCGGTCAACAAATTGACTAATGTCATCTTCGGCCGCTGTCTCGAGTTACATCCAGACATGGAATTATAGCTGGACTAGTTGCGGAAAATAAACTGTTTAGCTCAGAAAGTGGTGGTTGTAATCCTGGAGAGAAAATCACCATGATCCGTAAATAAAATAAATGTATTTATTTTTTTTACTCGAAATAAAAAAAAATTAGAAAGAGATAAATAGCTATGTTTGTGACAATTTATCTGCTTGCTATGCAGCTTTGGTATATAATATACGGAAAAAATAAGTATATTGTACTTATAGGGTTAATAACTGAAATGTTATATGTTGGCGTAAACATTGCAGCCCGCCTTGTAGGACACATGCAAATGAATCAAGGAAAAGTTGCCTTGGCTGTGGAATAAGAGAGAAAGTATTTACAATGTGAAGCTTATAATTAATATTAATATTGCAGGTTCTATAATCGCGACAGTTTACGAAAAACAGATTCTAATTTCGCAACTTTTATCTGTTTGTTTTAAATTTGATTACAATGTCTGTAACCACAAAAGGGAAATTCCCGTCTTTTGGTATATTAACCTTTTTGGTTGATTTTGATCTTTAATTTTGTCAGTTTATTCGTGTCATTTGTTGTGTAAATCACAGATATATATACAGATTCGCCATTTAACCTCATCGACGAAAAAGGATACCCATACATTTTACATACATATTTGCTATTGCTTTCTTACGATGGGGTTAAATGTGTGATGCTACTATGATACATTTTAACACCGTGACGTCTCTGCTCATCATGTGAATACATCTTTTAATATGGGAAAAGTTCAACATATTGTAAAACCAACGATTTCTCAAAAATTTGAGAAAGCGTGTGAATTACAAGTTACACAAGTCTTCGGTTTACCGCATTATAAAGCAAGAAAATTCAATAAAAAAAGTTCATACGTACGACAGAAAGTGGCCCTGGCAAACGTTGCACCTTAAAGAAAGCTGAGTACCCAAGAATGGAAAAAAATGCTTTATAAGTGGTTTCTAAAACAAAGAGATAAAAATTTTTCAATATCAGCAGCGATTTTACGGACAAAATCCAGTCATTTGTTTTAAAAAATGTATCAAACCAATTCAGGTTTTAATGCCAGTGAAGGATGGTTGAAGAAATTTAAGCGTCGACATGGAAAATTACGGCCGAGAAATTATCTTCGAAAGCTCAACTTATTGATCGATTTGTGAAAGAGTTTAAGGGTTATGTTGATGAGCATGGGTAGACTCTTCACCAAATCTACAATGGCGACGAATCTGGTTTATATTATAGGATACTTCCAAATCACATTCATGTCACATGTAATGAGAAAACAGCGCCCGGAAGAAAAATATGTAAAGAACAAATTACTTTTTGGCACAGTTTGTCTGTGAAATTGAAATTGTTGGACGAAAAATCCACACGCCTTTAAAGGCTTTTTCAATAAACAATCCAGTAATAACGCATGGATGACATCATTTATATTCAAGGACTGGTTCCATCACGAATTTGTTACCCACGTAAGTTAATTTTCACCAATTAGTTAAAGGAAGTTGTTCATAAGTAAAAATTGTTTAGGTCCGATCATTTTTGGGTTCAAAAGGTCTGCCGCAAAAAGCAGTTTTGCTTTTAGATAACGCGACGTGTCACCCAGTTGAGGTACTAAAAAGTGATGACGATTTAATTATACCAATTGCACTGCGCTTATTCAACCGTTAGATCAAAACGTTATCAACTTGGTCAAATTAAATTATAAAAAACAACTGCTCACCCAATTACTTGACAAATTTCTCTAGCTACGTCCTGGGATAAAATATCAGTGTCCAATATCCGAAAATCCTGGAATGCCCTGCTCGAATTCGGTACTGAATGGAGTGAAGAGGATAACATGCCCTTAAATTTTTTGCAAAATATAATTCAAAATATAATTCAGAAAACGAAGATCTTTCTACTATTGGTACACTTGTAGCTTAAATTGATACGGACCATCTTTTCACGAATGCTAACATAAACAACTGGATTCAAGAAGAATTTCATGTGGAAAGCAATGAGGAGTAAATGGAATGATCAGATATGGAATCGGAGGATTTATACGATAGTGGTCATGAAGAAAACCAAATTAAATTGGACGATTGTTTAACATCGATAAACATATGCATACAATGGGCTTTGGAAAATGATAAGCCGACAACAGCACTATATGAACTACGTGATTCAGCTGTTGTTTTAAAAAATAATTTGTCAAAAAAGCAAATGAAAATCTCCAATTTCTTTAAAAATTTTTAATATGTAATATGTATTCAGTAAAAAAGATTCTAATTTTAAAAATTACTAAATAAAATTTTGGGTTCTGTTTTCGCGACAGGTCTGGTTTTTAATTAGTCGCGAATGCCGAGCATGCACTGTATATTATATGTTTATGTGCTATAGTACAATATAATTTTAAATTCACAATTCAATAATACACACAAAACAATTTTACATTAACTGATTGTAGTTTATTCAAAATGTTTTCCGTAAAGTTAATAGTTAATGAAAAAACAGTTATTTTGTGAAGAAATTTGTTTTTTAACTTTTTATACCCGTTGTTCAAAAAACAAACTACAAAATAAAATGTTTTTTCTGTACAGTTAATACTTTCAGTAACTCCTTATATCTACAATTAAAATTGAACACTTTTTAAATACAAATACAGAAATGTCTTGTTGTCAAATAAAAAAAATAAAAAATATTATTTGTCAAAGAAAAAAATATATATTTATTGTAATTTAATTTTTAAGAAATAAAACTGTAATACTATTCGGTAAGTACAATATTTTACAAACAATGTATTATATAAAGTATATAAATATATTAATTTTCTTTAAATAATTGTGCAAGACATCCTGCGAAGTGGTCGTATAACGTCTGGGATAATAAATAACAGTGATTGTAAGTTTTTTTTTTAATTTTTTCTTGTGCTTATTCTCCTGATTTTTCCTTGCCCTCTTGTCTTTTGATTTTGTTCCAGTATTTCTCAAATGTGTACAATCAACTCGGAATTACTTTCTAAATGATTCTTCCGTGGTCCGTAAATTAAAATTTTCTAATCAAGCTACTGGCCATAATTATAATTAATTATCCCACCAAATGTCCTCCCGAAACAGGACATTAGCGGTACAGTATAGGTAATATTTACAATACATATACTACAATTGCTTAATACATGCATACATAAATGTGTAATTAAAGACATTCATCCATAACTTTTATTTTTAAATTTCCATAGATTTTGAAACTCTAAGGGTCAAGATATTATGGGCGGATGTAAATCAGAACGAGCAATCATATCAAGAACAATTAATTACATTTAACATTTTTCAGACTCAAAGGATGCTCTTAAATCTGGTACAGTCTCCACGTTTTACATATATAGTGATAAGCTCTGCATAAGTTAGCATTTCATAATAAGGTTAATTTTTAATGTAATTAATATAAGATTGAAAATAAAATTATTTTACAGTTAAAATAAATTATATATCTGTTGTTTTTAATAATTTTGTAGGTAGAAATATGTCAGTTAAAAATAACTGAAAAAACCTTCGTTTCAAATGTTTTGTAGTTTGTTTTTTGTCAGTTAAAATCGTTAATTCTTACATACATTGTTAGTTAAAAAATCAACATTCAAAAATAACTGAAAAACACTTTTAATTCAAATGAAATGTTGGCGGTCCGTTTTTTAAATAAAATTATAGTTGTTAATAATGATTTTTCTGTTGAATTTAACTACATAATATTTTGAGTGTATTAAATTCACGAAAAATATTATAAAATTTACTGTACGTTTGATATTTTGCGTGTATGAAAGTGCATTTTAGATTGTAATGAACAGGGACCCTTAAATAGTTTAACCAAAGATAGTGCTTTGAGCAGTGGGAAAGCCTGTTTTCGAAAAAAAAAATCCCTCATCCGATTGTCTACCCGAAATGTTCCCTCGATTCGAAATGAATCCAGATTTTAGAGTAATCGGACAAATAGTTTCTTCGCGGAGGGTAAAAGCTGTCAAATCCAACTTGTCGACAAATTTCGATGTGGAGTCAAGCAAGCATGCGTAGAAGATACTTTTACGAGAACTGTTGGTAAAAAACCAATGTGTTTTGATGAAAAATTGAAGTTAAAGATGCTGATTTTGATGTAGAAGGTAGTGAGTTTTTTCCATGGGCCTGGACTTTGAAGGGCGTTACAGAGACGGAGAGCGTGAACGACGCACAGAGGGATGGCTTCATACATTTTTGTGCAAAAATTATAAGAAGTGGTCATCAAACATTTAAATTTGGCACCGAGAATTATATGGACTAAATTAAGAAAAAACGACGAAAAACAATATCGTACACGCCCAACGCCCACAATCCAAATGGATTTTTTCGCATAAAATGTTTCATATCCAAGCAAAAGTCTAGAAAATTGGTGCATACATTTTCTGCAACAAAAAATAGAACCTATGCTAATTTTTATTTAAATCGGCCATGCCCACCACATACCGCCCATGCAATCCAAATCGATTATATCGCATAAAATTTTCCCTATCCAAGCTAAAGTCTAGAAATTTGGTAGATAAATTTCTGAAACAAAAAAAGAACGCATGCCGAGTTTCAATAAAATCGATAAATGTTAAGTTTTCAACATGTTCCGAAAACTTCCGAGAACTATTTTTTTTTAATCGAAACAAGACACTCGCACCTTTCGTTTTATTATACAACAGCTTGGGGGAAAGTGAGGCTACACTATTTTTATCAACGGAAAATTAAAAATAAAATAATTCTTAGAGGCTTATAAATTAGGGCATATCTTCTTAACGGTTTATAATATCCATATTTTTAAAATATGTTAAAGGTAAATGGTATTATCAGGAAAATTGTACATATATAAACCGCTGAATTGCACGAAAATATAAATATATAATATAAATATATTTTTGCTTAACTGCATGGACTTTACTTAAATTTTTTAAAAATAAAATAAAATTTTTCGTAAAACTATAAGTGCACATTTCATATTTAAAAATTTTTCTACAAAACTGCATCGTTTGATTTTTGGAATTGAGTGGTCGAAAATAGGGTTTTTGACACCAAAATCCCTGTGTGCAACGGGGCAATAAATTGTTGACTAGTCGTGGATTAACATGCAAAAAGGTCTGATGAAATTTTTGGCAATGTTTGCATCCAAGTCCAGAAAAGCATGTGCCATGCGCATGGTCATGTGCTAGGCAGTTTGAGCGATAATTTATATTAATTGCCAGAAATTTCTTACATGTTCGCAAAGGATGTGGTCGCTTACAGATTCTGCACGGAAACACATTATATATATGGAAGTCTTTCGGAGGAGGTGTTGGATTTTGATGATCTCGATGAAATTTTAGGCATATTAATATGAAAAAAGGAAATTGTATGATAAGTGAGATAACTAAGATGGGGGAGGCAACTCAGATTCTGTAGGCAGAAGAATAAGTTTAACGATTGGACGCTTAATAATGCTCGTTATGTGAAAACTTCTGCAACGCGAACTTGATTGTCTGAGCCAGAGTAGATTTTTGTCACTCTACCAAGCTGCCATGAATTCGGTGGGAGGTTTTCATCTCTTATGACGACAAGTGATCCTTCTTGTAGATTCTGCTCGGGACTTTGCCATTTTATTATTTTATGAAGTTGTTTCAAGTACTCATATTTCAATCGTTGGGAGAAGTTTTGATGAACCAGTTTTAATTTTTGCCACCGTAGTTATGGATACTATATCACCTATTAACCTGGGAGTCTATAGGTGCGAGAATTTGTGAACCTATAAGGAAATGACCTGGAGTTAATGCGAAAACATCTGTAGGATCAGTAGACACTGGAGAAATTGGCCGGGAATTCAAAAAAGTTTCAATTTTGGATAATAGTGTAGATAACTTTTTATGCGTTTATTTTGGCAGCCAGCAGAACCCTGGGCGTCAGACTCGGATGTGAAGGGGTTCCCGGCCTCAGCATATAACGTTCTCTATGCAAGAAACAATGGTAGGCCAAGATCATGTATTATTGCCAAAAAATTTATTAACATTTTTCAGCGGACCTAACGGTAGCAAAGGTCGAGCTGCCGTATGACATAAGCCTTACGATTGCCTCAAGCTACATGGCACATGAGAAAACAGCTCCTCCAGCCGAAGTGAGTGCTGTACTGTTCTCTGTGGGGGCATCAGACGACTTTATCCTGGGTTATGGATTCCGTACCCAGCACATCTAAGGCAGCAGCCGAAGACATAGAGAGGTCCAAGCGCAATCGCTCTCAGACAGAGGGAGAAAAATCGCCCAAAAGGAGAAAGGTTGCCGACAAAAAAGCCACTCCGGGACCCACATCAACCACGACCACATCCGCCAGGCGGCCCTTCAACGAGGTGGTTAAAGACCATCTGTTAATGGATCTGGCGACAGAGAAAGACGGTATCATCAATCCTGTGGTAACAGAATGGGGTGCTATCGAGTCCAAATTAACCGAACTCGTGATGGAATACTTGTTCGCTAATAGGACTGGTACGGCACCTCGTTTTGACTCTGGTGAAATTCACCGGGGCTACAGGGTGATCAAATGCTTGGACGAGTTCTCAAAGGACTTTCTTAGCAAATGCGTCGCTAAGATCAGTGGTGCATGGGAAGGTTTAAGCCTTAAACTGATCCCAGCTCAAGAAATGCCTATGAGGCCGCGTGCTCGTATCTGGTTACCGAAGATGACAACCGATGCACATAAGATGTTGGAGTGTCTGAAGCTGCAGAACCCCAACATTCACATGGATGACTGGTCCATCATTCGCGTTGAGCAAGGCGATGGCCACACTTGCCTATTTCTCGCCATCACTGAATCTGGCTCAGTCGAGCTTGAGAAGGCGGGTTTCAAGCTGTTCTTCGGAGTGAGGGACGCTAAGGTAAAAGTGTTTCGGCCCACAGGTACGGGGAGCGGTGAAGCGGATGAGGTTGAAGCTGCAAACTCTCTGCTCACAGGGATGAAGCTCTCCGAACCCCCCACAACAGACAACAATGGCACTTAAGATAGTGCAGATAAATCTGCAGCACTCCAAATGTGCTACAGATAAGCTTCGGGTACTCTTAGCCGAAGAGGACCTGGACATTGGGCTGGTGCAAGAACCCTGGGCTTCAGACTTGGACGTGAAGGGGTTCCCGGCCTCAGCATATAACATCCTCTATGCAAGAAACAATGGTAGGCCAAGATCATGTATTATTGCCAAAAAATCGATTAACATTTTTCTTTGTACGCAGCTAAGCTCAGAGGACCTTACAGTAGCAAAGGTCGAGCTACCGCATAATAGAAGCCTCACGATTGCCTCTAGCTACATGGCACATGAGAAGACAGCTCCTCCAGTCGAAGTGAGTGCTCTACTGTCCTCTGTAGGGGTATCGGACGACATTATCCTGGGCTGCGATGCCAACGCTAGGCATTCAATCTGGGGTAGCAGTGAAATAAATGAAAGGTGAGTCTTTACTTAATTTCATTAATTCGAATAAACTAAGTATATGTAATTCTGGTAACACGCCAACATTCATCTTTCCAAGTTCGGATAACTATAATGGATGGGAGGAAGTATTAGATATTACACTCATAAATGATAGGTCTAAGGTATCAGTAGATAGGTGGAGGGTATCCAATAAAAGATCGTTTTCTGACCATAATTGGATTCTCTTCGATATTAGACATCAGAACTTGACAGAGAAAATACAATTTAGGAACCCAAGAAGGACCGATTGGTTCAAATTTAATTGGATCCTTAAACATAAACTTAAGAACATGCCAGTTGTTGAAGATTCGATAACTGGTCTTGAGAAAATAGAGGAAAACAGTTTTCAACGCTTTCGAAGTTACCTGTCCAATCATTAAGGTTAGGAAAAGGTTCCCTCCATGGTGGAATTCGGAGCTATCTAAACTACGCAGGGAAACACTTCGGGCCTTTAACACTAGCTATAATAGTAAATCGTGGCAACCATAACGTGATAAATTAAGAGCTTACAAGAAAGCTATAGTAGTCGCAAAAAGAAACTCATGGAGAAGCTTCTGTGAATCTATAGATAATACAAAAGACTCAGCAAGACTTAGCAAAATTCTAGCCAAGGGACAATCCAATCCTACTTATATTAAAAGTAAGGACTCCTGGTCCGAATCCTCAGCAGAGTCACTTGACATCCTACTGAATACTCACGTCCCAGGCTGCAAGGATGTTGCAACGTATATTGAGAATGAAGGTAGGACTCCATCCAATATCGACAGTAACATCATCTCCAACGATAGGATATCGTGGGCGATAGATAGTTTCTCACCATTCAAGTCACCTGGTGCAAAAAGCGCAAAAAGGCATATCATTCCCTGGCTTCATAGAATATTTACGCTCTGTCTCTCCCTGTTCCGGTTAACTGGAGGAGGGTTAAGGTCGTTTTTATTCCCAAGATTCCCAAAAGAAGTCATGAGAATGCGAAGGACTTTCGTCTAATTAGTCTTTGATCTTTCCAGCTTAAAACATTGGAAAGACTCATTGACGCTCACATTAGGCATCGACTAGAGAGCACGACACGGCTCTCTAATAGTCACCACGCCTACCTTAAGGGTCGCTCTACAGAGACAGCTCTACATGAGATAGTAAGAGTTATAGAGAGATCTTTCGAATTTAAACAATACACAATAGCAGCCTTCCTGGATATAGAGGGTGCTTTCAATAATGTAACTACTCTTGCAATTCAGCAAGCCCTTAGTAATCCAGACATTGAAGAATATATCAACGACTGGTTAGTAACCATGCTGAAATCAAGAATAGTTTCAGCAAATCTTGGTAATAGCGTTAAGTCCATGCAAGTTGGAAGAGGCACACCTCAGGGAGGGGTAATCTCTCCACTACTATGGCTTATCGTCATTAACTCGATTCTCATTGATGTGAACAGTGATATTATGTCCACTGCTTTAGGGTTGCTCGAAAATTGTGCCACGCTAAGTGGCCTTGGAGTGAATCCAAGCAAAACAGAACTTGTACTGTTCACGACAAAGATTCCAAGCTTCAAACTTCCGCGGCTGAAAAACTGCGAAATCCCCCTTTCAAATAATGCAAATATGTCGTAGACCAACTATACAAAGTCCAGAGATCACCTGCATTGGCATAAATGGAGCACTAAGAACTAGTCCTTCAGAAGCACTAAATACTATACTGCACCTTGTGCCAATATACCTCCACATAAAGGCCACCTCTGCCAGCAGCGCAGCGAGGCTTCACGCATCTGGATGTTGGAGATCGAGAACATATGGCCACGCCGGGATTCTGAGCCTACTGCCTCCGATCGTTTTCCAACACTCTGACTATATTACTCCATATCAGGATATATACAGACGGTTCAAAAATGAGCTGTGGTGACGAACTTGGGTTAGGTATCTCATACCGTATTCCGAATGAGTGTAGGGTTTCACAGGCGGAAATTTTTGCAATCATGGTAGCTTGTAATACACTATATGATCATAATACTCGCGGCAATATAGGTATTTTTGTCGACAATCAGGCGGCACTTCTTTCACTGAAGGCCTATACAATCTCATCTTCATTAGTCAGGCAATGTAAGAACTCACTGTCAAGGCTAGGTCGTCTATCTGACATTACTTTGGTTTGGGTCCCTGCGCACAGAAACCACTATGGCAGACGAACTAGCCAGAATGGGATCTGCCTTAGATATCTCCAATGCGGTCTGAGTAGCAATTCCACTGGGGATTATTAAAGGTATTATCTTCAGCCACTTTCTTACAAAGGCATGTAGGGTGGCCAAGTTGATGTGGCCATTTTTTAACGAAAACCGTACTATGCAACTGATAACCCGGAATAGAAGGGATATATCAAGGTTGATGGCAATATTAACGGGACACTGGACGTTAGGCAAGCATGCCAATCGTCAGGGACTCCCTTTTAACGACCATTGTCGTAGGTGTAAGGATAGGGAAAAAGAGGAAACGATTTTCCACCTTCTCTGCGAATGCCCAGCCCTCAGTGTCAAGAGGCATAAATTCATGGACAACTACACATTGTCCAACCTTAGTGCCGGGTCTAAACTAAACGACCAACTGAGATATCTCATGGCTACAGGTTGGGTCTAGCAAACTCGTCTTTTTAAATACTTTGCGATGTACACAACATTACATCTGACGAGTGGTGTGATTTTGTAGTGCACGCAGTTAACTACACCGTAAACCAACCAGAATAATTTTGTTGTGATTTATAAAACCAACTTTATAGTTGTGTAAAATTATAAATACTTATCGGCAACACTGATACGTTGGAATGAGAAAAAAATGCATTTATAACGAGTAGGAGAAAATTGGAGTAAGTAAGAATGGGAAACGATGTACAAAAGGGATCAATTCAGTATATTGCTTAAGAGAATTTAACTATTGAAGAGTATGTTAAATATAAAAGTGCGTAAAATGGAAATAAAATTTAATTAAGATCATAAAGGGGTAATTATAAGGAATGTAACAAAGGAGAGGATGTGAGGGAAAATAAAACTGGAATGAACAAATTGGATCTAAGGTTAATGGGCTGTTTTTCTAATCCAAACGAGTACTTTGAGTGGAAATTTAACATGTGTTTTGTTATTTTAACAAAAACAAAATACATGTAAAATTTCCACTCAATGCACTCATTTGCTATAGAAAAACAGCACATAAATAAAGGAATAGGAAAATAAATCGAATTGAAGGGGAACGAATTTTAAGGAGGAACGGAATTTATATTTTATGGGAAAAGCTGAAAAAGGGGAAAACATGATTTTTATTTTATATATTCTATTTTCTTTTTGCCCTTTATGGATTTATGTTTGATGAATGTTTTCTTTTTTAAATTTTATTTATTTTATTGAAAATACCACTTTGTATTAAAAAAAAATGGGAAAAATAAAAAAAACAACAAAATTGTTCCGAATATGCCAAAAAAAGTGTATTTATTTTATTTACTCGAAATAAAACCCCAATAGGAAAATAATAAAATGAATAAGTAATAGGAATTAGGGTTTTTTGAACAAATACAATATTTTTTATTGATGTAGAAATTGTTACCACTTTTCACAACTAGCAAAAAAAAAATCATTTTTTTGAAGATATTCGGAAGCGGTCTTAGGACATTTTGGCCAACTTGACATTTAAAAATAGGCAAATAGCTATGTTTATGACTATTTATCTGCTTGCTATGCAGCTTTGGTATATAATATACGGAAAAAATAAGTATATTGTTACGAAATTATATTTTAATTTAAATATAATTGTTTTAACGGCTGGTTTAAAGTTGTATAATGCTTCTCAAACTTTAACAAATCTGTGGGTATTATTAACATTGCTGTAGAACATACAACATTGGATAAATGCTTTGAGTTGAGCATTGTTTAGTAGAATTCTAATATTCTAGTTTTAGTATCATTATAGAAATAGAGTGCATATAAATTGTTCGTGATAACACCACAGGGGTGAGTCTAATTTGAAGCATCGTTAAGTAGACATCAACTAAAGTGTGTGTGTATTTCTGCGAATTGATAAACGTGTATAAAAACACTGAGTGACTATTTGAACTGTTGTTGTTGTACATTTTAAATAAATAAAGAGTTGTTACAATTTTAAACTACTAAACGGTTTTTATTGCCATCAAAAGTATCCGGTTTATTTAAAGGAAATAAACCACGTTTTCAAAAGGTGAAAACGTAACAATATTGTACTTATAGGGTTAATAACTAAAATGTTATATGTTGGCGTAAACAGAAACCTTAGAGATTTTGATGGAACATTTCGGAACTTTCTATTGAGCCTTTTCAAGTCTCAATTCTCATAAACGAGGATAGACTAAAGTGGGCCCAGCGTAGTTTTGACCCATATAGATTCTGATGGTATCATTCAGTCGAATCTGCAACGGAATGAGGACCTAATTATACCCTGGTTGACTCTTATATATTTGGCCTGCTTAGTTTGGTCATATATTCCGGAGTACTGGAACAGATGTGCTGTTGCCTTCATCCCTAGGAGAGTGAAGGCTTCTCATACTAGACCAAAGGACTTTAGGCCTATTAAGTAGTCTATCGTACTTCCTCTTGAAGACCAAGGAAAGGATAACATAGGGGAACAAAATTGAAATTTTAGTTTGGTGAAGCGAAAAATGTTTTTGATAAAACATGAATGGGACATTTCATAGTAAAATCTGTCTATAATTTACCCTTCACCTTCGTGAGAAGGGTATGCATAAGTTTGTCATTCCGTTTGTAATTTCCACAATATAATTTTCTGACCCTACAAAGCAGGGGTGCCCAAAAGTTCCTTATGGAAGAGCAAACACCAATACATTTAAAGAAAAACTAATTTTTATTCAATATTTTTTGTTGGAAAAACCAAAACATACAAAGAACAATGAAAAAAATACACACTTTTTTAAACGATATCATACGATAAACAAAAACAAAGCATTTACAAAAACAAATGAGCACCAAGAGTATAGGGCTTGGGCACCCTTGCTATAAAGTATATATATTATAGATCCTTATAGATAGCGGAGTCGATTAAGCCATGTCCATCTGTCTGTCTGTTGAAATCAATTTTCTGAACCCCCAGATATCTTCGGGATCCAAATCTTCAATAATTCTGTCAGACATGCTTTCGAGAAGTATCCTATTTAAAATCAGCAAAATCCGTCCATAAATAACGGAGATATGAGCAAAAATCCGAGACAACCTCTGAAAATTTCATCAAAAAACTATTTATTGCATGGTTTGACAAAAAAGCAACAGAAATTATACAAATGTTCGTAACTTGAATGTTTAACACCTAAGGACTGAGATCGACAAATGTTTAACATACATATATGGGGCATTTCATGTCAAGTGAACCAACTTTTGAAATCGATGTCTTCCGATTGGGATGAAATTTACACCATAGTTAGTTCTATTGGATAGTAATTCAGACACAATTTTTTAACAAGATCGGTTGAGAACTTTCTGAGTTAGAGGGTGTCAAAAGTTGACATTTTGGCCAATCAGGTGTTTTTTCTCATCCATGTAACTTATTACCTATTGTTCTTAACCAAATGTGTCCCAAATAATTTAGATAGCTATTTCTCCAATCTTTCGAAAAAAAATTTAAAAATAAAAAAATTTTGTAATTTTTTTTCCAAAATTAAAAACTTTTTAACTTTTTTTTCAAAATGGGCCCTTTTTTCTCTCTCAAATGAAAGCTTAGATATTTTCTTATTTGTTCGCTTAGTGGGATGCGAGTGGGATATATATCAAAAAATATTTTGTAACTCAAAACATACAATATTTGACTTTTTTGCAAAATCATAAACTTTGTTGACGTTTTTTTTTTCAAAATGAGTCCTTTTTTTAATTTGTTTTTCTTGAAAGAAAGCTTAGGTTCATTCCTTTACGAGGCTTTTGGTCGCTTAGTGGGATGCGAGTGGGATATCTATCAAAATAAATATTTAGTAACTCAAGACATACAATTTTTGACTTTTTTTTGCAAAATCTAAATTTTTTTTCCAAAATGGGCCCCTTTTTTTATTTTTTTTTGTACAAAAGAAAGCTTAGGTCCATTGCTTTAAGAGGTTTTGGTCGCTTAGTGGGATCCGAGTGCCAAAATTTCAAATTTTGATCCCCTCTAACTCAGAAAGTTCTCAGCAGTGTTGGCAATTTAGCCCTTTTCTGGCCAAATTTAGCCCTTTTCAATCTTGTTTAGCCTCAAAACAATCAATTTAGCCTTTAGCCACTTTTTTAGCCTTTTTTATTTTCATTTAGCCATTTTAATGGCTAAAAAAAAAACTTATATATTTACTCTAATAATTTTAAATTTTTTCCTGTTGAAAATTAGTAAATGCAGTTCAAAAAAATTGGCAGGAATATTATGACAAAAATTAACTGAAAATGTTGAATCAGTAAACAATTTAAGCACATACAAACATTCCATATATTCTTCAAACTTGCTCTAGTTCTCAAGTTATATCATTAAATGTTTGCTCGAGTATTTTATTATTTGCATCAAGGACGCATTCAAAATACATGTTGTATTCTTGCCTGGGACGCACAGTTGCTCAGAATTGTTTTTCATCGCCCAAAACTCTGTAACTTTGAAACGATTGAGATATTTTAGTATTTTATTAATGTGCAGATAACTTCTTGAACTCCCATAGTAAAATGAAAACGACTACAAAGATTTAAATAAAAATTTAAATTAAAATGCCATAAATAATATAGAGAATATTAGCGTTATTTGAAGAAAAATCGTTAATATTAAAAAATATGTACGGGCGAGTCCGGCCGTTTACAAAAGTATATATAGGATTCAAGAGAATACTTTCAACTTTATCTGGGCGATGTATTTTTTGATCCTTAAAAGTTACTTTCCTCTTAAATTAAATTTTGACGTAAATATAGTACTTTAAAAAATATTGTATTACACCTTACACAGGCCATGTATACCATGTATTTTAAAGACTACAATCCAACCAATTTAGAAAAAAATGTCAGTCCATTATCGATAATAGTTAGCTATGATTAATTATATCTGATCAAATATTAAAAATTAACTTTTTTCTAAAATTAAATTAGCCATATATTCACTTATCAAAATATTCTCCATCGATTTACGTAGGCGGCCACAAACTCTATGAAACACCGCTGTGTACCATCATTGATCGAGCCATTTCAACCAATGTACGATTAGCTCGTTCGGCTACCCCGTTCTGTTGTGGTGTGTGAGGCACTGTGAGTTGCCTGGCTATTCCCTCACACCCTAAGAAGCTATCGAAATCTTTGTTGATGTATTCGCGACCATTATCGCTTCGCAATACCTTTATCTTACGACCAGTTTGTTTTTCGACGTGTTGTTTAAAAGTCTTAAATGTTCCAAAAACTTCGCTCTTCGCCTTAAGAAAATAAACAAAGATACGTCTTGAGAAGTCGTCTATAAATGTGACGAAATACTTTGCACCAGCAAATGAGTTCACACTAAATGGGCCACATACATCACTATGTATTACTTCTAACAAATCATTCGTTCTCGTAGTTGACTCTTGAGGGAATGAGTTAACATGTATCTTACTGATCATACATGTCTTGCACTGATCTGTACGACTTCCATCCTTGAGATTCATACCCTTTACCATTTGCTTTTGAGACATATCGCATAATGACTTATAATTTAAATGCCCAAGTCTGTTGTGCCACAGCTCATTCACATTATTAGCCACAAATAGTTTCTGCACCTTCTCCTCAACAATAAATAGATTGTTCTGTTTTAACGCTTTTAGTATGACATCGCCTTTGGTAGTAATAATAGCAGCAGACTTCGCATCGAAAACCACAGTCGAACCCTTCTCAACAACACTGCCAATTCAAGGGAATATAAAACATTCTGAAATTTTAATTCCACACCACCAATTACAATTTCCACGTCTCCTTTTCCTTTCGTCATGATGTATTTATCAGCCTCAAAATTAATCTCTTCAGTATGCTCAACAAAATTAGAAAACATTTCTCGCTCACAGCACATATGTGAAGTAGAACCACTTTCAACACACCACGGCTTGTTCCCTAGTTGTTGTTTTTCCTTTGTTTTCATAGCATGTAAAAGATGTTTTTGTTGTTTCTTCTTTGATTTTTCGCACTTGTTTGCAAAGTGACCGAATTCGCCGCAATTAAAACATTTCCCCTTCATTTTGTTTTGTTGTCTCTTTTTACCTTCTCCTTCTGTGAAGTTTTCATTGTAAACATTTGCTGTGAACTTGTTGTTGCTTCTTCACGATCACCTTTTTGTTTATGTCTATCTCCCTCTTCTAAAATTTTAAGTTTAACGGTCGACAAATTTGGCAAGACGTCGCGTGTTTCGATGGCAACTACAAAGTTTTCGTATTCGGATGGCAAACTTGAAAGCAGCATTATAACTAGAAGCTCATCTTGGATGACGATTCCCGTCTCGGCGAGCTTTTCCGCTAATTCCATAAAATCATTTATGTGTTGACCAATAATTGCACCATCCCCCATTGTCAAATTCACTAGACGTTTGTAAAGCGACACCTTTTGAAGTGGACCCCTAGGCTTGTATGTCCCCTCCAGATGCAACCAAGCCTCTCGAGACGTTCTACAATTCTTGATCACGTTCAATTGCGATGGTTTCACACATAGTATAATTGTAGCAAGGGCCTTTTCATCCTCTGCTTCCCATGATGTCCGATCCGGATCTGTTGCAACATCCTCCTTCTTGAGAGCATCATTAACAATTTTCCACCAACCACTATGTATTAAAACACTACACCAGCTATCATAGTTCGCGTCGTGAAGTTTCTCTATTTGATATAAAGACGCCATTTTGTGTTACAAATTTAAATAAATTAAAAACTCTGAATTTTCCTTTCTCCACAGTTTCAATTATTCTTCCACACGGTTAACAGAACTTTGTTCTGGGCCCATAACCTGTTTTAATATTATTTTATTAAAGTTCCAATATGTAATAATTAAAAGTAAATTTATTTGAACACACATATAATGCACGTCTTAACTTAAGCGAGTTCAAGAATAGACTAATATAAAAGGACAAAGAATAATAAGCAATAAGTAACAACTTTCGTTAACGACGTTCACATTGCAAAAACAGAGTTGCTAATCTATATCTATATAAATATATAAATGTCTTTGTAAGTTTGTTTGTTTGTTTATTTGTTTGTTTGTTTGTTTGTTTGTTTGTTTGAGCATCACGCCTAAACGGCTAAACCGATTTTATTGAAATTTGGAACGTAGATAGATCCTTACTTGGAAGCGTCAATAGGCTATAAATTTTTTCAATACTTGGACCAGAAAGGGATAAAAAGGGGGAAAAACGGGTAAAATTGGCACCTTTAGTTTTTAAACATTAATTACTAAACGGCTGAACCGATTTTTACATCGACAGGGGTAGCGAAGCGCACCGGGTCAATCTAGTAAATATATAAATGTCTTTGTAAGTTTGTTTGTTTGAGCATCACGCCTAAACGGCTGAATAGATTTTATTGAAATTTGGAACGTAGATAGATCCTTACTTGGAAGCGTCAATAGGCTATAACTTTTTCCAATACTTGGACCAGAAAGGGGTAAACCGGCAAAATTGGTACCTTTAGTTCTTAAACAATAAATACTAAACGGCCGAAACGATTTTATTGAAATTTCCAACATAGACTACGACAGGGGTAGCGAAGCGCACCGGGTCAAGCTAGTTAATTCATATTTCCAACATATGATATAAGCCTTTTTAGCCAGTATTTAGCCCTTCTCAGTTACTATCCAATAGAACTAACCATTGTGCATATTTCATCCCAATGGGAAGACATCGATTTCAAAAGTTGGATCGCTTGACATGAAATGCCCATATGTTAATAAAAATGTTTTGAATCTTTTTTTATTTGATTGATTTGATTTATTGTTACAATTTACAAAAAAAAAAATCATTTTTATAGTTCTCATCACTAATGATGACATTTTTAACCTTTTTCGAGAACCCTTCCATAATGTTTTTATAGTGCTTTATGTCACTTTGTACGAACAGGTTGTCCATCTCCGTTTAAAATTTACCACACTTTTGGACACCTTTTTTGTGTCCTTCAATTCTCTTTTAACAAGACCCCAATATCTATCAACTGGACTCAGCTCCAGGCAGTTTGGAGGAATTGCCTCTCTTGGTACAAATACCACATTATTGGTCTTGTACCACTCAAGACCTTTCTTACCATAGTGACAGATGCCAAATCAGGCCAAAAATAAGTAACACATTAAGATGTCTTACGAATGGAAACATCATTTTTTGTAAACATTCCTGATGTTAATTTCGGCATTTATAGAGCCCTTTGCAACAAATGTTTGGCTTTTTTGCCGCAACTGTATATTACTTGCCATACCATGAACTTTTTGGGAAATTTTGTCTGCTTTTGGGTCCTAAACTTTTCTTCAACATTCCCCCGAGCATCTGCAACATAAAAAATTTACCCATGCGTACATTCCGTCATCCATTATGCAGCAGGCATATTTTTTGTATACAATTTGACTTCAATTTTCGTGCTATGTCTTTGGCCTCTAAATTTTTAGCAGAGTTCCTGTTAGGAACTTCTTGAGCCTTGTATGCTTTTACTTTAACTGCATTGGCTTTAACTTTTCGTACCAAATAGTCCGTGTACTGACCTAACCGGATGTGTTGGGAACTCTTTTGAAAATGTTTTCTATTTTTTTGGCTTTAGAAACACCATGTGGACCATTCCTTCTACCTGAACCAGGTTTTATATCAACAGACAAGTTCTCCCGGTACTGTTTAATAACATTGGAAACAGTTTGATAGCAGACTTTTGATTGTTTGGCCAACTTTTTGTAGAACCAAGTTGGGTTTTGTTGAAAATATTTAATAATTTTTGTACGCACTTTTTTCTGGTCACTCATTTTAATCAGATTAACAACAAATGAACGTGATTGACATTAAACATAATAACTGACATGCTTTACAAAGGAAACTTGATAAAAAAAAAAAAAAATCAAATAATACTTGGGTTAAAAGTTTTAATGAAAAACGTGTGTTAAGAATTTTACGATCTCAGTCCTTACATTATTATACTTAAACTAAAGATTTATTTTTGGAGATTAGCGTGATCATAAAATATGTCCGATTTTTTTAATGATAAGAAAAAACTACTTGTTCTTAAGCAATCAATATTTCTGTTAGGTAAGGGTAATTTTTTATGACTAGTAAGATGAGATGCTGTAATAAAGATATGTTTTGTTAAATTTTGTGGCGAAAATCAATTATGCGTGATTGACCAAGACAGTTTCAATCAAGAAAATCATTTAAAAGACAATTCCTTGATATATAATGTATAAATCAATGTATAAGTATGTAAAAACTTATTTTATAAAATAAACAAAATCTGATACAAAAAAGTAGTTGTGTTTTTGATAAAAATTTTAATATATTTTCATCAAAAACGCTGTATATCACATTAATAAAAAGTTCGCGATATTTTAAAAACGTCAAATGAAGTATTTCTTTTGCTGTAGTTAGACTTAAATGTGTATGAAGAAATAAGATAATGACTAATAACATAGAAATGAGGGTTCATCAACTTATACAAAACGTAGTTCAAATCTCGGGCAACAAAATGTCTGTTCCGCAGTGTAATCGATCTGCACCTACGTTCATCGATTGATCCAACCCGACTTTTTATGTTTCAACAGGACTACATGAAGGGCATGTTGAGACGGCTTTACACTCGCTTGTGGAATTTTTAGAAAAATTACTCCAGCACAAGGAATGTGCATTGGTGGTCTTTTTTTGTATTCAAGGGGCCTTTAACAATGTGTCGTCAGAGACGATTCTTTCGGCTTTGGGTGGACTTTATATAGATGGAGTCTAAGGCAGTTATTGATATGTATGCCTGTAGAAGGGCCATTGGGGAAATCTGGGGAATAAACCCAAGGAATGCGAAATGGCTATTTGACATGGTGGTAAAGCACATACTAACGTATGGAGTACTAGTATGGCGGAGGGCTCTCAGTAAATCCACCTACTGCTGGATGATGGAGAAAATCCTGAGAATCTCTGCAATAATGATTACGGGTGCGCAGCGTAGCACTCCATCTCGTGCTTTATTCGTTATGTTGCACTGGATACCGGCTTATCTCATGGTCAAACAATTGACCCTAAATTCGGAGGTTAGGCTAAGCACTGTGGGAGCATGGAGGTCTGGTTGCACCAGCCATGCGTCTATTCTGGGATGTATATCTAATATCCTTGCAAGCATTGATTATTGCACTCCATTACCCTTTATTGACAGACGCTTCTCTGTATCGATTGCGGTCGGGTTACCTTATTCTAGGGACACGTGTGTCATCTATACAGATGGATCCAATTCTGCGATTGGGATGGCTTCTTTATTCCCCGTTTTCAGAAGAAGGTGTGTTTCAAGCTTCATTATCAATGCAGTGTAATTCAAGCTAAGATTTCAGCGGTACACTGGATGAAGTACTATAGGTTATTTGGTGTGAATAACAGAATTTGTACTGACAGCAAACCTGCTATCAGATCCCTATCTGGTGTCTGCTCAACTCAGATGGTCTAGTTTGACAAATTACTTGGTATCGAGGCTTACACGAAATAATAGGTCTGTTCATTTACTTTCCCAGTAAATACTTGCAACGAGAGAATAAAATCAAAATATACAAAATTACTCTCTTAAATTCTCAAAAATAGTAAAAAGTAAATGAACGCTTTTCCAGTAACAAAAAATTTATACACACAATTTTCATATATTTTCCTTTTAAAATGTATAAATATTCAAATTTTTTCAATTTTATTTTTTTCACCACAAAAATAAAATTGTAAATAAATAAACAATAACACAAAACATATGAAATATAAGCTGCTAACTATTACGAGTTCAAAATAGAACTTGTAATAGTTTGCAACGAGAGAACACTCTCAAAAATTTATACGCTCTTGATTTTTTCTCTACTTGCTAGTTTTTTGAGTTAATGAACGCTTTTCCAGTAACAATTGTTACTAACTAGTAACAACTTTTAGTTATTGAACAGAGCTAATATGAAGAAATCTTTTTGAAAAAAAAACTTAAAAAATGTGCCCTTTATAGATGTTCCGAATTTGGATGCGTGTAACATTTTGTAGGTATCAGATAAGTACGTGGAACTTTTTTACATTTTATTTGAAATATAATTTGAAAGTACATTTTTAATTTGGCTCAAGTTAATTTTTTATAATTACTCTGTAATAAAATATATATGAATTTATCTCCCATATTCTAATTCCTAATAATATTAAGGGTAGGGTCACACACGGCAAATATTTATTCAAAAAAGCATAACCACTTTTTTTAGCACAAATTTGTTTGACGCTGTTTACTCTTACGAGTGTTTTGTATGATCAAACAGCATCAAATAAAACTAAATATTTGTTATGAATCATCCAAAATAAGCTACGTTTTGTAAATAAATAAAAGAATTCAAATATATTGTATTTAGTGGTTACGTCTTTTTCGTCAAATATTTGCCATGTGTGACCTTACTTTAAGTTAAATATATGATATTTACAATAGACCTTCAATAAAGATTGTTGATGAAGATCTTGTCAGGGTAGAAAATGCATTCCAATTTGCCTATTGTCTAAAATTAATTTTCAGTGGTATTCTTTGAATTATTACAGAGTAATTATAATAAATTTAAAATTTACTTTCAAATTATATAATTATTTATGAATGTTCAAGGCGATGTTTCGTAGCCAGGAAAGAACAAATTTATTATTATTTCAATAATCAATATGATCTTCGTCAATTTCTAGCCGTTTTTCTCTTTTTCTCAGTTATCAATTTGTCATTGATTTCATATTAAAAATTAATATTTGTTTATGTTTATGTGTTGGAAAAAGAAATTAAATTAATGCAATTTAGTAATTTATTGTTGTAATTCGGCAGTTATTAAGTATTTTTTAGTAATTGGTGAATTTGTTTTGGTAACAAATACTAAAATGACTTTAATATCTGCTCGAAAAAAAATCAAAAAATAACTCTTATTGCAGAAAATTTCCTCATCTGACATAACTGACTTACATATGTACAAAATATGCAATAAAACACTATTTAATAAAATGCATAATATATATTTATTTATTTTTAGACTTTAATAGACCCTTGCTTCGCAAATATCGCACAATAAATGGTGTTGCTCCTAGGGTTATACTTATTCGAACTGGTGCAAATACTTTATGTACGGCATAAGCTATCACAAAGTTACTTGCACCTAAGGCGATGCTATTTTTTAATGCCGTTGGTGCGAAATCCAGATGTTCGAGTATTGAAATTAGATCTATTCCGCTGAAAAGAAAAAAATATAATATTAGAAAAATTAAAAGGACGACGATTATAACGAAAACTATGTATATAAATTAGATTATTTTGTTCCAACACAGGAACATTTTTAGAACTTGCTCAAAAATAACTAAAATTATTTTACAAATCATCCCTGTTGCAAAAAAAAAATTAACATGTTTTTGATACACTTTCCATGTCTGTTTTTCAGCATACGAGGTACAATTTTTTTTAATGTACCACAATGGGTCACAAGTCCTCCGAGTGAACTCGCAACCCACGTAAACTAACGTTTTTTATTATTTAACACATCCATATTTTAAAATGAGATTTTGCAGAATTAAAAAAGAACAATTGAATTTCAGAAAAGACAAAATGAAAATGAGATTTTTCTATTAGAATTCAGAATATAACAAAAAAAATAAATCTAATGCTATTTATCTACCCGAATCGCACATTTTGTTGTAAAATGCCATCGATTTGTTAGTGCAAATTTTTGCATATTTTATTGATAATGCATATTTTGTTATATTTTACTTAAAAATGCATATTTATTTACATATTATCCAAGTTTTTAATAAAAATATAATTTTTTTGTCTTCAATGGGCAACATATTGTCTGGCCAAAAAGTAGTTTTTTGTCGAATTTTTTATAGAAATTAAATTGTTATGCATTAAATGTTATCGACTAAGTTCTTTCGACATCGAGAAACTGGCATTAAATTTTTCACATCTCTATCAGCAATTGAAAATTATCATTTCAAAACATTTTCCTTCATTAAAGTTTAGAGTTTTTTTAAGTATCAACAATTCACTAAATGTATCGAAAATGAAACATTGTTTTCATTGCTATTTCGATTTATAAGAGATTTCACATACACACTTAAGTGACAAGTGTCTTTACGCTAGAATACATGAGATGTATAAAGTTACCAATTGACTTCTTTCTGGGTAACAAATAGCACATACGTATCAAATGACCCAAAATATATAAATTGGAGCCAACAAGTGATCTGACATTAGTGACAATAACTGTCTATAAGGGATACCTTTACTATTTGCTTAAGTGCTGGGTTATTACGAGATGAAAATTAAGGTTGGATGCTACTTTACATCACGATCAAAATAATGATGATTTTAAAGGCAAGTCGCAAAATAGGAGCTCTAAAGATTATGGCTTTAAACAAGTATTCATACCGAAATATTGTAATCAATATATCCATCGTTTTCTCAGAAGAACAATTATAGTTTTAAAACCATAACTATTTAATTCCTGCTATAATTTATAGAGTCCTAACTGCTGGCAACACTTTTGTATATTTTTTGGACATTGCGCATATTTTCCAATAATGAATACATGAAAATCCGCACCCTAATGATCACCTATCCGTTACGCAAGATTTTACAAACACATACAATTGCATGTTTTGTAGTCAGTAACTGAAAATCAATTTTGACCAATTACTTTTCCGAATCAAATGATTGTCAATCAAATAACATCGATTTGTTATTGCATATCATAATATAAATTAATAATTCTGAATAATAATAATAAATTATAACAATAAATATAAATTATAAAAATAATAAATTAACAAATTTGAATTTAACGTTTAATCGCATGTATCAGAATTTGTTTTAAAGTTTATTGGTTTTACATTTGGAGACTTGATCGATTCAAAGATTTTGTTACTCTTTTACAAGATTATCAGGAGAATTTGCCCGTAATACATCGCTGATCATTGAGGAATCCTCAGATAATATTTTCTCAGATTGTCTCTGCCGTATATGAAAGGTCATTCCAAGTGAGGGCATCTAGAGTACGGAATACGCTTCATAGGGAATTGAAATCTTTTTCTTATTCTGATGAGACTTTTAAGAAAATACTAATTCATTATCTGAAAGAACATTTACAACTTTGTTAACGCTGCATTTTAAAAGTATTATTATTATTTTGTATTAATTTATATTAGATATGTTTACATATAATTTTGTCATAATTAAAATCATTTCGATAATTTCAACAGTATTATTGTTGTTGAGTAGAATATAAGCCATATTTGGCCCAATGGGCTTCGTTTTGAATTTGTGAGATAAAAATTAAATACAAATATTTTGCTTTAAAATACATTTTTAAAATTTGTTCGTTTGCTTACTGGTTTTACAATATTCCCATATTTTGTTTACTTTTTTATTAAACATTTCCAAAGTCTGCTTTTACACAGGGCAAGTTTTCTTGCCGCAAGTCTGAGTTTATAGGAGAGAGATGCAAGAAGAAAGAAGAGGGACACACACTTGCTTGTATTGGCAAGTCTCTTCAATTCTCTTTTGATTTCCCATTTTCACTATGGCGTCTATTAGATTTTGACATACAAAATTGAACACAGACTTGCTGTGTGTAAACAGCCGAGCAAGTTTAAAAGAGAATCGAAGAGACTTGCTTCAAGTAAACTTGCTGTTACTAAAAACTAACCAACAACCAATAATTAAAAAAAAAATATTTATCTAATAAAAGTTAGTTCTTTAATTTTTGCAAATGTCTAGTACAAACCTATAACACAGAAAAAAGTTTCAACATAAATAGTATGATTTGATTTCATTGATTTCAATTCATAACATTTATATATAATTTCTTAAATTGTATGATTTTTTTCATATTTTATGTTTTCAAATTAAATCTAGAATGCTTTGAAAATATTATAACAATTTAATTTATATTTTTATGTTGTTCAAAAATGTTTGAAATTTTCCTTGGAAAATTTTTGATTTTTTTATGATTTTCAGCTACAAAATGATAAAATATGCGCGAAATTTACTGCATTTTCTGAAGCAGATGAAATGCATTAATGTTAATGCATGTTTAATTGTGTTTAATGATATTTTTTAAGTTTCAGATTTTGTTGATTCCTCTTGAATGATTGGTCAATTATACAAAAATACTTTAACTAGATAATTACATAATGCTATTTTAAAGCAAAAATTTCCGTCATGTACACTTTCTTAATATATATGAACATGTTCTTATTCTGAATGAAAAAAGTTTGGGAAAAAAAAGTCATGTTCGATTAATAATATTTATTAAAAAATTCATTCCAATTATGATATTTTTTTTTCTGTGAAATTAAAAAAAATATAATATAAAATAAGCTTGTTTTTTTAATTTCTTTGTACAGTCTAATTTACAATGGACTGGATTTTTATTGTTACATTTTTTCAAACATGTAGCTAAATTTTAATATTTTTACATAATTACAAACAATGACATTTTAATTAATTTATATTTTTTATTTTACAGTTATTTGTCTTTTTAGTGGATCAAAATGGCAGACCTAAACTGTGGATCCAAATTCAAATCTAACTGTACAAAAATATTTGGTTCCTTTTTTAATTAGATTTGGAGTTTCGGAACTCAATTCGAAAATGCATTATCGATGTTTATAGATGAATGTTGCAAGCAGATGTTTGCAACAGTAAACATCAAACGAATACATAATTTAAGTGTGTTCTAAAACCGTAATTTAAGTGTGTGTATTAGGGTGGGTTGATTTAGCAATCGATAGGGTGCCATCGATTTTTCGATAGGTTAGATCATCAGATGTTTTTTTATTACCTACTAAAAAATCCTTAAAAATAAAAGTAAATTTTTTGACTTTTTCTATCGAAAAATCGATGGCACAATATCAAAAAATGTTGGCCTTACAAATCGATCCACTCTAATGTGTATTCATGTAATTATAAAAGTGTAGATTTTAATAAATAATGAGTTATTATCTATTTTTAAACTACTGGTCGCTTTTATTTGCAATTTAAAATAATCCGCCTAATTTAAAGAAAATAAACCAGTATTTTAAAGGTAAAAACGTAACAATATTTTTTTATAATACGAGCATCGATTTTTGTATACAAATATTTATTCGTAGTGCGATTCACTAACTTTTATAACGATAATCGTATCGTTAAAATAAATATATATAACGAAAATTTATCGAATTTGGTATTTAGTAACATTTTTAACGGTATTCGCTGTCGGTTGAAGTAAGCTTTTGTTCTTAGTTAAACGATTATAGACAAAACCGAACGACAACTATTTTTGTGTTGTTTATAAAATCGACAATTTTCAATTTTAAATGCCTGGTGGGAATTATTTTAGAAACCTCTGCCCCTACTTTTGAACCGATGTTCAAAATTGAACCCGTACTGGCGAAGGTAATATCTGCTAAGGAAGAATACAGAAAGTCTACCCGCAAATAAATATCCAGCAAAAGTCAACTGATGAAATCCTATTGGGCCTTATGGAATTGTCTACAGTTTCTAATGTCATATACTTTGAACCAAAACTTTTTACCTGCTCAACCTGTTTTGTTAGCTATTAGCAATGCCTGTAGTGTTTCAATTGTTTTTAAACGTCGGACAGATGGGCATTTTTCGGAAGACACACATTTTTATAATTTTCTACAGCTAGATTTGTGATTGGAACCACAGTGCCCTAGTTCTAACTTAATAGCTATACTAAATAATAATTCATTTTGTCCTTTTCACATAAACATTCCATTTTTTATGAAATATAAAAGTATTACCATATTTATATTAACATTTTCTTGATGAATGAATTTATTTAAAATTAATTGGGATTCCAGCACGTTACAATAGTTGTGTTCGCGTACTTGTAGAGTTGGGTTTATTAGCTCAGTGAAGTGATCGCTCTTTTCAACTCACCTCTCTCAAATGAACTAGATCGTGCTTTTAGCTCATTAGTTTTGTATGTTGTATAATGACCATTTAATTTTGTGAATTGCTTGTAGTGAATTAAATCAAACATTTCTGTTGTTAGTTGTAAAAAACACAGTCTTTTGACAATTAGAGATTTATGCGTGTGAAATAACTGATAAAAATTAAAATTTTAATTTAAAACAAGTAAGAGAGATATATACCCTTCACCAAACTATACTTCAAAATAAAAATTTTAAATATTTTTAGGTAAACAAAAAAATTGTTTTTCCTGTTGTTTTTTTCTTTTTTGGAAAAAACATTTTTTCGAATTTTTTTTTTAATTTCTTATGTAAAATTTTTTTTAAAATCTAAAATTTTTTTTTTAAATATTTAGCGAAAAAAACTTTTGGTGAAAAAAATCTGGTTAAAATTTGTTTCCCGATTTTGACCCATTGTAGGTCCAACTTACTATGGTCTTATATACGTCGTTGCAAAGGTCTCCGAAATATCTATCATTAGATATCCATATTGTCTATATTAATGACTTTGTAATCCAGATATAGGTCAAAAAATAGGTAAAAAATCAAGGTTGCCCTGGTTTTTTCCTTATATCTCAGCCATTTGTGGACCGATTTTGCTGATTTTAAATAGCAAACTTCTCGAAAGCATGTCTTACAGAACTACTGAAGATTTGGATCCCGAAGATATCTGGGGTCTTCTGAAATTTGATTTCAACAGACAGACAGACAGACGGACATGGCTTAATCGACTCCGCTATCTATAAGAATCCAGAATATATATACTTTATAGGGTCGGAAAATTATATTGTGGAAATTACAAACGGAATGACAAATTTATATATACCCTTCTCACGAAGGTGAAGGGTATAAAAATAAGAGTTAATTTTTGTATTTTTTTTAGTTTCCGATGCTAACCAAATGTTTAGACAACATTTGTTAAAGAGAACATTCATTGTTTTATGATCTAACAATATATAAAATGAATTTCTTAATTTTAGGAATAAAATTTTATTAAAAAATATCGTAAAAACTGTATCACTTAAAAAAAACAGCGAAAAAACCCACTATATGTCGCTCATGGTACATGTCAAATGTTCTGTTAATGTATAGTATAGTAAAAAAGTGCATAAGAAATCTGTTTTCTAAAAATAAGTGATTTAAATAATACTGCTAATTTAATTAAGAATATCAGTAATTTGTAGTTTTTTAATTCTGTTTACCAAGTATTTTGGAAATAGCATTTATTTTACTACTTAATTACATACATACTTTCAATTACAATTATTATTTTAAAAATAACAATTCTGTATTTCCCTTTTTCATTATTATTTTATGAAATATACCTACAAACTGTAGCAATACTCTTTCTTTATTTCTTACTGCCTCACCATACGATAAATAAATTCATGAAAACAAAAATAACCCTCCAGTTAAGCAAGTAGTCAATGTAGCCCTTATAGACAGTAATCGTCACAAATGTCTTATCACTTTGACACGTATGTGCTCTTTGTAGTGCATAGAGAAGACAATTGGTTACTTTATATATCCCAGGTAATCTAGCGTGAAGACAATTCTCACTAAAGTGTCTCTTAGTAATCTGGAGTGTAGTGACTTAAAAAGTTTTGTGAGTAATTCGTTCAAACTGGTTTTATACAAATTGTGTTGATATAATTCTCATACAGTTTATTTTTATTTTTGTTTAAGTATAGTCACTTTATTGTCTCTTAGCAACCTATAGTGAAGTCACTTTAAACGTTTATTTTGTACTGCACTTTAGAAAGTAGTTATTTTTCCCACCAGAAGCAATCCATTGGAGAGTTGTCGAAAAAAGGTTTGTTTACAAGGAATCGTTTATTAGCAGCCGTACATGTTAAAATAACTAGTTATGTAGCTCATCACGTTACCAGATAGGTAGCTAGCAAGGTAACTGACGCTATTTAACCAGTTGTGAATGCAATGAGTGGACTACTTTGAACCAGCTATTAAATAGTCTCATTGTAGTCAAAATGGGTAGGACATGTACGTGTTAAAATAACTAGTCACGTAGCATCCTAAATGATGGGTAAAATCACTAGATCGGGACTGTCTCCTAGAACTGCTGGGAATTTGAAAACTCTAATAACACTGTGATACAAAATCAAACTTTTCGAATCGAAATGGAATGAAACCAAAGGTGACGTTTTCCATAACAAAACCCTTGAAGTTGGTGATTTTGGAACGCTGTCTAACAAGAAAAAATCATTAAAGATTTGATAAAATAATGCTTATTTATTTTAATTATCCTAGAAAGCTGAACAAAAAAAGCCTTGAGGGTTTTGTTATGGAAAACGTCACCTTTCATTTGCTTTTGGTTTCATCCCATTCCGATTCTGGTTGTTGCACTGTGTAATTGTTGAAACAGTGCATACAAACGTTGTATCATATCAAAGCAAAAATATATACGCGGAAAAGCATGACAGTATATAATCACATACATACATATCAAACTCACAAAAATAAAACGATCTTTTTATTTTTGTTGGACACGAATTAATGCTACATTGACGAGTGAAGTGAAACATGTGAAACATTGAAGACGACAAATGAATTCTACTTGTGCAGCCCTTTCATGAGTACTGAAAGAAATATGTGCATACTAAAACCGCTCAGTTGAAAAGACTCAGCGCTCAGTTAAAAACGCTCAGTGAGTGAATAGTTCAATTGAACTAGGTCATTCATGAGCTACACAACTCTACGTACTTGATATAAATTACACTGGAAGTTACGGGATTCCGTTCGTTTACTTTTAAAAACTAGTAACGAGAGAGCGAGAGAGTGTTAAAAGTAACAGTTCGTAGATAGAGAACATATCGACCACTTTGCGTGAAATTATCGTATGTTACAAAGCGTTATAGTGACAGAGCGATATAATTATTAAATTTCTTTGCTTTGGCTGGTATCATCAATACCAATTTCTAAATCCGATACAATAACCGATTTAGTAAATTAAATTTCACATACGATAAAATTAACTTAGTAATATGTAAAAATGTAACATACGATAATTTCGCGCAAATTGGTCGATATTTTTTACTGGACATTGTTTGTCCAGTAAAAACTATTTTAAAAAAATATATTTTTAAAACATATGGTTGCAAATGTAAACAAAACTAAAAAGTTGAAAATTAATACAATTTACAAGTTTTGCAAAGAAAAGAAGTAAAATAACACAAAACAAACGTTTTAAATTGATTTGTAATGAAAAACAACTTATTGTTATTATGATTGTTTATTATTTTAAAAAGTATGAGTAATATCATGCGAGCGATTTTTATTTCAACTCTAGTTTTTCCCATTTAAACGTTTCTGAAACAATATTCATTACCTCAACTCACATTCCTCGAGTTAGAAATAATTAATCGATGCAAAAAATATGTATATATATGTAGTTCACGTTCAATATTTCTTTATTTTATTTTATAATTTCCAATCCATTTATAACTTCCTTTTTTATTAAAATGCTGGCATTACTAATCAGCTGTTTGCAATCACAGAATTTTTTACTTGCTAATTTTTACAAATTGTTATTTGCGTACTTGTTTTTATTGACATTTTTCAGGTTGAGAGTAATTTATTTTTAATCTCTAAAATAAAGTTACTGGATATTTTTTACTGGAAAGTACCCGAACACACCTAATTAAAACTTATCCGAAAACAATTGTAATTGTCACAGTTTAATTGTGTTTCTTTAAATTTCTACTTAAATTTTATAATTTATTTATTGGCATTACTTCTTATTTTTTAATTGTACTCCAACTTGCGAATAATTGATACTGCGAATATAAATAAATCAATATAATACTACATACGTCCAAAGAATAAACTATTGACAACCAAAATGCAAAAGCTCGTAACTATATTTTTTTATATTTTACTGAAGCAAACTACGTTGTAATTTGTTAAAATTTAACCATGAATTAACTTTTGGCGATTTGTTAAAAAGGGATACCAACGTTTGAAGACGTCCAAGTAGCTCCCATATGCGCAATGGTGTCACGCACATCACAATTTTTGTGATATCACAATTTTTGTGATATCACAATTTTTGTTACGACTTTTAGGCTTATGAATTTACTATATGTAGTTTGATTTTTATTAATAAAAGCATACATCATAATCAATCATAAAATCAATTTAGAATTATTGTTAAGGCCCTTTACATTGAATTTGACAATATATGACTATTAAATTGAATTTGACAATATATGACTATTAAATATTTTAATATAAATATTTAGTATGAAGGAGATGAGGATAAAATATACGTACCTAGAAACTAAAATGTAAAAACCGCCTAAAGATACAAGTGATATTGCAACATGAAATATTACTATTGTTGAGCCATAATCTTTGAAAGCTTTTTTTAATTGATCTTTTTTGCTTTGAACTTTGGTTTTTTCTTCGGGCTTATCAGCCTTATAGCAATAGCTGCGTTTAGTTTGTAAATTCCATGCAATTGTTGAATCTGTTTATGTAGAGATATTAATAATATATTTAGTTTATTAACATTGATAATGAATATTAGTTTATAATGAGTGGTTATTATTAGCTAGGTGATATATAATATAGAAATACATAAATCTGTGGTCAATGTAATTAATATTCCACATATATAATTTGTTTTAACCAAATATTTTACAAAAACTGTTAATATATACAAATAGTAAAATATAATTCTCAGTTGTTTTATCAGATAGACAAAATAACATTTATTTTCATTATTATTCCTGTGATATCACATGTATTTTTAAATAAGGAAGACTCCACAGAAATGGAGAATTGTCTGTGACTGAAGGAATATGATAAAAAGGGTTCTTTGTGTGACTTGGTGTGTCTTGAGCCTAGATAACATTTAACTTTATCTGCTTGCCAAATACAATATGATGGATATTATGTTGACTACATAGGTAAAAAGTATTGTGACGGCTTTTCCTTCACATGTCTTGCTCATGATGCGTTGCATCAAGCATTTCTGATAATTAAATCGAATGCCATGTCATTAAGATTTGTATAGATTATTATTCCATTTATCTAATCACATTTGCTTGTAAAGCTAATTTTCCCTTGTAGCTAGAGTTGTACCCATCATTAAGCAAGGCAGTCTACTGAATTGGATCATCTATGTCCAATTTCTATACTTCCAGTCCTTTAAAAGATTTTGGAGCATATCTTAAAATACCAAATGATTGCGTACATTGATCGTTGATTCATATTTCACAATCGGTATTTCGACGAGACCATAGCACTGTGTTTTCACGTCAAGCATGTGGTTTAATTAAATCTTACTTACAAGATAAACACCAATATATATCTATTGGCACTTCTCTTTCCCACAATCGGCGGATTACTAGTTGTGTTCTACAGGAATCCGTAATTGGCCCAGTTTTTTTATCAACTCCTAATTAGTAACAGTTCGACAAGTCTACTGCAGAAAGGTCTGGGATCTGCTAAATGAAGATTTGGCAATATCCCTGCAATGTCAGTATCGACCGAAATCGACGGTAAATTCCCTGATATGCATGGAAAAACGAGTGATGTATTTAATAAAATAGAGGAATCTATGACAACAGAATAGGGTCGCCACTTTTAGAAAACTTTGAGATATTGAATCGTTTCCTTAATTGTTCAAAAATAAAAGAACATTCCGAAGCCGGATCAATCAGAACTCGAACTCGATATCTATGGACATTATGTCTCAAATCGATTATTGACGTACTCAAAAGTACAGATTAATTCTATCGAGTATGAAATGTATGGTGCCGGTCATTGCAAATTAAGCAATTACGAATGCTTCTACAATTGCTGACAATGTTTTTTTAATTTTATTTTTCTTTGTTGAATCTTTCTTTTTAGAAATTAACAATAAGTATTTAAATCTCAACTTAAATTAAAACTAAAGTTGGTATTGCCCCTGCAATATCCAACTTAAATGCTCGACAAATTGGTTATCTAGCCAGATCCAGTGTTTCCATTCTATCAGTCAAATTACAACAACTTCCTGGCAAGAGGATTTGAGTGATCCATTAGTTTTGACAGGTAGGTTAAACTGGAATGTTTGATCTCCTCGTACCATGGGGCACCCGTTATAGTCCATAACAGTGTTGACTGCTTTCTTTGCAATTTGTCAACGTTAGATGAGGAGGTTGTTCCCCATATCTGACTGCCGTATAGCCATATCGGTTTTATAACTGTCTTGTACTTTGTTTTCCAAGTCTAGATCAGACCGTGGGCCAATTAGACAGCGCAACTGAGTTGACTGTAAGTTTTTTTGTGTATCCTTTGCTTCAATATGGTGGGTCCATGTTAAGCGGCGATCAAGATGGATACCAAGATATCTCACATGGGTCTGTTCTGGATTTTGATATTGTTTATCAGTATGGAAGGACAGTTTTCTCGTCTTAGAGTAAATTACAATGTGTGTTCTCGAAAGATAATTGACACAGTAGTTATTACGATTAACAGCTAAAATTCACCTATTGTAATTTCCGTATGTATTTTCAAAATTGAAAGGCATTTGTTTTATTTTTATAAAAAACAATTTAATTGATTGCGATAAAAATAAGTTCAATAACTAATTTTCTGAATGCTCTTAATCAGATAATCCAAGAATTCTTCTAAAGTTTTGAAAAAGTGTTGGATCTGCAGCCTTTGTAAAAATATCTGATCATTTGTTAGCCACACACTCACGAAAAAAGTGATGAGTAATGTCAATATCTCTGGCGCGTTTACTATCTAAATTTATTGCCATTCCAATGTAACCATGATTATCTTCATATATTATAACTGACGAATCGTCTGATATGACCTCTAGATCATTAATTAGTCCCTTTAACCATATTGCTTCCGTAATAGCTAAACTAAGCGCAATATATTCAGCTTAGCTCGAAGATTTTGCAACGGTTTGCTGCTTTTTGCTACACTATGAAACAGTACATCCAACTATTTTAAAAACGTATTCACTTACGGATTTTCGTTTAGCCACTTCAGTCGCCCAGTCTGCATCAACATACCCAACAATTGGATATTAATTGAGATTTCAAACTTCAATTTAAGCGATGATGTTCCCTTAAGATATCTTACAATACGTTTTAAGTGCTACTTAAGCTACCTTCCCATATAACCAATAGAATAACAAATGGCAGATATTGAACACAACATAATGTACATGAAACTACCAAGTAGTTCCCGATAAGGTTCGCTGCATACAGATTCAGACTAATGATGTAATTGTAATCCCTTCTCCATTGGACTTTTAACAGCATTACAATCTACCATACAGAATTTAGATAATGCTTTTTCTACACTTGCCTCTTGAGAAATTAAAATTTTATTTTTTTCATTCCAAGAAAAAACTTCAGGATTCCTGAATCTGACATCTCAAAACGTTCAGATAAGTCTTTCATTAGTTTCTCAATACTATCTAGTTTGTTTCCGGCAATAAGTAGGTCATCAACGTACATTATAACAGCAATATTATCAGTGTGATATGGACTTAGTTTTGTATAAAGACGTTAGTCATGCCTGATCTTCTAAATTTTAGAGAGACAAGAAATTTGTAAAATTTTATATTCCAACACCTTGGTGCTTGTTTTAAGCCATATAATGATTTATTTAAATTACAATCCAGGTTATCATTCGGTGTAACTCCTTCTGGAATCTTCATTAATACATTCTTATTCCTTTTCCCCCCTCTTGCTCGTGTCTTCTTTGAACAGCGATAATATCTTCATCGACTTCACTACGAATTTTTAAAAAATGAAAATTGTCCTCTTCAAATTTAATATCTCTTGCAACTATAACTTTTTGTTTTTCCAGGTCCCAAAGTCGGCAACCATTCGATGCATATCCAACCATCAACTTCTAGTATCAAGCATTTTTCGATACTGACATGGAATCTAGGCCGTTCATAGGCAAAAATAGAAATTTAATTTGTGTGCATGTATGGGTATAAAATAAAATATCCGAAATAACACCAAGCTAATTAATTTTTTTTACGCTCTATTGTTAACAATAGGGTTGCGTACGTGTAAATTTACGAAAATCTTCGTATGAGTTTTTAAATTTTGAGGGCATCTTGTTGGACAGCGATTTAGCAAATAAACAGCTGTCAGAGCTGCTTCTGACCACATAGTTTTTGGAGCTTTGGATTCAATAAGCATTATTCTAACTTTTTCTATAATAGTCCGGTTTAGCCTCTCTGCAACGGCCTTTTTTTTGGAGAATAAGCAACTGTAGATTCTACATGTATGCCTTTACTTTTGTACCACTGACATTGTTCTTTAGATAAGTACTCCTTGATCAATCGTTAACTTTAAAATAGAGATACCACTAAACTGACTAGTAACAACTGCTTCATATTCTTGAACGATCACATTGTGATGAAACACCCTTTATTTGTCCTAACGGTCCTTAATATATATTTTTATATTAAGTTATTGTTCTCACATTCCCTTTAGCTTTCTGTACTAAAAATAACTCAGCTTAGCTTTTTAATAAGATTACTCTAAACAGTTTAACTTTAAACTATTGTGACTCCTACAGAAAAACGTTTATAAGTGTACAGAAATCAAGTGAACAGAAAACATTGAATTAAACATAAAATAACATAAAACTAAACAATAAACAAAATTTAATTTAAATAGACAAAACAAAGTGTTTTCATTTCAAACAAACAAACATCCAACAACAAACATTTTGCAAACACATTTTTTCATTCGATAAATGGTCACTTGCACTAGAGTCCAACATGAGACTAATATTTTTGCTTTAATTATTACATTTTTCTTTTATATTCCTGCCAAACATGACCAAAATTTTAATATCCGTATGTATTTTATTTATTAAAAGGCAGTTATTTTATTTTTATAAAAAACATTTTAATTGAATGCGATCTAATGAAAATTTCTTACAAAATTTTCTTAAACTAAGTTTCTGATTGCTATGTTTTTCAACACTTTTACATTATTTTCCTAAAGTGAAACTGTGAACAAAGGTTGAATGCAAATAAACACTACTATGGGATTCTAGTGGATTCTGGAAATGTCATTCTAAGACATAGTAAATAAACACACACTTTTACCTCTCAGCAATACTTTTAAGGGTGTATAATTTTTTCAAATTTTTAGCTTTTATTTTGAAACATTTGTACAATATTAATTTATTCAAAGTATTGGCCATTGTTAACTAAGACCTTTTCCCATCTATCTAGCAACATATGCGCCAAAATAACTGCACATCTTTTGAGTATTCCAGGGAGAGCATTCTGCATCGATTGAAACAAACAGTAGTCGGACGAGACATGGTCTGGACTATAAAGCGGGCGATTCAAAACTTCCCAAACACTTCATTTTAAATAGTTTTTTAACTGGTATTACAACATGTACCCGTAAGTTGTCATGATCAAATATTACGGTTTCTTGTTTAGCCGCGTATTCTTGGCGTTTTTCGGCCAATGCTCGTTTCAAACTAATCACTTCCGTTCGGTACTGGTTAACTGTGATTATCTGGTCAAATTTTAGCAGCTCATAATAGATAGGACCATTTTGCTCCCACAAAATACAGAGAATTACCTTAGCGCCACGGATATTTGGCTTTAGTGTCGATTCGGCTTGGGCCACATGTTCTAAAATCCCAAAGCTGGGATCAGAAAACGGAAAGCAGCTTTGGAAACCTTGATGTGATCCTTATTTATTCCCAGAGTATTTTCCCAGCCCCAAAGGTAATGTGGAGCCTATGGGTAAAATTATAAAAAATACAGTTTTTGGGATTTTCGCACCAATTTTTAGGAATTGTGGGATGCCTTTTGACAAGTTTTTCTACACTTATTTAGAATGACAAATTTAAAAAACGTTGAAAATTTCATTGAGTTTTGTCAATAAATAAAGATTTTATTGCATATTACATATTTACTGAATTTCTAAAACGAAAAATTGTATCAAAATTTTAATAGGATTGCAAATATTAGGAACAATTTGATCCACATTTAATCCGAACTATTTTTTTTTTTTGTTAGACAAGTTAATTTTTGGTCTTACAAAAAAAATTTCAAGTCAATATCTCAATTAGATTCAAAAATATCCCACTTTAAAACTCTGTTCTTCAAAACTATTTCACATAAAAAAATATATTTTATGAAAAATTTAAACACTCATTTTTTACTCTTTTTTAATTGTTCTTATTATTTTTTGACGACAATTTCACTTGCGCTGTTAAATGTCACTTGAGATATTAATTTTTTTACAAAGAAGCAATTACTTGTTTTAGAAGCAATGTATCAATGCTAGTGTAGCTATTTAAAGAAAAAAAGAATATGCCATTATGTACTATGGACACTTGGTAACATATTACCATACAAAAAATTTGCTTTTGAAACATTTAAAAAAATTTCTTTTTTCCAGCTAGATTTAGCATTTGGACCACTGTGTGTCTTCTGGAAACTTAGGTTTTTCAAAGGACATTTTAAAAACAATTTCTCGAACTTCACCAACCGTTTTCGAATTAAGTGCCATAATCGTTCGACGTTACTCAATCGAGGGCCGTAAAAAGTCCAAAATGTATGCCAAATTAGGAAATCACCTTCGAAAACATCCTCAACGCATGGTGGAAGAGCTAAATTATGACCCATGGGTGACTCTTGATTGGGCTTTAGTCTTAACTCAAATCTATAAATTTTCTAATTTACACCTGAAAACTTGCATTATACAAATCATATGTCTGATACAACAACAAAATACATTGACTAGCATGTATTTTGTTGTTGGAAGAGTTAGGTTTTTGACAACAGACTTAGGTTTTTGACAATTACGTCTCTATGTTACCCTATGACTCAAGCAACTTGTAGACATTTCGATGTATTTTCGATAATAAAACAGGGGAACAAAATTGACATTTTGGTTTGGTGCAGCAAAAAATGTAATTGGGACATTCAATTTTCAAAACTATCTTTATTTTTTTGGCAGGTCTTGTTTTTAAAATATCGCGGTTTTAATGTTTTGGTTATTCTGTATTTTTTTTCTTATTGGTTGAATATTCCATAAATTTAGACTAAAAATAAAAAAACATTTTTGTACGGTATTCTACAAAAATTATCTTTTCGTTGACATCAATTTTGTTTATCTAAATTTCAGGATACATTGGTGATATCGTTGAAAATTAACTTTTTTCATTTACAAAGTTTATATAAATTTGCATTTTTTGTAAATTTTAAACATCGTTTCATAGTTTTTGTGTTTGTTCACTTCTTTACTGATATTTTATTTGAGAATTTGAAGATGCCATTGACATCTCTTGAACGTTTTATACGCGCTTCAGACGCTGTTATTAAATTTGAGGCAAATTTTAGTACAATTCGCGAAGAGGAACATCACGTCTACTATATAAAAGTTTTAAATAGTAAACTGAAATTATTATGGGAAAAAGTGAAGATTACTTTCGAAAAGTGTTTGGATGATCTTGAATCATCTGATGACGCGGAGCCAGAGGATATTAAAGCGGCTGAAAGTAAATATCAGAGTACCCTTAATATTTTTGCGCGGTGTTCAAAGGCAATGAAGATTAAGATTGATGAGTTAGAGGTAGAGATGCTAATCGGGACTGATTTTTAAAAATCCCGGGCTTCCCGACCCGGGGTTTCAAGATTTTCGGGAAAATTTAAATCCCGAAAATTATAAGAATGATACGTATATATATACATATGTCTTTACAAAAAAAAAAAATATAATTCATAAATAAATCACATTTGATTGCAATAAAATACTTGCATGAGTATGTACATTAATAAGAAGAAATAACACTAAAGTATGTACAATGGACATTTGGGCTATAACCAAATTTTGGCCCTAGCACTATGCGATGGCAAATTTTGTGTTATTTACTAAAAAAAAAATGTCGGGTCATTTTGGAATAAAAACCTCACACACAAAAACGATTTTTTAAAACAGCAGTTTCTTTCCCATTACAGCAAATTTTAAATATAGATTCGAGCCAGGTTGATATATGTATTTATAAAAAAATTATTAGCGTTTTTTGTATAAAAAGAAAAAAAAAAAAAATTATCTCCAAACTTTACCGCGTTTTGTAGTACTACCGTTTTTTAAATAACTTTCAATGGTCTACTCGACTATGCTAAGGCCATTTTGATTTTGGTTTCGTTAGTGTTATTTGGGGTCTTTTACATTTATTAATAATATCTTTTAGTCTTTGAGCAATCGAAATATTTTAATTTTGTTCGAGGATTTTGTTGAACAGGATTTTAATTGAATTTTGTTAGATAACTTATGAAAAAAATGATGAAAAATTGATTAGGCCCCACTCAAGGAAAACAAAAAATACCGCATTCCTTTATTAACTATGTTGCAGGCGTTGAGCTTAACAACTTTGCTGAACATCACTTTGCGATATTCGGGCATGTAGAATGTGAAAATGCATGAAAAATGCACACAGAAATTACAATTTCCCCTATTTATTTATGAAAAACGGGATTTAGAAAATTCCGAAAATCCCGGGATTTAAAATTAAAAAATCCCGGGTTTTTCGGGAACGAGATTCCCCGTTTGGCATCTCTAGTTAGAGGCTAATTCGAAACCCAAAGATTTCTCTGCCGAAAATAGTGAATCGAAATTTGATAACGTCTGTCATAATTTACCGCTTCCACCGTGTGATACGGACATCTTCAGTGGTGATTATCTTTCATTGCCTACGTTTAGAGATCTTTTTACTGCATTGTATATAAATAACAGCCGCCTCAATAATATTGAGAGATTATGTTGTTTGGTACAAAGAACTGATGATGAGGCAAGAGAGATTGTATCTAAATGTCCGTTGACTAATGCAGGGTTCGATATCGCGTGGAAAAATTTAAAGGATGTGTACGAAAATCCACGAATGTTAGTTAACAATCATTTGAAGTGTTTGTTTGGTCTGGATACGGTAGATAAAGAGACTAGTTCGTCATTAAGAAAGTTACTGCGCGGAATTAATGGCTTCTTAACGGCTATGTCAGTTTATGAGATTTCCACTCAGAATTGGGATCCAATAATAGTTTTTATTTGTATTCAGCGACTACCCTCTCAGACAGTTACACTTTGGGAACAAAGTATTAAGGATAAAACTCTCTTATCTTTATGGAAAGATTTGGACATGTTTTTAACCGAAAGAATTCAAACTTTAGATTGCATTCGCAATCTGACATGTTCCGAAACTGACAAGAAAAGCAATGAACGGAAGGTAAAAGCTCATGTTTTAAATACAAGTACATCGAATACTTGTATTTTATGTAATAACCAGGGCCATTTATTACGTTTTTGTCGTCAGTTTAAAAGAATGTCCGTTTCTGAGATTTTCTACAGTTAAGAAGTTTCATTGCTGCGTTAATTGTCTTGCGAGAACACATGAAGTTAAAGATTGTACGAGTGAACATTCATCGAGAAACGGTAGCTAATAATTCTGCACCATCGTCCCCAGTTAATAATACTACATCGATACCAGTTGTTCGATCGACTGAATTGACATCACAGATGCCAACTACTTCTGCAGCCGCTCTATCTAATGTAAATCGCCAAGTCTCATTTATCACAGAATTCGTCTGTATTATTAGGAACTGCTATAGTTTCCATTATTTACAATGGTACCACGTAGCCGGCAAGGACCCTAATCGACCCAGCTTCAGAAGCATCATTCATTTCGGAACATTTGCGAAATCAACTGCGACTTCCGTCACATTCTGTGAATGTAACGATTTCCGGTGTTCATAATGAAGCTTCTACTACTTCGAGGAAGATTTGTACTATTCGCGTTGGTTCTCCTTTAGACAGAAGTATTGATTTGGAGACTTCTGCTTTCGTTTTACCTTCAATATCTGGTAATTTTCCTTCTTTTAATTGTCCTTCGGATATAAGAAGTGAATTACCTAATTTGCAATTAGCAGATCGTAAATTTTATGAAAGCAGGCCAGTTGATATTTCACTCGGCTCCGATTTATACCAGCATCTAATACTTGGCGAAGTTCGGAAAAATATTATTGGAAATTTAATGGCTCAGAAAACTGTATTCGGTTGGGTTCTGACTGGACCTATTTATGTTTCGCGAGGAAAATAACTGTTCAAAAAGTCTTTTGATGCAATTTGAGGAATTATCCACTATGCTGGCTAAAATTGAGGCATGTCTAACTATTGCCCTCACACCAGGACATTTTCTGATTGGATCTTCCATATTGGCACCGCCAGAACCGACATATAAAAGATTTAAGTGGCAACATCTACAACGAGATGTTGCTATAAATGATTTAGTCGTCATCAGAAATGAGCAATTACCGGCAACTGCGTGGAAGTTAGGCATTGTTGTGAAAGTTTATAATGGTACTAACGGTGTCGTTAATCGACCAATAACCAAACTTGTTGTTTTGTATGCTTAATTCACTTATCACTTTTATATTAATTTACTTTTACTAACCTTTCTTTTTACAAGAAAATGGACGATGCACAGTGGTGCAGAATCAAAATTTTTTGGATTATATATTTATATACTTCTCCTTGGCTACGCCCATGTCAAATTTTATCCTGATCGGACCAGCCGTTTAGAAATGCCAGATTTATTTCCAAAAAATTTTGATACTGCCCCACTGTGCGCTGCTTATTTAAATAACGATCTCTTTGGTCGCAACAGGTGTCCTTTATGACTCAAAATTTAATAAAACCAACGGAGTCCTTAATGGCTCACATTTATTTGAGAAACTGTCCACAGGAGTCCTTAATGGCTCAATCATCGAATTCATTTCAACAGGAGTCCTTAATGGCTCATTATTTATTTAATTACAACACCCCTATGTGTTGCAAGGTGGCCGGCAATGTGTAAGTACAAATCTATTATTTGCGGTATTTTTTTTTTTCTAAGTGTAAATCCTTTTGGTTTACTACTTTAGTTTACACCATTGTTGGAAAAGTATTTTCAACGAGTAAACCGTTAACGGTATTTAAACATTGTTTGTCACCAACTACTTAGAAATAAGTTTATGCTTCACTCGTCTTTTGGAAGCCTTTTATAGCACTTCGTGCCTTATATTTGAAAAGAGGTAAATCTTGATTTTGAATAAAGGAAAGAGTATTCTGCTCCTTATTTTTGAATTTAACAATTTACTAATTCTTGTGTTTTTTATTTTATTATTTTGGAACGGATATACGCCGAAACACATACTTTAAATAGGAAATATAAAAGTGGCAACGAGTAAAAAAAAGGTATTATCCAGAATTAAATAGGAAAACTTCAAGATCGATGCTGCTCAATTTGCCCAATTATTGGATGCCTTCAATAAGACTCAACGCGACCTGCTACAACAATTGAATGCAACTTCTAACCTACTATCACAGCAACAAAATCAAAGTACGCAGCCATTACAAGTGCTGTTGCCGCCATTTTGAGAACTTTGATGAGAAAAATTTAAATTTTAAATTATACCGTCAGCGATTCGAGAATTATTTCACTATGAAGGGTGTTTTAGCAAATAAAACCCTATGCATCAAAAGTTGGTAAACTCAATTGGTTCTACACACTTCAAGTTGTTAGTTTCGCTTATTGCCCCCAAGACAATTAATGATGTCGAATACGACGACATAATAAAAATCTTGGAGACACATTTATGCCCGAAGAAGAACTTTCTAGTAAGTCAACACAGATTTTTGTCAACATATCAAAGTGAGGATCAAACAATTGGTGATTATGTCGCACTATTACGTCGGGACATTATTGAATGTGAGTTCAGATCAACATGTAATTGTAATGCAATTACCAAACAAAGTTTAATACATTTTTTTTAAATAGCAGAAAAAATTATAAAATCGCTTGAACAGTATTTAAAACAATTTTGTTGATAACACTTTCAAACAGCTGTTTAAATTTCAATCAGCGACAAGCTGAAAACTTAAAATTAAACAAAACATGTTAAATTTGTCTTTATTAAAATGAACGGCGAACAATTGATTTTATTGGTACAGCCCAATGAAAGTTTATACAGCAAATATGGTTCCGGCTATATTTTGTTTGTTTATGTCAAACACATATGACACGTTTTTAATGTTCTATAATCGCACTAAAGTGTTACATTAAGTCATCATTACGGTTACTTTACATCAACAAAGCAGACCATCTGTAGTTACATCAACAAAATTCAAAATCGTTCTTCTACAACGCAACGCAATTCTAAATCGAGATTAGATTATAGGAAATTGGGAATTGATAATTTGTGTTTACGTTGTGGTAGAGACAACCACAAAACAAACGACTGCCGCACTAACAAGCACAACCTCAAATGCAACTCGTGTGGAAAAAGAGGACATCTCCAGCGTATGTGCATAAAAACCTTAATCAAATCTTCAAGGGAAAATATAAATCATGAAATATGGATATATTTTCAAATGAATTCATAGTAAATGATATCGATAAATACTAGGTCGAGGTAGATATAAATGGACGCCGTCAAAAAATTTAAGTCAACACTTGTGTTAATTTACACCAGAGCCCGGCAAGACATGCGATTGGTCAGTTGTTGTAAGAGCGAAAAATAAGAAAAGAGAAAAATTTATACAATCACATTCACTACAACACAGGCATGGAAATTTTAATTTTGAAATGGTGGTATTTTAATTCAAAATAATATTTTTAAATTTAAAATTTCTGTTAGACTTCTTTACTTATATCGATTTAAGAAAGCATTTTAGATTAAAATTCGTTTCTTTTTGGAAGTTTATAATTCTAAAAACGTACACCATACGTTGATGTTAAAAAATATTAAGTTTTCCATCCCTGCATAAGTAATCATCATGTACAAAAGCAAGAAACATGCGACAACACAACCTCCGTCAATGAACGCTCAAACGAGACTGAATGAGTTTTTAATACGTGTGAGCATGAATGAAATAAACAAGATTGCGACATCGACGATACCGTTATTTTAGTGTACTCTTTTACTCTTTTTTCGTGACGTCAACAATGATTGTTTTCTTATGTTTTTAATGTAAAATACTTACTTTTTATATGAAATTTCAAAATAAATAGTGAAAAATAAATAAAAAAAATTAATTAAAAATTAAAATGTGGTGTGATGTCAAAACTTGCAATAATAATAATAATAATAAAAAATCAAAATCGTGAATTTGTACATTACAAAAAATTGTTAAATCGGTATTTTATTACCAATTACAGTGTTATAAAATCTCTATTGGAACAGGCTCACCACATCGAATGTGATGAAAAAGTAAAAACTCTATTTTTTCGTTCAAGAATGTACTTAAAAATAAGAAAACTTAATGAAGAACTAAGAGATAGTACGACATCAAGAAAAAGAAAATATAAAACAATAATGACTTGAACTTAAATATAGCAAAAATATTGAATATTAATAAAGTTAAATGTGTCTAATAACATGAAACCTAAAATACATTTTATTTTATTAAACATAAATAACTTTAAAACATAATTATTGACTTTTCCATTATACATCACATACAATTTTCATATAATACCATCAGTTTTAGTCAATGTTGACGTCACTGAGCCTAAGAGAATTTTTTTAAGAGAGCCATGTCGCCATCTGTGTTTATTTCTTTATGACGTGTGAGTACGTTGTTGTAAATTTAAAAAAGCACGCGTGCATAGGAAATGCCTAGCTCTGATTTACACTAATACCAAGAAATGAATACAAAAAACTGCAAGTAAAGGAACCATTGCAGCCTTCAACAATTGCTTTACGTTCCTACACTAAAAATATAATAATTCCAGATGGTAAGGTCAATGTTAGAGTAAAATGCAATAACTTAACAACAAATGAGGAGTTATATGTCGTTCCGAGTGGTCATGATGCTCTCATGGGTCGAGTATGGATTCACCATTTGAAGATAAATTTACAGCAAGTAGACAAACAACACCATCACAATATTAAAAACAGTGGAAATATATAAATTAGATTCAATATCTGATATAATTAATGAATTAAACAATGTATTTACAGAGAAAATAGGATGTGTTAACAATTATGAAGTTACTTTACAAGGAACGAGAAGTACCATACGCTCTACGAGAACGTGTTGAAATGGAACTAAATGAATTAGAAGCTGCCGGGATTATATCAAAATGTGAAAGATGTGATTGGGGATCACCTCTCGTGATTATTCCAAAACCAGATGGAGGAATTCGACTATGCGTCGATTACAAACCAGGTGTTAATTCACAACTTGTTTCTTCAAATTATCCTATACGCCGTATTGACGAGATCTTGAATAACCTATAAGGGTCAACATATTTTTGTCGACTAGAACTCTTTAAAACGTACCTTCTACGAGTTAATCCAGAATCCAGTGAGATACAAACAATGGCAACACATAAGGGGACCTACAGAGTCAATCGCCTTTATTTTGGTATAAAAACCGCACCATCAGAATTCAATCGTATTATTGAACAAATTTTATCTGGATCTACAGAAGCCGAATTTAAACGAAATTTAATATTGTGCCTCAAGCGACTGCAACAACACGATTTACACTTGAATATAAGCAAATTTTTCAAACTCAAATCGAATATCATGGACATATTGTAAGATATAATGAAATCTCAAAGTCACCAGGAAAAATAGATGCAATAGTTAATATGCCTCGCCCATCTAATGTCGATGATGTTAGAAGATTTTTAGGCATGATAACTTATTATTCCAAATTTATTCCAGATATATCTTCAGTAACGTATCCCTTCTGTCAATTGCTTCAGAAAAATTCAACATTTTAATGGTCTTCAAATTGTGATCAAGTACTTATGCCTTTCGATCCAGAACTTCCAGTTATAGTAGCATGTGATGCCAGTCCTACAGATATAGCAGGCGTACTTTCACATATAGTAAATGGTACAGAACGTCCAGTTGCATATGCATCTAGGTCATTGTCCACAGCTGAACGAAACTATAGCCATATAGATCGTGAAGCACTTTCAATTGTATTTATATTGAATCATTTCTTTAATTACCTCTATGGAAGGAAGTTTCAACTTATTACAGACAATCGACCATTGACCCGCATTTTTCATCAACACAATAAGATGCCAGCTTGTTTCAATTATGAAATTGTCTTCAAAAAGGGCTTTGAACATATTCATGCTGATTGCCTCTCTCGAGCTACATAGCCTCAAGAAAAGCTATCTACAGATAAGCTCATTAATGAAGAAGTTAATGAATTGTGTTTTGAAGCAATTTTCAATATTTCTAATGAACACGTGAATGCCGAAATATTTGCTACGGAAACAGCAAAAGATCCAGAACTTTGAAAAAGTTTGTCAAATCTGCTAAGTGGTGATGACGACGAAGGAAAATATATTCTCGATAATGGAGTGACACTTAAAGGTCAAAGAGTGCTTATACCAAAAAGTCTTCAAATTATAATTCTCCAAGAATTACATCACACATCCGGGAATTACAAAAATTAAACAACTTGCAAGAATATACTGTTTTTGGAAAGGAATTGACCGTGACATAGAAATAATGGTAAGATCATGTGAATCTTGTGTGGAAGTTCAAAATCGACCATTAATAGCCCCACTACACCAATGGGAAGAACCAGAGGAAAACCGGGAAAGAATCTACCTGAGTTTAAAATTACTACTATATTAAGCAAAAAATTGCTAAATATTTCATAATTTTAAATGAAAACTGCAACAAATATTTAACATAATAATATTTCCTTATATACATACTAAAAATATAAATACTATTTACGAATTCCATATATGCTCAAGCTTCATAGTAAAAATATTTGTCGCAGTTTTTCCATAAATATTTTGCCTTACAAAATATTTTACGTTGCAGCTAGAAGACAAAATGAAAATTTTTCATTATTAAAACATTTGCTGCTCAAATATATTAATATTTTTGGTAAGCAAAAACAAATATACTGCTTGTGTATAATATACAACAAATTTACTACAAAAACATCAAACATGCAAACAAATTGCAGCGTGAAAACCATAAACTGCAAACGATATGCGCAGTAAAAATTCAAACAATGGAAATATGGAAGATGCTAAATGTAGACTGCCAAACCATACGAAGTTGAAAAATGTAAAATACGAAATTGTGCAAAGTTAAAAATGTTTAAAGCGAATATGTGCATATAGTCACTGAGTAGAAAAATGTGAAAAAAACTATGAACAAGTGTGCGTTGATTTGGGTGTACAAAATAAAAATTTATATTGAATTGTGTATTATATATTATTGCATTGTTTGTGTAAAACTGATTTTTTTTTGAGTACCGTTACCGTAAACCAATATGCTTTACATACAAAATTATTTTTTTATCTCAGTAATTTTTCTGGACTCCTATTACAAGCAGCAGGAATACATTTGAATTCGTATTACAAAAATCAATTAATCAAAAAATTCAATAAAATAATATCATCCACTATCCTTTGCCCAGAATCTTATTTAATGTATTTTCACTGCATTCCTATCTTTCACAATACAATTACATACCTCAACAAACAAAACTTCTATTTTATTGCACTTAAATTCTTTATTAATACACAAGATCCTACAACGGTACAGGGAGCGCATAATTCTCAAGAAGAACAAACTATTCGTAGATCTGCAAGATTACGCAACAGGCCAACATATCTTCAAGATTACGTTCCAGAATAATTTGTGAACTATTTTATTAATTTATTTTCGAAATTGAATTTTTTTAAATTAATTATTAATGTACCTTATTTTTTCAAAATGATCCTATTAAGCATGGGAGATTGTTATGACCCATTGTTGTTTTTATATAAACATGGCAACACTGAATTTTCTCTTTTCTTCTCTTTATAATTTTAAGGTCGTTGAATATTACTTACTTTAAATAGGAAATATAAAACTTTTTTATTGAAATTCGTAACTTAGACAATTTCTGGATATATAATGTAAAAATAAATATAAAATAAAATATTTTTTTAGGATGCAATAGTTCGAAGTATTATCTAAATATTTCATTAAATTTTTAATTACTTTTTCATTTTAAATTAAAATCTATGTTCGCTGTAATGGCTTCAATGTGCAGTGTTTAATTTTTATTTAGAATTTTCGGAATACATTTTATTAAGGATAAAGCTACAAGAGTTAAATTTCAACATTCTTGAAAGATTAGTCAAATATACCAAAACATTCACCAGAATTATGATACTCAAAAGAGAGTTTCATGCTAAAAAATTTCACATTCTAAGCTGCATTACCCAAAATTTTGAAGAAAATCCCTCAAAAAATAGGATATTCAATGAAAATATAAAAACAGCGATATTTCGAAAACGCGAGCTGACTGAAAAAAATACAAGTAAAAATAGTAATGAGGGTTCATCAAATTGTACAAAACGTAGTTCAAATTTTGGGCACCTGTTCCGCTCATCATTCATCAATTTACTTGCATGTGTAAATGCAGGGTTAATCAGAACTGTTGGACAAGGAAAAACCATAAGAATATTATTCAGCTTTCATTATGGTGTTTGGCATCAATGCAAGCTTTCCAAAATTGTTATACAAATAAAACAAACAAATTTCATGTTATAATTAGAGATGAAGATCTATTTTTATTGTAAATAAATATTACCTCGTAGAAGGAATATGTTGCTTTTTTAAATAAGATGGACGTAGTGCTTATGTTGAAAACAAAACGATGAGTGTTTTATAATGCTAAAATAACAAGCATAATTTGGTGGCAAACAATATTTAAGGCACTGTTAACGCTTTACTCGCTGGTATCTAGTAAAATACTTTCAGCAAAGTTGCCAAAAAAATCAAGCAGCAATAGATTCTACCGTTGTTAAAAATAATATAATTCGTTTAATGTAAACATATAATTCGTTTAATGTAAACATTAATAGCGTAGGTATGGTTTTTAGACAGATCCATTAACTGACCATTGAAGGCATTGTTTTTTTAAAGAATATAGTAAAATAATACTAGGGTAAATCGTAAATATATTTCAATGAGCTTTTTTTTTTTTTTTTGTTAACATAAATATGCAAATCGAAATATATGTATATATGTATATATATATACAAATATATAAGTTAAAATGTTGAATTCATAGATGATGATCAATAGTAATGAAAAGAGAAATAATCAAATGACAGCATTATGTCTTTTAGGAAATTCCGAGTTCGTGAAATACGATTCAAATTGCATGGCATCAACTGGACAGTATCCAGCCGAAAATAGTTCTTTGAGCCAATAGTGACCCCAATCCGTCTCGTCGAATTTCCGGTAACATAATTCGCAGATATAGATCAGCCCCAATAAGAACATCAACAGGTCGACCAACGAAAGAATTAGAATCTGCCAAATGAAGATCTGGCAATACTCCTTTAAAGTCGGCATTTATAGAAATCGAAGGCAAATTTCCAGATATATCTGACAAAACAAAGGCCGCTGTATTCAGTACTACAGAAGCAGCCAAATCAGAGCCGATATTCAGAGAACAAGGCTTTCTCGAAATTACAGAAACCGTATTATTTACGCCAGAAACGTTTGCATTTGCAGAATACGTAGGAAGTTTAAACCTTTTCCGAAATCGATTACTAACGAATGCACATTCAGAAGCTGAATCAATAAGAGCTCGGATCGTATACCTATTGTCATTATGTATTATATTTACAGTCGCTGTTCCTAACAGAACCGACTGCGTAACATTTGTAGAAGTAGAAGGTTGTTGAAAACTTGGTGTGTTGAGTTAGTGCGTCGAAGAACCTCAGCAGAACTCTGACCGGAAGAAGTCGGTCATTATCGTAAATTAAGCAATTATTATTGGTTTTACAACTGCTGACATGATGTGTCCTTGAAAGACAATTAGAACAGCAGTTATTTTCGGTCACAGCTAAAATTCTGTCAGTTATGGGAAGACTCTTAAATCGTCGACAAGAGCGTAAAAAGTGAGATTGGTTAGGACATAAAAAACAAGAAATATTCGAAGTAGTAACATCGTTAGAAGTTGCAGAATATTTCATGTGGTTTGACTTTGTTTCCAAAGCGTAACCCTTAAGATTGTGAAGACAGTCCTCTGATTTAAATTTGCGCACCTTCCCATTAATCGCACCTAAACACTGAATATAGGCTACATATGTGACCTGATATTTAGCCGCAGCTACATTTGCATCACTAGGCTCTACTGTATTAGAATTCTGCAAAAAATCTAAACATGCCTCATATGTTGTCTTAACTTTCTCCCATAACATTTTTATTTCTGCGCTCTGAACCTCTAAAGTATAAACATTATGAATGTCCTCAGGAAAATAATTAAACCTGCATGTATGTTTTTAAACCTGCATTAGCTTTAACTTTTCGTACCAAATAGTCCAAGCACTGAGCTAACCGGGCTGCTTTCCTACCGGATGTGTTGGGAGCTCTTTTGAAAATGCTTTCTATTTTTTGGCTTCAGAAACATCATGTGGACCATTCTTTCTACCTGAACTAGGTTTTCTATCAACGAATAAGTTCTCCCGATTCTGTTTAATAACATTGGAAACAGTTTGACGGCAGACCTTTGAATGCTTGACCAACTTTTTGTAGGACCAAGTTGAGTTTTGTTGAAAATATTTAATAATTTTAGTACGCACTTTTTTCTGGTCACTCATTTTAATCAGATTAACAACAAATGAATATAACTGACATTAAACTAATAACTGAAACGTTTTACAAAGGTAACTTGATCAAAACAAAAAAATCAAATAATACTTGGGTTAAAAGTTTTAATGAAAAACGTGTTTTAAGAATTTTACGATATCACTCCTTATGTTACAAATCACACGGTGTTGTACATTAAAAAGGATTGTTTACTCGAAAGTAAAACGAATAAAACAATGTAGATTCGATTTACAGAACACAAAAATACGTACTTGGCTTCGGATAACAGAACAGGGTGTATAATTTGTAAAGGCCTTTAGTTTTGATGCCATGTTTCTAAAACTGAATTCGGTTAAAATTCAAATTTTAAAAACACATTTCGGTGGAAAGATATTAGAATTATTCTATATGAATTTAAGATATCCATGTTAGAATTATTTAAATCAATTATAATATATTAGATATGATATAATTTATTTCTTGAAGTTCGATAAGCATTTAAGGACCTTTTGGTACTTTTAATCTAAATTTTAGGATAAATGTGATTATAGTAAGTAATTTGTTAGTTTACCTTTATTTTGAATAGTTGCATCTTTATCATAAGTTGACCAGTTGGAGCGGGCATTTTTTCTTAATGTTGTATAATGTGAGCTTTGTAAGTTTTGCGACATAAACTTACAATCCTGAGACCATTGGCCACCTGGCATATTTAAGTGGGTGAATTTATGCGTGCCACCGAATGGACTGGGAACATTACTTTGCATTGCCGAGTTAAGGCTAATGGCTCCAAAACAATCGTATGATTGTACATGAGGATCTTGTTTATCCAAAACAGCATTATTAAACGAGTTATCCGTTGTTATGTCAATTTTTGGTGAAGATATGCCCTGATAATTTTGAGATAACAAGACAGTGGAAGATATTTCACGACTACGATGTGGCGAAAATCGTGTAGTTTCTGCAACATCAATGTTGTTTGGTATTGGTAAAACATCGGTAGCTGCTAAATTTAAACATTTTGTGGTAGTGTACACATCTCGCCCTTTAAATATATTATAAAAGAATACAAACTAAATTTAATAATGTTTATTCACAAAAATATATGGAGGTAAATCTACATATATATAAATAAAAAATCGGTCTATGTCAGGTAAACGCCGCTTGAACATCGAATTCTCTCATGAAGGTTAACTAACAATTATCTATAGTTTACATACTGAGTGTTTTATCGATTTTTTTCAGGATTTTTTTCTTTCTTTACTGAATTATTTTGGATATGTTTAGCATTTCGGGATTATGAACTTGCTTCAACAACAACCTGCCTATGAACTCAACAACTCTTTGTGTGTGAATATCCGAATCTGTACTGACAGTAAGCCTGCTATCAAATCCCTATCTGGTGTCTACTCGACATCCACATTGGTACATGAATGCGTCAGATTGGTTCGGCACTGAACCCATTTCTGACATATGAAGGATTTCTTGAGGACCTGAACATTATCCTTAGGGTACCACAAAGGGACCAATTCATGGACCCAAGTGAGCTGGTTATTACTGGCTGCCTTTATAACCTAACTCAACAAACACTCAAAACTTAATCTCAATAAAAACTTCGTTCTCTCACCTTTAAAATACTCAAGACTCAAACTCATCACCAACATCAAACAACTTTACACTTAACACAAGATAACAGTCAAATTCAGATAACTTAACATAATTTAATTTCACTTAATAGCTCTTTAACATCATTAAAAAACTCATCAGATGTCAACACAAACTCAAAAACTCTGGAAACAGAAAACTTTTATGTTGATGACATATTTTCAGAGAAATCTACTCACGATACTTTTCCAATGAACATACTAATCGATGCAAATATAACAGAAGAGAATATTTTAACGGAAATCAATGAATTTGCTTCAGTGGAACATTCAAAGTTTTATAAATCATAATTTCGATTAGTAGCCAAACAAAAACCAAATATTCTGGCTATACAGGAATCTCATATCATTGAAAGAAATTTACACCTTCTACATCTACTCGGATACAGGGTTTCCATCACAATAAAGATTATTATTACTCTAAGTCTGGTATAGCAATTCTCGGTGATTTACTTTATCAATCAATTACAATAAGCTGCGGTAAGGATTTACGTATAACCAACATATACAAGGAATGTGATCTAAATATGAATCCCACAATGGTCGTTTACGCCAACAGTCTTGAAAAAAGTTTAAAAGTAATCGGCATAAAACTAATATTTTGGAATAAGAAAGAGTGCAGAATTGCAAAAAGACATATTGACCTACAACCGCAACAAATTAGGATTCTTGAATTGACTTTTGCTAAAAACCTACTTTGGAATTCACACATAAAATATATAGTACATAAACTGAGTAAAATCAAGAATATGCTTAAGCTAATATATTCCGGGAACAAGGGTCCTCACATTACATTGTCGCACATTAACAACTGGTGCGATTTTACATTGTCTAACGATATATCGATGGACTCTATAAGGAATATCTCAAAGGTAAATACCTCACTCAACAACAAATGCTACAGAAATGCATTTATTTTACCAACTCCTATTATGAAACTAAGAGACGAAGCTGGGTTTTTGGATTTGAAAATTTTTCTTTAGAACACTTCAATGTTCATGCCATCCAGGTCTATCAATACACAATCGGATAGCCTATACGAACTTTTTTGAATACATTTTTCGGATCACCCAAAAAAATCGCCATCTTCTATTCATGATCGGACCACCTGTTTAGAAATGCCAGATTTATTTCCAAAAAATTTTGATTCTGCTCCACTGTGCATCACAAACCAGCATAGTTTTTTAAGAAAGGAGACTATGTAGTACACAAAAACGTTCGACACAACTGTCGGGGTAAATATGAAATGTTTAACAAAGTATCGAGGACCATATATTATTTGGAAACAACTGGGTAACGATCGGTATGAAATTTCGGATGTAGAAAACTCTCAGATTATTCCAATGCCATATGTTGGAATTGTAGATGCTGGCCGACTAAAAAATGGCTGGAACCAAAACATGAATTAAATGAAGCTTCATCGGACTCTAAAAGCAACACTTCCGAATACGAAGATTATGAATTTTTTGAAGATGAGATTTAAACTTTATTGTAAATATTAGTCTATAATATAATAAATGACATTCGGGTTAGATTGTGTTGTCAGAAATGGCACAAAAAAATGCTATGCGTTCTGGCAACACTCCCCGAACTGCAGCCAACATCGTTGAGCACTGCAACTACATCTAACTTAAGATAAAATCATTTCCGGCATTCTAAATACAAACGTGTGACAAAGAACATTATACTTTTTAAATTTTTTTATAACAATGGACCTAGAAATATGAAATAAAGCTTACAATCCAAGGGGGAGATTTTATGGTACTTTTTTCTATGCGAATGCTACTTTTAGTATTTTCCTTACCAATGATTCTAAATTAAACAAATATAGCCCTGCCGGGGTAACAATTTTGACGAGATGCGAGGGCTTAGAACATATCCACAAGAGGTCATGAAACTTCAAACGAATGCACGACAAAGGTTACTCATCTTGTCAAGATATTGGGACGGACATGATATCATTCGGTGTCTGCCTTGCTATTAAGACATAGAATATTCTTTAAGGGTCATCCATTAGACTACGTTCGCTCCTTGCTTCGTAGAGGCTTTACCGATGGGTGGAACGTTATATATGCACTTCTAAGGCCAACGTGGTTGGTAGCAATACCTAAGGCCTGTATGGTTAGTTAGTGCTCAAAGAAACTAACAGCTCCCCTCAGTGTAAGGGCAAAACGCTGTTGTATGTCAGTTGCCTAGTCCGTTAATACTCGTGGAAACAGCATTAAAGGTAAAATTTTAAATAGAAAGGATGTGGTAGGACTAGATGGTACGGATGTGAGTACTGATGAAGGGGTAGCTAAGTTTGAAGCTACGCACAGTGGCGCTCTGTTGAACAAGTGAGGTTGCAAAAATCAAAAATTTAATGTACCCATAAAAATATTAAATAAATCTAGTTTACAGGAAATTTTCCAACGATTTAAAATATGCTACTCTTATTACAATCAGATTTTTGGTTCATTGTTCAAAAAACAGACCATTATTAAGTAATTTGGTCCGCTTTCACTAGGTAACGGATCGTCATTATTTTTGTTACTATTTATAGTACACAAAATAAACAGTGTGTGTTTGCTTTATGTATGTCCAGGTAAATCGATATTTACCATTTACCATTTTTTTAATATTTCTCATGGAAAATAAAAAAACTATAATTTTCTATATTTGCCATATTTTCAAAATAAGCTCTTTGATTATTCCTTTACCTAATGCAAAAATTCCTTGCCCCAATTTTGAAAAATATATATCGCTCCAAAAATGTGTTGCATGCATTTTTGGGTAATTTATGGCATATAATCGTGAAAAACCATTAGATAGTACTTTTGATAGTAATTCAGACACAATTTTTCCAAAATTAAAAACTTTTTTGACGTTTTATTCAAAATGGGCCCCTTTTTCCTCAAAAGAAAGCTTAGATATTTTCCTTGAAAACCTATTTGGTTGCTTAGTTGGATGGAAGTGGGATATCTATCAAAATAAATGTTTTGTAACTCAAAACATACAACTTTTGACTTTTTTGCAAAATCAAAAACTTGGTTGACTTGGTTAAAAAACTAGCGAAAAATGCCCTTTATTTAATTTTTTAAATTCAAATGCATATAACTCTGGAGTCAGTCATGATTTTTAAACATGTATTTTTTTTTCAAATCGGAATACAAACGAAGAAAGAGGACGTTTTAAAAATTTAATATAAATCAAAATTAAACTCGAAAGCTATTTCTTTCTTTTAGTTTGTGAGTAATATGATTTTTAAGTCTTTGTATATAATTGCAAACCTATATTTAATAAATTACACTAGTCTACAAGAAATGTGTTCATGATGAGAACATATCGTCACCTAAAATGCAAAACAACGTAGTAGTTGTTAGTAATTCAAATATAAAAAAAAAAAACATAAAAAATATAAAAATTGTCTATCATTTAAAATAAAAAACATATTTTTTTAATAAGGTTTTATTTTTTCATACAAATTTATATTGATGATACGTTTTTTTGGTTTTAGAAAACAACAATTCAAAATAACGTAAGACACATAGCATATAGTGTAGTTTTTAATTTTAAAATATATTTCTAGTTTCAATGTAATTCAGATTTGAAAATACCAAGTAGTTTTCATTTTATACAGTTTATTGCTTCTCCTATAAACTTATGAAAAGAGATGTTCCGTTATTTTGCATTTTAGATGACGATATACCTATGGGTTTGTAAATTTAGGCCGTCTAAATTACCTTAGGTTTTCAGAATACATATTGATTAATCTAGATTGTATGGTTTTTATTTTCTGTATAGAATTTTATTAATATTCTACTAACAAACGTATGTAATTTCAGCGTAGGAAATATGTTCTCAATTATAATTTTTCTAAAATGTCAAATACAACTAAGAAAACTGTAAACTGAGTGATGTAAGTTGTGTAAAACTATAGAAACAATCTAATATTTTAGTTTCTGTAATTTGACATAACAATAATTCTACTTGGTTGATTGTAACATGTTCCATGAAATAAAAAATATCTTACAAAAACAAAAAACGAAATAAAATTAAACGTTTAGTTGCTTATTGCTACTATCTGACAAAATTAGGATATTGAAATAGACGATTTTCATTAAAAATGATGAAAATATGTTGCCTTATTAGCATCTAACGTTAATATTTTCATATTGTATGTAGGGGCATTTTATTTGTGGAAATTGCGTTTAATAATTTAAGTTGTTTTTATTAAAATGACCTTTGAGACGTCCCATCATACAACCCACTTTATAAATGTAAACATATATAAATATATACTTAAATTTATGTGTATATAGATGTGTTTGAACATTAACATTTATCTACTATAAGTACATAGATAGGTATATTTTCATTTCTTACCACATATTCTGGTATTATTTTGAAGATGTTGACCCTTATTATGAAATTTTAATATATTTTTGGAAATTGATGCATTTCGAAATGAGCAAAACATTTTACTTGTCGAATAATTTAAATATTAGGAATTCTTAAAAAACACAACTTTACACTAAAACGATCGAAGCACTAAAATACAATAATATTATTATTAGTATTAAAATCGCAAAAATAAAAAACATATGTCACCGGCAGAGACCTGCGCCGAACGGCCGTAATCCGGCTGAGCCGAGCCGCCGATAAATTTTTAAAGCCGCCGCCGCCGAATTTTTTTCGGCTTAAGTCGGCTTGAATAAAAGTTCCTAGTAATTTCATAAAATTTTCAGAATTTAATTTTTTTAATTATTTAGAATTTGAGTAGTTATTCTTTAGTTGACTGACAGCCGGCTAGCCGCCGCCGGTTGTGTTGTCGCATGTTTCTTGTTTTCGTACATGAAGATTTCTAATGCAGGGATGGAAAACTTAATATTTTTTAACATCAACGTATGGTATACGTTTTTAGAATTATAAACTTCCAAAAAGAAACGAATTTTAATCTAAAATGCTTTCTTAAATCGATATAAGTAAAGAAGTCTAACAGAAATTTAAAATATTATTTTGAATTAAAAAACCACCATTTCAAAATTAATATTTCCATGCCTGTGTTGTAGTGAATATAGCTAAGTACTCTGTTTAAAATTTCGTGCGAACTGCTGTCAAACTACATATAAAATTGTGACGGTCACCACGTCCACACACACACAGATATTTGCGTCACTGACCAATTGTTTTCTTTTTTTTAATGTCACCAACCATTATGCACTGGACACAATTCATTATATATAAGAATTTCACACATTCCCAAGATGTTATCATTTTTCTAAAAACCCACTTAATGTGAAGACGTTTTGTTTGTTTATGTTTCTTTGTCCCTTTTGTTACCTCTTTTGCTTTGTACTGTCAGCTGTTATGAAATGATAGTGACGTACAGAGGGCAGTGGCGTTTTTGTAATAATAAAAAGGGTCATTCACAAT
>OW818030.2:51828671-51836171 GCA_942486065.2 Calliphora vomitoria | reverse complement strand
TCTTATGATTAATTTCATAAAAACTTATAATGCAATAAAATACTTATATAAATTTGTTAAATTAATGCCATGAGTATCATCCACACCTTACCAATCTGCCGTCGAGTAACACCAACCTTTAAATCTGAAAATAAAATTTAAAACCTTTATTAAATAACATATATTTATTAAATTTATTAGTATATTTAACATTTATCTAAAACAATTAATCATCTATTTAACACTTTAAATCTTTTTCTAAAACTAACATACTAAAATTTTTTTTGTAAAGTATTGTTTTGTGTTGTTTACGTTTTTTTTTCAAAGAAAAAAGACGGGACAAAATTTATCTTGACCCATTACTAACTAGGACTTACATTTTTCATAGCCTTATATATTAATTTTAAATTTATATCTCAACAACTTTATATACATATATTTTTTTTGAGTTGTGTTGTCACAGAACAAAGTTGTCAAATTAGGTTTGGTTCCTAAGTCTTTTGTTTAGCTTGATTAGTTTCAACAAGAAACTCAACACAATTATCCAATTAAATTTTAGACAATTTTTTTTAATTTTAAAGCATTTGCATTAACAATTTGATTATAGGCATACTTTTGATAAATACCCTAGTAAAGAATTTAGTGAGTTACTTAGCAATAGTCGAAAATAGCTTTGATTGTACCACTGTTAGAGTTTCAATTTTATTACTTTGTCATTTTGCTTATATCTTTGACTCGATAAAATGGAAGAGGGAAGAGTTTTAAGGCCCAAAGGTAGATCGAATGCCCAAAACAAATCCACACCAGCGAGAACAACAGCGACAACCACAGCAACAACAAATACGATTCCCACTTTAATGTCATTAGCATTTCCACAGATTCCTGTGACGAGTCATCAAACAACATCACCTGACACAGACTGTACAATTACATCACCACAATACAGTAGTAGTATTGCACAAGAAATTAGGCAACAGTTTCATACTGACCGTATTGTAAATCCAAATCAAAATGTAGGTAACGTCAACGAAACAGTAATAAATAATGATGGCCTAACTTTGCGTGAGTATGTAAGTGCTTCTGTCGGAGCGTGTCAAGCAGAGGTCTTAGGACAAGTCAAAGAAACGTTACAACAACTGGTCCCACAAATAGTGCGCGAGGTAGTACGAACGGAAAGGAATTGTTCTTTTGAATCCCTAGACGCGACTCCAAGTCAGCCAACTCAGAGAAGAAATCATCAAGAACATTTCCACAATAGACCACAGGATTTCGCAAACCACCAACAACAACAACAACCTTTTACTTGGCAAAGTGTTCACACATATCCTCGAATAAATACGCCACTTGATTTGGAAAAATGGGGAATAAAATTCGATGGTAGTCGAAAATCATTCACTGTAGAAGATTTCGTTTTTAGAGTTGAATCTCTTCAAATGGATTATAATTGTCCCATGTCAACGTTGATGAAAGGCTTTCACCAACTTCTATCTGGCAACGCGTACGAGTGGTTCTGGACGTTTCGACGCGAAAACCCTTATTGCGAATGGGTACAATTAAAATATAATCTCATACGCAAATTCAGAAGATTTGAGAGTGACTCGGAAATCCAGCGATGCATAATGGAAAGAAGACAGCATCCGTCAGAATCATCTGAGGCATTTATAGGAGAAATTATAGCATTAAAGAATCAACTAAGTCGAGACATAAGAGAGCAAGAGCTTGTTAGAATCGTCAAGGACAATCTGAAAGATGGAATTTACCAACTAATCTATCCGATCAACATTAATAGTTTTGACCACCTGTTAGAAGAATGCCGTAGAGCTGAAAGAAACATAGCCAAAAGAAGCAATCATCGACAATATGTAAATAGACGCGTTAATGAAATCGAATTCAGCGACACTATGGACAATAAGACAGCGGAGGTCGAGGCAGTCAGAATGAATGCAACCAGACAATTGATTTGTTGGAATTGCAAAGTCAGTGGACACTCATTTGTAGACTGTAGCTCAGAGCAACGAAACCTATTTTGCTACAAATGTGGGTTCGAGGACGTAATAACTCCCAAATGTCCACGATGTTCGGGAAACAAGTAAAAGAACATGATGAAAACTGGGGCAGCATGTTCGTATCTAAACCAGTTATAAATGCACAACAACAAACATTAAATAATAGAGTAAATGCTGAAACAAATACAAATAATATAACAACTGACGATTTGGTACTTAAAATACAGTTAAAGCCCAGTTTAGACAATGAATCCCGAGAGAACAAACCGGTAATCAACAAATTGCTTTCGTATGAACAACGCCTCGCTAATTATGAAATAGCTCGTGAGAGAATATTTAAAGATTTTGATACAAAAAACAAAAATAGAATAAGTAAGACTAGACTGAGGTATGATAATAGAAAAACTGAAAGAAAAGAAATTGCCTCCACTTTGTTAGAATCAGATACAGACATACGCCCGTATATGGACTTAGAAGTAAATGGTTTATCTTTGAAAGGCCTTATGGATAGCGGAGCATCGATAAGTTGTTTGGGGAAGAATTGTTATGAAAACGTGAAGAAAATGGGTTGTAAAATACTAGATTTCAAATCCTCAATTAGGACTGCTGATGGGAATGGACACCAGATTATTGGAAAAGTTAAGGCGATCGCGAAATTAGGCCCAGAAAACAAAGAAATAGTACTCTATATGGTCCCTAACTTAAAACAAGAGTTAATTTTAGGCTACGATTTTTGGAAACGCGTTGGTATAAGAATTTGTACCGAAAATACTTCGATCAACGAAATTTCTAAAGATATTGAAGAAAACGACAAAATACACCGATTGAGTACACAACAACAGAAACTTTTAGATGACATAAAGAGTTATTTTAAATGTTATACAAAGTATGGTCTAGGTAGAACGAATTTAGAAACCCACATCATTGAGACCGGAGATGCTACACCAAAAAAATGCGCTACTATCCTGTAAGCCCTGCAGTGCAAAAACTGACTTACGCAGAACTAGACAGAATGCTGCAACTGGATGTCATTGAAATTGCAAAAGACGCAGAATGGAACAATCGAACGACATTGGTGATAAAACCGAATAAAAACCGGCTATGTTTGGATGCGAGGGAGCTTAACAAAGCGACAAAAAAGGACGCGTATCCCCTCCCAAACATTGATGGGTTACTGGCACGTCTCGGAGATACACATTTTATTTCAGCCATTGATCTTAAAGACGCATTCTGGCAGATTCCTCTGGAGGAAGCTAGCAGATCAAAAACCGCATTTACAGTTCAAGGCAGGCCACATTATCAATTTAAAGTAATGCCATTCGGCCTATGCAATGCCGCTCAACGCCTGTGCCGATTAATGGACAAGGTTATACCATCTGAACTCAAAGATAAAATATTTGTGTATCTAGACGATCTCTTAGTTGTGTCACCTGATTTTGAGAGCCACATGCAATTGCTAAAAATAGTAGGAGAGAGACTCACTTCCGCGGGACTGACAATCAACATGGAGAAATCTAAGTTTTGTCACAAAGAATTGAAATACCTAGGTTATATCGTTGGCGGAGGTATGCTTAAACCAGACAGAGGCAAGATTGAGGCCATTCTAAATATAAATCCACCGAAAACCGCTAAAGAAGTCAGAAAATTTTTGGGTACAGTAGGATGGTACCGCAGATTTTTGCATGATTTTTCAACTATTACAGCACCACTTACGGATACACTGAAAAAGTCAACAAAATTTGTATTAACACCAGAGGCCAATAAAGCGTTCGAAATTCTCAAACAGCGTTTAGTTTCAAGCCCTATATTATCCAGTCCAGATTTTGAAAAACACTTTTATGTGCAATGCGACGCATCTAATGTGGGCATAGGAGCAGTTTTATTCCAGAAGGATGAAAATGATGGAGAGCATCCCATAGAGTACTTCTCGAAAAAACTAAATACCGCACAGAAGAACTACTCGACCACAGAAAAGGAGTGTTTAGCTGTGGTATTAGCCATCGAAAAGTTTCGACAATATATAGAGCTAATGGACTTCACAGTAATTACAGATCATTCTTCTTTGAAATGGTTAATGAAACAGCAGGACCTTAATGGACGATTAGCCAGGAGGAGCTTAAAGCTACAAGGATTCAAATTCAACATTGAACACCGAAAAGGCTCAAAAAACGTCGTACCAGACATGTTGTCCAGGCTCGACATGGAAGAAATCCACATACTAAATTTTGATTCGGAAGAATTCAAAAACCAACAATATCTGTCATTAATCGATACCATAATGCAAAATCAAGAGAGATTACCAGACATTAAAATTTTAGACCACATAATATATAAAAAAGTAAAATTTAACAGAGAAGAGGAAGAATGCGAGAATAACTGTTGGAAAGTATGGTTGCCTGACGGGTTAAAGGACGAAATTATTAAAAAGTCTCATATAGATAACACATCCCATGGAGGGACAGCAAAAACTTTATTCAATGTTAGGGAATTTTTTTACTGGCCATCGATGGTAAAAGATATTAGAAATTACGTGAGAACTTGTGAAATTTGCAAAGAAATAAAACACCCTAAGCAAACTTTAAGACCACTTATGGGTAAAGAAGTCGTTACACAACGCCCTTTTCAAAAAGTTTACATAGACTTTCTAGGTCCATACCCACGAACTAAAGCTGGTAACGTGTTTATTTTTATAGTGTTAGACCACAAAACGAAATTTGTACTATTAAAAGCGATGGCGAAAGCGTCTACTAAATCGGTGAACAAATTTCTAACGGATGAAGTTTTCTACAAATTCGGAGTGCCGGAGCAACTTCACTCGGACAACGGCAAACAATTTACCTCTAAAGTGTTCCAAGAGTTACTACAAATGTTCGGAGTGAAACACATCAAAACACCTATATACGCACCCCAAGCTAATGCGAGTGAAAGGGTTAATCAATCGATACTATCAAGTATACGAAGTTATTTGCAAGAGGACCAATCCAGATGGGATGAAAATCTGAGCAAAATCGAAAGTTCTCTAAGATCAAGTGTACATGCGTCGACGGGTGTAACACCATATTTTGCTTTGACGGGATATAATATGATCACACACGCTGATGCATACGAAATAATGAGAAAACTTAACTGTGCAGAAGATGGTGAAACCCTAATACTACCCAAGTCAGGACAAATGCAAATAATCCACCAAAAGATGAAAGAGAAAATGCATTTAGCTTACGATAGAAATGCCAAGTCGTACAACAAACGTGGCAAAATTATAAATTTTAAAGACGGTCATGAAGTCTTTCGCAAAAACTTTGTGAAAAGCAATTTTTCGAAGGCAATAAACGCAAAGTTATGTAGACCATGGCTAAAGTGCCGTATACGTAAAAAAATTGGTCAAAACCAATATGAAGTGGAAAATTTAAATGGACATCTGATCGGTGTTATACATGCTCAGCACTTAAAGCAATAGATACAACAGTCATTTTAAATTAATTATTTTTTGTAAATATCCGGTATGTAAATTTATGATTTTTTTACATATGTAACTACCAAACTAAACTATCGCAACAAGATATTCGTATTTAAGATAAATAAATATACACAAAGAAAATTCAAACAAAACTGTTAGAAAAATTATGTACATACTCACCAGAAATTAGCTAGTACAATGGTAAACTGCTGTTGGACTCAACGTTGCTGTAAGATACATTAACAAGTATTCCTTTTAAAAAAAATATGTACAACTGATCAATATTAAAAGTTTAGTGCAGCAAATAGGGATGATGTCAGTAGTAAAATGAACACTGAAAAAAAAAAAACCAAATATAATTATTAATATAGGTTTGTTTTAAGAAAAAAAATATATTTGATACACATTTTTTGTTTTTCAACACCACAAATTTATCCATGTAGCGAAACTCGCATGAAAAATTGGTCCCATACACTAATGACAGGAAAGATGAAGTACATTTGCTTGAATATTAAAAATATCAACACTTGTACGCACACTTGCTGCCGGTCTTTTGTTCACTTCATTTGACGGTTATGAAAGTCTATAATTACACAAGATTTACATAAAAACTCATGTCGTCATTTCATAGTCAGTTACTTACCATATTTTCAAAACAAACCAATGAGCAGACTCGTTCCCGGACTGCGTTTACTTCCCAGCATTTGTCTCTCAACAGGCATCGTGACAACAGCAGGCTTTGTGACGGTCACCACGTCCACACACACACAGATATTTGCGTCACTGACCAATTGTTTTCTTTTTTTTAATGTCACCAACCATTATGCACTGGACACAATTCATTATATATAAGAATTTCACACATTCCCAAGATGTTATCATTTTTCTAAAAACCCACTTAATGTGAAGACGTTTTGTTTGTTTATGTTTCTTTGTCCCTTTTGTTACCTCTTTTGCTTTGTACTGTCAGCTGTTATGAAATGATAGTGACGTACAGAGGGCAGTGGCGTTTTTGTAATAATAAAAAGGGTCATTCACAATAAAAAAAACAGAACGAGAAAATCTTGGAATGACCTTACAGTGACATTGAAAACTAATGGAAATTAATATAAAAAAGCCGAGGGGAGTTGGGGGTAATGCCAAAATACCGAAGCTTCAACACGCACTTTTTAAGATCACTATGATCATTGTCAGCTTAAGTGTTGTTAAGTGTGAATCAAGAAAGTGTGTGCTTGTCCACTGATTTAAACACAAAGATTGAAGGAAAAATTTAAAATTCAAACTCCAAATTCTGTTTTTTTTTGGAAAATAACTTAATCTTCAATAAAGATTAATCAATACGGTTTAATAAATAAGACAAAGTCTAAAGAGGAAGTCAAATTAGTGCCATCTATTGACGGGTATTAGAGATCTGCAGAAAAAAAGCGGAGCCACATACACTTATAGTGTGTTCGCAATAGTGGACAATATTCATCACACAGTACATCGAATTAAAAGATCTTAAAAAAAAACCAGGTCTGGGTAAGCCGACACGTACCCGAATTCAGATAAGTACACACAAGAAAATTAAATTTTGCCACTTTGACCACTATACAAAAAAGAAAATTTCGACAAAGAAAAAACCGTTAAGAAAACCGTCTGACATCTATATGACTTTGTGCATAACCTTATTTTTAACCTAAATCTCGTCGCCTCGTGATTGCATAAATTATATGTTAAATGTGATTGTCCTAAAATATAAGTATTGTTAAATGTTACTGTAGTTTATCGTTGATTATTTCTATTATTAATTACTATTAAGTTCATTTAAAATATAAATTATCGTTTGAATATAAAATATAAACTTAAAACTATAGTAGAGATATCTATATAAATGTATTGAAATCTGTGAATTACCAAATGTAAATTAAAAATATACAGGTTGCAATACATATATACGAATATCACGTAACACTATAATGGTAATAATATTTCTAAACTTAAAATGACTTAAATTAATAATAATTATTTATTGAACTAAAACAAAAACGTATTGGTAAAGCTTAATTAAGAATAAAA